>PISX010001074.1:39753-216630 GCA_004024625.1 Mellivora capensis
TTTTTTTTTTTTTTTTTTTTTTTTTTTAGCAATTTTGGTTTTCATTTTATATTGTATAATTGTTTCATTGAAACTGTGTTTTTTAAAAATTGGTTCAAGTTAATGTTTTGTTTTTTTTTTGCTAGTTAAAAATCACAATGTCTGATATATTAACATATGTCAGCTTCCTACAGGAACCCTATGGGTCTGCCCACCTGTGATGTCATAGTTAGGAGGGGCTTTTCTTCAGCAGACTCCTCCCTCGGTATCTCCTTCATCACCATGGCAACAGCCTTATCTGCCGCCCTAGAGCCTTTTCCCTATAACAGTGAAATCAACAATGACTTGTGTCAGGAGAAATCTTTAACTTATTATTACAAGATATTCTAATGTTTAAAGAGCAATCCAACATAAATGAAGAGGTAGGCTGCTGCAAGTGAATCTTGAGGCTTTTGGCTGAGGAGAAAACACACAAAATCTGAAAAGAGATTATTTGTGAACTTTTAGTTAGCTACTTTTTCACCTTTACAGCTGACATATTATATTTAATTTTAACATAGTATTTTATATGTATAATATATTTTAAGGCAATTTACATGACATGAACATAATTTTATAGTATTGATTTAAAAACACTATGGATTGCCTAGTTCATTTACTAACTGTTCTTATAACATCCCTAAATGTTTTGCACGACAGTGAGGAGTCCGAGACAGGAATCAGGATCAGTGTCTGACTCCCCTAGAGGGATTTTGCTGGGTGGTCCCTGGACTCTGTCATTTTTTAGTGGACCGGGCATAAAAAGAGTAAAAGTGTTATAAAACTTCTAAAAATTCTTCAACAGCCTAATGTCCCAGAAATTCACCCAGCTTGTGTATTTTGTAGAGATGGTATGATCTTGGTGAAAAAATTTTCAACTCTCAATGATTTTGAAACCAAAGAATTTTAATAGAATTTTAGAAGTGCCTTTTAATTAGAGGATACCAAAGAATCTAGGTATAAATAAAGGATGATAAATAATTGAAGCACTGATACATATAACCTCACATTTTTTTGGTCTCATACAAGCATAATTTTGGACTATAAAGGGGTATGCTGGCTTTCTGTCTTTTTAGTTTACTGGATTATTAAGCTTTTGTGAGTAGATGTGAATAATGGAAAAAACAAAACAAAATATCACCTTCTCAACCCAATTAGAAACATCTTATACTATGTAAAAATTAAATACTCTTTAAACATTTTAAAAATGAAAACTTCCACTTTCTCAGGTCTCTGGGCAAAGCCTCCCTAGAGAAACAATTTTATACTAAGAGCACATATGAGTATCTGTGTTCTAAATCTACTTAAAATACAAATGTAGCATATAGGGATATCATAGGCAAAGATAAAAAAAATGGACATATGGGGGTTTGTTATCTGAAAGGGAATTAAGAGCTAGGGTCAATATTAACTCCAGAGATTGATAAATCTGGATAGTTTCCATGCAGCAAAAAAGGAAGAAATTATATTACGATCTTGGACTCACATAGGGGTTTAAGTATTTAGAAGGTAGGTTTACTCTAGGTAGCAAAACTGTCTATTTTCTCAGGCATTGCCTTTCTAAAATGTAATGAGTGTCAGGTTTTATTAATGAAAACAAAGAAACACTTTCTCTGCAGTTATTAGATTTTAAAATGTGTGAATCTCTTTACAATGCTGGAAGTGTCTTTAGTTTGTTTTGACTTAACAGAACTAGCATTACTGAATGATAATGTGTTATCTCCACTATGGGATATCAACTACCCTGAGATTTTATTTAGCACATATAACAGTAATTTCCATATGTATTCTGAAAAGTTTATAAGGCCACAATTCTTAAAATAACTGACTTCTGGAAAGATAAAGAATGACAATGATCTACTGCATAACAAATTGGGGTGCATAACAATCCCAGGTTTTTTCTTTATGAAGCAATGTGAACTTCCTAAAACAGAGATGCATACAATTCTGAATTCTGGGAAAATATTTATTATGGCACTATTAAACTATTTAACATTTTTTCAAAATATAAAAATTATTTGGATGAAACATTACATACTATAAAGTGATAAGGCTTTAAAAGCTATACTCATTTACAGACTAAATACAGTTTTTAACAAAAATCTTTGCAGTTTATTTTTTGAAAAAAGCAAAATCATTTGTGAAGAATTCTTTCCATGCTCCAAGAAGTTCTAATAATATAGCAATAAACAAAGTGGCATGCTTATATTTAAATTCCTAATATATTTAAAGGAACAAATCTAATATTACAAGGTATAATTTTAAAATAATAATAATAATTCAGAATCTGTTCTTGCGCTAAGAAAAAAAATGTCAATTGATAAGCATCTCAAAAAATTTCAGGTCAATATTTCAATATACCATTTATTTGAAATGCTACCAATCATGAGCTATATATATAGATATTTTTCACATGTGCAACTATTATGGCTAGAATTAGCAACGGACATGCCATTTCACTAAAACAAAAAACAAAACAAAATAAAAATTAGTCCTTTCATGCTGAACTCTAGAACAAAGCAGTGGTCAGCTAGAAAGGATGTATAATAAACACATGCGGTGCTTTTTATTTCTTGCAGAAAAACCCACCAAAGCCAGGGTCAGGTCACTTTTTTGAAGACAGTGCCACTTTTTCTTCAAGGTTACACCTACTACCTGAAAAGAGTCATGACACCCATGTTAGTGCCTGCTAGCAACTTTTTTTCTTTATAGCCTTTTGGCTTTTGAGTTATTACCCCATGAGCCTCACTGTTGGACAAGTGTGGTCCAGTCTGAGAACCGAACGGGAAGGTCTACCACAATGACATCTCCATGGTTCCAGATTTAGCGTCTAAACCCACTGCCAAATCAAATGAATACACTCATCTATCAGAGCAAGATTTCTCTTAGACCATATTGCCACCTCCACCTGCTATCTTAAAATCAAGCTGTGTTATTTCTGATTTGTCCATTTATCTTGTGGGGTAACATTTCTAGAATTCAGAACCTGGCTGAGAACTGATTTGGCAATTCATGGAACTACTCATTTTTGCTTATCAGCAGCTCTACAGGACCTACAGTAATACCACCCATACACGGTTTTTTTCCTTTTTTGAAGTCAGTGGCTTAATACATTGTAACAATTGTATATGCATAATTATCCAGACTTCAAGCACAATTTTCTAAATATAACCACACCAAAGACTCAGTATTAATCTATTACTTGAAACAACACAGAGACGGCACTAATGAAATACACACTCAAATATATAAGTGGATTTAGATTATATTAAGCCTGTATGCTTCTATGTAATTCTTAGCAATAACAGAAAAGAACAGAGAAAGGTTACAAGTTGATTATCACATTGGAACACCGCCAGTAATTTATTTCAGCTGATTTCTTTTCAAATAATACTTCAAAATCACCTTTCCCCACTTCCTTATTGAATTTCTTGAGATGGTTTTGACTGTTTGGAAAACATCACCATGTGGAGAAATTTCTGGTTTTTTCTTGGTGATTTGTTGTAAGAATTCTTCAATACTTCTTGGTTTCTTTTATCATTTTGTTTCCTTCCCGTGAAATATAAATGGTCGCTGTACTAACAAATAATAATTCTTGAGAATAATCTTTTTATTAATTTCTATATAAGACCAGGCATAAATGAATGAAACACAGGTAGTACGGTGAATGATATTAACGTTTATTAAGAAAACCCAATTTTGGCTCACTCCCTCTGTTAATATAGTATATAAACAACAGAGTACAAAATACTGAAATCACAGGATCTTCTCAGGCTGTGAAGCTACCAGATGTCTTTGGATGAGGAGGTGTTGGCTGCAGGCTGGTCTCATAGGGAGAGGAACTAAATTATTTGGAGAAGCTGCTATGTGCCAGGCACTCTGGCTAGGTGTTTTACCTATTTTTACTTTTACGATTGCATGAAAGCTCTGTGAGGTACAAGATATCTTTGCTAGGTAGAGAGTGAGATGGTGTGATTTAGCCAAGGCCTCAAAGCTAGTATGTGGCTGAGCTGCCTCCCGGCTCATGTGCTTCCCTCTCTCCCATGTCCTCCTCACTGATGGCCGTAAGTACAGGTTGTTTATATCACTTAGGTTTTGAGAAGCAGCCACTTCTCAGTGTAATCACAGAGTATGGATCTAAGTAAACTTTTTGAAAAATCTTTTCTTTAGTGTAATGGTCAGTAAGAATCAATCATCCATAACTTCACTCACGAGCGTACTGGGAACAAAATGTTTTTGTTTCTTTTATCTTTGTAGAAAACTAACCTGCAGATTTCATGTATATATACTTTTTAATTCTGTAGATCTTATTAGGTTTATAAGTTGTAGCATGACTCTAATTCTTATTAAATGTTAACTCAATGCTATTAAATGACACCTTTATTAGGATTTTCCTCAGATAAATTTTGGGTGCACGAAATACAGTATGCAATGCCACAGTTACACGGCCCATTCAAAAGCAATTTTCTAGTTACAGATTCTATTCCTCCTACTATGGAGATCATAATTTAAAAATTATGTTTATTATTCCTAATCTGTCAATAATAATCCAGAGTGTCTTCATTAGAGATATTCAAAAGAAGAAATGGAAAAATACTAAATTAGGGGAAAAGTAAAAGATTGCAATACTAAACATCTCAGCTAACCCTAAATCATCTAATACATGAATTTTAAAAATAGACTTCCTTTTGTTCTAATTATAAAAATTAATACATGCTATTGTCAAAAATTGAGAAAAAGCAGGCATAAAAAATAAAAATAACAACCTTGACATTTTCGTGCATTTTCTCAATGTTTCATATTTACAGTATTGGAGAGTAAACAGTGTTTTAGGATGAATGTTTTAAGAATAGGCAAACTACCATCAACTTTATAATTATGAATGTATTATATACATTTCTTCATATATACATGTATGCAAGCAAATACCTGCCATTGATATTATTTTAACAACACTGTTTGAAATGAAATGATATTCAGTTTTGCATATAGCTGAAAAATTGTATATCTCATAAATTCTGGACCCTGGACTTAAACGTTCCTGCAGGAAACTGGCCACAAAAACGGCTAATTTCTGATGGCTGTCTCATCTCCCATGTGCAGAGCCAGGATAACCTTCTTTCACTTGGAAAGGTAAATGTCATGGTAAGTGTCATGCTGTCTTCAAACTCCCAACCTGGGAAAATGTCAGAGTGATGCTTCCTAGTGTCCTCTGAACGCCGGTGATCCCTGCCTACCATATTGTGTTCTTTCCCATTTTGTGTGTTCCTGTAGTTTTCTATCAACGTAGCGGAGGGCTCAGACCATGCTGATTCTCTGAGTTACAGTCAACTCACGCCCCTCCTCCTCCTGCAACAGAATAGTCTTTAAATGTTAAAAGTGTTACAAGTAGAACCAGATCTCGGCATACTGGTCCCAATCTTGTTTCTGTGGTTATACAGAAGGAAGCACAGATTTAGATGTAAACAATTAGGAAGCATGGGCAGAATTCTCTCAACTAGAGATTCATATGTGGAATTCACAAATCATAATGAATTCACTATTGGCTCAGGGATATGTTTGTAGCTAGAAATAATGTGATTTTTGATTCCTTAATAGGAGAGCCAAGTTGCAGTGAACAAATTGCCTCTCTGTTTAAAATAATGACACAGGGCATTTAAAAAGAATGTTTCCATTTGAACCTACATTTAGTTCTTCCCTACCATCCTGTTTTTCTTCCACACCATTGCTTTGCCAGATGACAGGTGCACTCTACTGCAGTCACCTATCCGAGGAACTCTAGGAAGTCTTTCATTGTACCATATCACTGTTGTGCCCGTGGCATCTGTCATGGGCATAACTGGCATTTCTCTTGTACCCTTCTAGACTTTCCATGTGGTGGGGAGCGGGGAGACTGGGTGGGAGAAAGTTATGGATAACAATCTCTATGGTCTATTTTTTTTTTTTTTTAACAATCTCCATGGTCTTTAACTCTAAACCTCTATCCACAAAAGTCACCAACATTCCAAGCCCACCCATATACACATTTATTTTCTTTGGCCTAAGTGGTTGGTGCGGGGGATATGATGGCTTTCACAGGCCCTAACACTTTTGCCTTCAGGGTCCCCTTTCTCCATAAAAAAAGTTAAAAGTCATGTCTTATGACTGTGTTGGTATAAAGACAAATACAATCCAGACTGGATTTACTGTTACACATTTGTTATTCTAACAGTCATTTTGGGGGTTCTGTTTTTAAGATAGATTGAAATGAAAACATTTTTATGGACCCTTAAAAGTAGCTTGGGCTCTATGTACTGGGTCCATAGTGCCTAATGCCTAAATTGATCCTGGGTTGTGTCTTCTCAGCATTCAGTGTGGCATCCCCAGGGCTGCGATCCTGTCCCTGCAGCTGCTCTCTGTCATCCCAGGCTGCTCTATTTTTGGCCCTGGCTCCTTTCACCACCCACACAGCTTGTCCATTGTGGCTGTGCCCACCCTTACAGACCCCTTTGGTACTGCTGCTGCTCTCACTATTTTTGTTAGGATTCAGGGAGTCTGTCTCCCCTCACGTTACTTACAAACCTTACTGGGTGCCTGATCAGTAGCTCTTACCTCAGTAGTCCTTAAAACACACTCAGAAAACCTGGAACATTTAGGCCTGAGGCAGAAGACGTTGGCATGCAAAATTGATGTGATTCTGAAAATGTAATCTCTCCACCAGAGGACAAGGCGTAGCACTTCATTCTCTCCTGCTTCAGGGCATGTTCCTGACCATCCAGGAATACTTCTGAAGAAGTTGAGTCAACTTGTGTCTCTACTTTTATTTAAAACAAAACAAAACAAAACAAAACCAACCCAAAAGCCAAAAACAAAACCAAAACCAGCCCTCAATGACCGAGTCATCAGCTGGTTCCACAGTATTCCTCGCCAATTTTTCCAATTTCCGTTCCTCAAGTGAGGAACAGAATTGCCAAATTCCTGAGTACTCCAAATTCCTGAGTTGTGCGTGAAGCTTAAGCTTCACGCAGGGACCTGTTTATAATCCTTATTTTACAAGATGTTTTTTAGATTGTGTCTCATCAATGAAACTGCCTTGAGTGGGCAGAGGTCATGTTTATTTCTTTTGAGCTCTTTTGCACGATTAGATATAGCAATGGACACTCAAGTTTACTTAATAAATACAAGTATTGGATGCTTTTTTCAAATTATTTAAGATACTGCAATCACATAATATGGCCAACTTTGACAGAAGTGAATTCAGAATTAGATAAAAAATCTTAGAGATTTATTTTTTTTGTATTTTTTACATATATATATTTTATTTCTTTTCAGCGTAACAGAATTCATAGTTTTACACCACACCCAGTGCTCCATGCAATGCGTGCCCTCCCTAATACCCATCACCAGGCTCCCCCCAAAATCTTAGAGATTTAAATAAATAAAAGTTTCAAGCATCTAATAAAAATTCATTAATATTAATAAAGTGTTGCCAAGTAAGGATGCTTAAAATTTGCTTTGAAGGACAGATAAGACTTATTTTTAATTAAAGAGATCCATTTGTCCACAATTTGTCATTTGTTTGCTCTGTTGAGAGGGTTAAACATTCTCCCATCTCACTCTCACTGTGTCCGGGAGGCTTATTTACTCTGTGAGCTTAGCAACCTTTCTTGTCAAGCGGTCAAGGTAATAGCACTCAGTTCTCTTTCATCTATAACTAGTTATGAATTAGTAAAGTTTACTACAGGTTTATTCTGATTGATATGGCTCTAAATTACTTAGAACCTATATTATCTCAATATTGAGCTTCTCTATTATGCACCTACAAGCAACTTTTTCATTCTTATGGTGGTCTGGCTTTAAATAAATTGTTTTTTTTTTTTTCCCTTGCTTAGCCTTATACTGAAGAAGACATAAATAATACAAATTTCATAATTATGAAATAAATGTAGAATGAGGTGTTGTTTTCCTTTGTTTGTATGATAAACCCCAAATTTGTCATTTAAATTTATATTTTTATAAATATATTTATATTTGAGAGGCTTTTAATGATTGTGTGAAATATGTAAATGAAAATATAATCTTAATTAAAGGTTACTCTTATTATTTTCAGTTCCTTATTAAATATCTCACATGATTTGTTAAACAAGGTACTTTTCTGGTTTTTTTTTGTTTGTTTGTTTTTGACACAGAGAGAGAGCACGTAGGCAGAGGGGCAGACAGAGAGAGAGAGGGAAGCAGGCTCCCCGCTAAGCAGAGAGCCCGATGCAGAACTCGATCCCAGGACCCTGAGATCATGACCTGAGCTGAAAGCAGAGGCTTAACCCACTGAGCCACCCAGGCACCCTCTGGAGTTATTTTTAAGAGGAAGGAAAACAACTAAAAACACAAAGTCCTAAAGATTACTTTGTTATTATTTTCTTTTCGAAAAATGTTTCCCCAAATACAAGTACTCCAGACTACTTGAATCTTACTTGCACAAATGGGTGCATGTCCCAACACTCAAAACAAAGTGAAGTGTTATGATAATCATTCATCACCAGTATTGGTAGTTGCTTAGATTAGTCTGAATCAATGGTACTTTAGGGGTAGGGAAATTGAGACCGGGCCTCTTTCTGGAAGGAATTAGAAGAGGTCTTGAGGTCTGGTTTCTAAGTGTATGCAAGTAGCCAAGCTGGTGTAGTATATAAGATCTTAGAATGTTGAAGGAAGGTGGTAAGGAAACTTCGGAGGAACCATGCACAAAAATTTGGTGTCTTTATCATTCCTATCTTTCCCAGATTTTCTAAGACTGGAAAATTTTCCAAAATAAATACAATAAATAAGTATCCCTGTAGGTAAATATGTGGTTAAGACCATGAAACAGTTTCTGTGAAACTTCCTTATCAGGGATTCGATGCCTTCCCCACCTTCTTGCCAAAATGAATGAAAAGACCACATAATAAGTATATTGTTACCAAATTATTGAATTTGAGACAGCAAATTCATCCAGATGTCCCAAGGTAGAATTACACTGCATCTCTTTTCATTCTAGGGAAGGACTGTTAGCTAGTGAACTGGAATTCGTCCCCTTTATTAATGTTTCAGGCAAATTCTGTTACTAATTTATGAACAAGTGTTGAGGCCTCGCAGCCCGAGTATCCAGTAGCCTTCTTTGTGGCATTCCTCATTTTCTGGCAGGTGCAGGGTTTTTACCAGCTTGTTCTCCAGTCACCAAATGCCCCAGTTTTGTTGATAAAATGTAAGAAAAGTAAATTATAGAAACTAGGCCAATTCCAGCCAAGAAAGTCTCAGCTAAGGTACTCCATCTGCCTGACTTCCCTCAAACAGCTCTAAGAGAGAAGCTGAGACTTTGGGAATTCCTATTTTGTAATTCTGGATCAGACTCTGTCATCTCTGCTTATCTAGACAGTCCTCTGAGAGTCATTGGCAGTGTGTGGGTTGGCTCCTCCCTAATACCTCCCCCTTCCTTGAAAGGGAATGAACAGTCTCCCTCACCTTGTGGTCAAGAGGTAGGGAAAGTATGGAGGAATCTTGGAGCTGTGAACTCCATTTAGGTGTGGCCAGGTGTGGTCGAGGCAATTACCAGCTAATGGAACCAGTGCAGCCTCCAAGATCAGAGGAAGAGAAAGACAGATGGCCAGGAAACATGTGGGTACCAATACCTGGACTGGAGTCAGAAGACAGGAGTTTTAAGCCCAGCTCTCTCTTTTATAAATTATTCTCTCAAAGCCTTCATGTTACTTTCTGAAAATAGGATAGAAAAACTATCTATCTCCTTCATAAAAATGTGAGAGTTAAATTAGCGTATCTATAAAAGCACTTGCACGGTGCCCATTACAAGGTATGTATTCACTAAATATTAATTAACTATGAACTGTTCTTGCTGAGCTCATGGACTCCATGGCCTAATTGTCCTTATGAGGTAGGTGGCAAAGATGCAATGTTATGTTTGTGAGATTCATGCGTGGACTAAATAGTTATGACATGCTCACCACCGTGCAGTATTCCATCATTTGAATATACCACAATTTACCGATTCTACTACTGAGGGACATTTGGGTTGCTTCTGGTTTTGGACTAATATAGAAAACATTGTAATGAATTTGAGTTCAGAAGCCACAGAGAACAGAAGAGGTGCAAAGAAAAATAGCCCTGTAAAGAGTAAACAGACTTCGATAATAGCAACAGCGGCAGGGAATAGTCACCGAATGGATAAAGGTCGTATCCATGAGCCAAGTAAGTCTGAATCTCTGCAGCCAAAAAACAAAGACCAGGGTTGGGATGACCTATCCTAAAGGGACTAATAACAAAGCACAGAAATCAAGGATCAGAAAGCAAAATGGGGACACTGAGTCTACCAACAGTGGATAATGAGGAACCAGGTTCTAATGAGTCGTCATTAACTATTATGGGCTGAGTTGTGTTTTCCCCTCACATTCATACATTGAAGGCTTATTTCCCAATACCTCAGAATGTGACTATATTTAGAGATATGGTTAAAGAGGTAATTAAGTTAAAATGAGGTATTAGGTGGACTCTAATCCAATACAAATAGTATTCTTTTAAGAAGAGGAAATTAGGATGCAGAAGAAAGATCACATGAAGACATAGGGAGAAGAGAACCATCTAGAAGCCAAGGAGAGGGGCTTCAGACAAAGCCAACCCTGCCAACACCGTGATCTCAGACTTCTAGCCCCCAGAACCATGAGAAAATAAATTTCTTTTGTTTAAGCCACATAGCCTGTGGTACTTATTATGGACGCCCCAATAAACTAACAGAGTAACTAAACAAGTACTTTTGGAAGATCACACAAAGTGGTCTTACCTCGGTACCTCAGTAAACTGTATAGAAATATCCAAAGACAATTCAGTAAGTAACAGGGTTATTACAAAGCTATCTCAGCTAATGCCTTTTGTTGCTTCTAATCTGATCAAAATGACTTGTAGATACTGAAAACTAGAAATTCTAAACCCAGGTGGCCACAATTGGCCACTATGGTAGTGTCCTCTCAGGGACTATGACCTACTTGTCAGGGAAAATTGTCTAAAAGAAATTCAAATGAAGATTGTGCCTGGAGTGGTCGGCTCAGGTCAGCAGGAACTGTGCCTTCTCAAACTGAATTGAGGTTTTAGCCACATGACCTCAAATTATAGTTTGGAGCTTCTTGAAAATAATTTTCTTGTGAAAAAACATTTTTCGAAGAATTTCAAAATCTGAATGCTCCAAGGAAGTTATTTATTTCCAACTAAAAGCTTATTAAATTATATCTTAGAGACTTCTTAGAGACTTCAATTAGTTCGTATGCACATCAATTAAAATAAATGATATGTATATAAATATAGAACAATTGAAAAATAGAACAATTAGTAACCATGTATCACAGGTAGTTTTTTGTTTTTCCCAAAAGCTCTTGCATCTCTGTAGTTTATTTTGGGGCAGAGCTTACAGCTTGTCCCTGGCTGTCACAGATAGCCTGACCTGTTCTGTATGAAGACGTCAGCTTGGGACGATATCCGCAGGGGACTTTAAGGGAATCAGGATTCCTGGAGTGCTGGAATGTTTTAAATAAAGCCAGTTTTCCTCTTTCTAATCACCATAAATCTGTAACTAACATTTATATTATTATGCAGATGATGTACCAGTTTATTTTACTCTTCTGTCAAACTTTCTGGCTAAAATCATAGTTCTGATTAATTCCAAATTTGGGACATGGTTATAAATACCAATAGACGCATGAAATTTGCTCTTGAAGCTGCTATTTAAGGGCCTGTTAAAAAAGGAAAAACCACCTCTCAATTCTCTCACCCACCGTGTACTGACACCCATGAACACAAGAGGCTGGACTAAGAGGACAGCCAGGTGGGCCATTCAGCTAGTCAGTATTCCAGTGGGTTTGAAGCCAGTGTCTGTATTGAGTTAGACTCATGTCCCACACTCTGTAGTACATAGTTCCTTTTTTGGAGATTCTCCTTCGACTGACAAACCAGAAAGGGAAGGAAATAGTTCAAGTCTCTACATTTTCTCTGGTATGATTCCATTTGCCTAAATATCAACTCCGAGTTTCCAGGGGATTCCCTAACCCTCTGGTGTGTGGCAACATGGTTTTATATACATGTGGTTATAGAGGCTCGTGCTAACTATGGGGTTTGTGTTGACAGAGCATGGGATATGAAGTTGGAAACGCTGGGTCTGAGACCCAGAAACAACACTTACCGTTCTTGTGTGATCTACAGTACAGAATATTGTTTTCTCGGGGTTAAGAGTGAGAATGGTACTAATAACTGCTTCACTGACTTTGCAGGGATTTTGTGGTGATCAAATAGGTAAGGAAGGAAGCATTCAATAGGCTCTAACAGTTCTACAAATCGGTCAAATTCCATTAGCTACGTAAATTATTTTCCATATGTATCTGGGTGTCTATAGTACCTGAAAGAACTATTTATTACTTTGAAAGTAATTTAATAATGTCACACCATAATGAAATGAAAACGTTAATGAACTTCCCTTAACAAAAGAAATCCAAGGCAAGTCTAGATCTGGGTCATTCAAGGAGCAACTGCAAAACCCCAAGGTGCCATTAGATTGCTGATGAAGTCACAGAGTGTTTATGTGCTCTAGGATTGACAAATACAGAGTCCTATCAGGAAATGTATTTAAACAAAGTTATGTAATCACAATAACAAAGACGACTGTCAACTTTCAAGGTCTAAAAGAGGATTCAACATGGAGGACTTTGAGATTACTGAAACATTTCCAGCAGTTTCAAAAGTCTGGTGATGGAAATTAAGGAGGACATGTATGCCATGGATCACTGGGTGTTATACACAAACATGAATCATGGAACACTACATCAAAAACTAATAATGACTAACATAACATAATAATAAAAAAATTCAAAGGCAATGGGGAATAAAATCAAGAGAGTGCAAAAAAACCAAAACCAAAACCAACCCCCCCAAAACAAAAGTATGTATTCTACTAATTATTTCGTTGTTTTTTTTTATGAATTATAGATAGGTATCATATTCATATCTTATTTCTACTTCTGAAAAACTAGAACAGCTTGGTGGACCATTTAGTTCATGGAGGTGTTGGGTCATTTTTATAGTCTGTTTCAGGCATATCGTATGTCTCTACGGGAAATATGTTCATAATCTGTGTTCCAAGTAACTATAAATAGGCAGAAGAGTAATTTGATAATGCTAATTTTAAGTTGCCTATGAAGTTTTTCTGAATCTCCTAAAAATAGATACTCTGCTATCCTCTACATTTTCTTCCTCTGAAATCTCAGATATATATCAAAATAGATTAACATTTAAAAGAGATTTGGCGGGACGTCTGGGTGGCTCAAGTTGGTTAAGCCTCTGCCTTCGGCTCGGGTCATGATCCCAGCGTCCTGGGATCGAGTCCCGCATCGGGCTCCTTGCTCGGTGGGGAGCCTGCTTCTCCCTCTGCCTCTGCCTGCCACTCTGTCTGCCTGTGCTCACTCTCTCTCTCTCCCTCTCTCTCTGACAAATAAATAAATTAAAAAAAAAATTAAAAAAAAAATAAAAGAGTTTTGGCCTAACCTCATTTCGTCCTGCTAAATAATGCATTATGGTCTTTTAGGTTCAAAGATAGAAACAACTACATGATCCAGATATTTCATTAGACAGACTGAAATTAATACTAACTGTAGGTTGATGTTATATGTACAGAAAAAAGTTAATTTCTTTAACTTGAACAACTTAATTGTTTTCATTTCAACATATGCCAAATTTTATTAAGTTTTTAAAAGATTCCCAGAAAATATAAGAGGTCTCAGATTCTCTACTTAAGCTATTCCTATAAGCACCGAATTGAAGAAAGCTCCAAGTTGTTTAAATACCTATCAAAATCAATTTGTCTAAAATTTGTAATTCTCCCCCCACTAACAATGCCACATTATTTCCTTCTAGCCAATTAGTCTGTTCATGTATAGTAAAACAAAAGCCTAATTAACCAGCTTTCTCAATGAATTTTTCCAGAAAATTTCATGTTTAGAATAAAAATTACAATCAAATAGGTTCATTTGAAGGATTCTGAAGATTTCAAGTTGTGTCCCACAGACACTCTCTATTCAGCCCATCTCTGACACCTGGGGACTATTCAGTCAGGAAAGATGCACTGAGTAATAGCCCTGAGGCCTCTAATATCCCCATTCTTCAAAGAAAAATTAGGTATAGTATTCTGTACTTAGTGATCTAGAAAGAAACAGTAAGACAGTTTGGAAATATTGCCACTTTAAAAAAGTCCCCCCCCCTCCTTAGTCAATCTTGATGTGATGAAAAATTTCAATTAATTGAAGGACACACAAATGGCCCTGAGTGTTCTGGTTAATAGGAATGTTGTGGTATTTTACTAGACTAAAAACACAGAGAATTCTTTTTAATGTCTGGTATTTAAACACTGCCTTTCCTCAAATGTTACCATAAAGAAGATCACTTATTTTAAAGGCCTACTTCCTGTTTTTCCCTTGTTCATCATCACAGATCTCAGCTGCTTTTAGGTCTAGCATATATATATATATATATTCTATCATCCTTAAATGTATATATTGTATATCTATCCATATTTATATCTATATCCGTATCCATATCATGGTCGATTTAATTCAACAGTATAAAAAAGTGAGATTCATATTCTAATGTTATTTCCATCTACAATAAATATTTGTAAAGACCTCATTGCAAATGTGCTTTAAGAGATTTTAAATTTTAGTGAAAATACAATATATCAATATATTCTGTTGTAGAACTTTTCATGTTAAAGTCATCAAGATTTAGAAATTCCAGAAAATTTTTTTTCTGCATGACCTTTCCAACAACTTAAAAAACAGTTATTTCAGTAGGCTTAGAGTGACTCTGACCTTTTCTCTGGAAAGCGAAAATGAAGTTTGCATTTTCCCCCCTCATTAAAAAAAATGCTCATTGTCTTAGAGAAGACTTAATTGGAAATAGAAATGTATTTCTTGTCTTTGGATATTTTAATATCATAGTGATTTCAGTTATAAAAATGACACAAACTATGTCACAGTAAAAGACAGTGACTGACAGTTTTTGTAAGAATTTAACTTGAAGTCATCCATTATGGAACTTATTGTCCATTTAGGTCTCTCTTAATTAGAATCTTCCTAATAAAGTACTTTACTAATTAAGTATTTTACTAACTAATTAAATAAGAATTTTACTAATTTAACTGTAGAATTTTACTCATCTGTTTTCAGTTTTAAATTCTGTGAAGGTTTATAGTTTTATTTCAAAATCATATGGTACCATATGAATATTTTTATGTCTTTCCTCTTCTCCAAATGAACAATGAAATTATGTACTTCAGGACTCTGGGATCTTTTATAAATAAGGCTTATCTCCATATGATACTGCACGGGCAAGAGCAAGGGTTTACAAAAAATATATGGACTGGAACTTTCCTTTTAATAACCTGAGAGTTAATGTCTCATTATGTACAAACATGGTTTTCAGAATGTCCAGTTTCCTCAGGCCATCAATCTCCACAGAAAACCGTCCAAACGGTAAGAGTTGCCTGGCATCATGGAATGTTCTTGAGGGAAGGGGCTCTTTGTGCCTGTATCTCTGTTTAGATCTGCAGGATCCTCTTCCACCACTTCTCCTCTTGCACTTCCTCACTCACTAGCTCTCCTGCGCCACTCACGATGCTAGATAAGGCTGTATGGATGGAAGTTTTTGGTCTCTGCTGAAACTGTTTCCTTCATTTGGAATTCCCATCTACTCATCACTACCTGTTGAATTCCATGTATTCTTCCAGGTCCAGCTCAATCACCATTCTTCTTTGTTGAAGTCTAGACTGTGATGTCCTTGAAATTGGACACTGAGTCTCACATTCTGTTTTGTGTTGCCACAAGCACAGTGTCTTGTGTATTTGGGGGTGTTGAGTGAAAAGCTTGTTGAGTGAATGAATGAAGGCATGAATGGATGAATAGATGATACACAGTCCTGCCTACCTAAGACTTCTTGAGGTTTCTTCCAAACTCCTCCTTAGATAGAATGATTATTCTATCAACATCCCAGGCACACTAGGAGTGGATCCTGGCTAAGGATTCAATGAAGCTCTTAGCAGTGATAATTTAAAAACGTTTGATCTTATTTTAATTCCCAAGGAAAAGGCTATTATGAGTTTATGGCTCACGCATGAACTTTTCATATTTTCTGCAAAGTCATTTGTGGGGGTGGTGGAAATCACATTTACTTTGGATTGAAATTTAGTAGCAGTTTGGAAGAGGGAGAAAGGAGAGAAAGAAGATTGGCTTAAAAAACTGCCTAATTAGGGGCACCTGGCTGGCTCAGCTGGAAGAGCATGTGACTCCTGATCTTGGGGTTGTGAGTTCAAGCCCATGTTGGGTGTAGAGAATGCTACAAGAAAAAATAAACTCTAAAAAGCCCTGCATAATTAAAAGAAATATTTGGTGGCAAGTTAGTCTGCTCCTCAACCTCCCTCCTCTTCCAGTTATGCCCCCAAAGCTCAGAGATACAAACACCTTCTGTGAGATGCAGTCTTTTTGCTTGTAATTGAGGAATAGAGCCAAATTCTACAGTCATATGACAAGGTGTGGAAGAGGGAGAGAAAACAGAGGAGTGACTTTGTATGTTTGCTCAGTGCCAATTATGAAGAGCCCAGAATAGTGACTGACACAGAGAGGGGGCTTAAATATTTGCTGAATGAATTTTTAAAAATCCACAATCCCAACACTGATAAAACAGGAGCAGGAGCTCAGAGCCAGAGAATTTAGTGTACCCCAAATTTGAAGAAATCTTGGGAAATGATGCTGGGATGGAGAGGTGCTAAATTTCATGCGTAGGCGTGCTCTCAGTCAATCTCATCTTGATCCTAAGATTGAGGGAGACCCAGCTGGCATAGAGGTTAAATAAAACAAGGGAGAAGATATTTTAACTTTAATCAAAGATATCTCAAGGAAGGACTGGTACATTCACGTTCAGCGATTTTGAAACTAACACAAATTAAGTTAGCGTTGAGAGAGATGTGGAGAAGCCACTCAATTTCGGAAGATTATTGGAAAAAGCTGAAAATTGTAGTGATGTTTTATGTGGAAATATAGTGGTGATATGTTCTGCCTGGAGGGAGGCAGAGAGCATTTTTTTACTTTCTGAGTTAGACAATTTCCTGAACAATATGAGAATGAAAGGGGCACAGGGAGAGTTTTCTAGAGTCACCCCTGAAGAAGACGGCTGTGCGTGTTAGATGCACTCTTGATTTTAAAGGCGCCAAGAATAAAACAGTTCTTTACTTGACATATAACGATGAATACCACCATTTCTACCTCAGGAAATTACTCAGAGCTACAAACTTATTTGAAGAGCATCATGGTCCAAAGAAGAAATGAACATCAGAGCATCTAGCTAATAAAAATGACTACAAAAATGGTGCTAAGCAAGCTTCAGTTTCCAACTGAATTGTCATAAACACTTCTTTGAAGTGGATATGATGGTACTCTCATTTTATAGAAGTTCTTGAAGCTCACAGAGAATAACTTGCCCCAAGACAGGTACCTGGTAATAGCAGAGATAGTAATGAGCAGTAATCACTTAGTGAGCATCTCAAATGCACCAGGGGCTGTGCTGAATACTGTACATATATTTCAACAGTACGTAGGTCACAACAACTCCTTGGTGTGCATACTTTTATTATAAGAATTTCAGATGAAGAAGCTGAGACAGAGAGAGAGAGCGGGAAGAGCTAGTAAGTGTCAGAGCGCGGACGAGAGCCCAGAGTCTGTTTTTGACTACTATGTTTTATTGTCTACTAGAGCTGCAATTAGAAGTCCAGCCTGTCTGTTATGGGGGCCCACACTCCAAGCCATTCCTCTCTACCACCACTCCGTTCTGCTCAGTGATACTTCAGAATTTCCATTGCATTTTTTTTCCGTAGCTTTAAATTTGCTTGCATAATTTTATTTATTTTATTTTTTTATTATGTTAAGCTAGCCACCATACAGTACATCATTAGTTTTTGACATAGTGTTCAATGATTCAATAGTTGCATATAACAACCAGTGCTCATCACAACACATGCCCTCCTTAATACCCATCACCCGGCTACCTTACCCCCCTACCCCTACCCTCTGAAACCTTCAGTTTGTTTCCTGGAGTCTATAGTCTCTCCAGGTTTGTCTCCGTCTCTAATTTCCGCCCCCCTTCAGTTTTCCCTCCTTTCCCCTATGGTTTTCCGTGCTACCCATTGCACTTTATATCCTCCTTGGACAAAAGCACTGGATTGAAGGTAGCCATGTGTGGATATCCAAGTCATACAGCTAGAGGATAAGGTGAGAGCCAGGATTTGGGTATAGGCATATTCCCCACCCAAGCTCACGCTCTTTCTTCTGTACTGCACTGGATATCTTTATGTGAAAAGTCCTGAAGATACCAGGGCACACCAGTTTTTCAACGTCATTGAAGTGGATCGTTAGTGAACTCCCTTTCTCCCTCCCTCTGGACAGAGAGTCAGAAAGTCAAGGTTTAAATGCCGGCACTCCTACTTATAAAGGGTGCAACTTTCGGTAAAGTTGCTTTTCTGAGCTTCTCTGTTCTCATCTGTTAAAATAGGAATAATTATACCCACTTTACACAGCTATGTGAAAGAACTCAGTAAGAGGAGTGAACACTGTGGGCACTTGAAAGACGGTAGTTTCCTTTTCTTTCTTCATTGCTCCATTCACTCTCATCTCTCTCTTCTCTTGGACGAGGCAAAAGATACTTCCATTTTTAGGTGACAGAAGCACTGCGATAATTGGTATTTGTATGTACTCGTGAGACTTATTCACAGGCAGCAGAGGAGAAAATGGATCTTATGGAATGAAAATATTTGAGAATTTTTTCAGAGACTTCAAGCCTTTCTGAATTCTGTAATGTACTTTATATCTCAGGCCAGCTCAAGACCAGTGTGGATTTGGAAGCACATTGCACAGATCAAGTACCATCTCATTCTGTGTGCTCATGGCTCCACATCTGTAAGTCCTAGATTGTCTTTTGTGTACACCACAGTCACCAGCACAAAAGGAAAGGCAAGGTCAGGGAAGTAACAAGACACTCTGCCGAATTCTTTATGTCAGAGATCAAATAGAATCCTTAAAACACTCCAGCAAAGTAGGTCCTAATACTTCCTTTAATAATGCCGAGGGTTAAGGTGGCAGTTGTGGGATTTAATCTGGGTTTGTTTAACTGTGAAGCTGAAGATCTTCCCACGACTAGAGCAAGCTGCCCTCCTCTAGGTACTTCAAAAGCACAAGCTAGATGGAAATAGTTTTTTGGCTTGTGAAAAGTTTTCTCAGCTAGAACTGCTCCTTGGTAGGAGATTACTCTCCTACTTTGGTGAATGATCTTTCACAGACACCCTTAAGTCATCCTTGATGGAACTCAGGCTCCATGCTTTTTACATGTAGAAGTTACAGGGTCAGCATTCAGGAGAATGCTTATTTCCCTTTGTGTAATTTGTCTGCAAACAGAATAGGCTGCCACGAGGTGAGTAGTGGCTGTGCCTTGAATAGGGGTTCAGGCTGGGCCATCCATGCACATTACTGTGATGAATGAGAAGGCGAGCTTGGCAGTGCTTTCACCCAACTATCTTTAAAATGAAAAAAGAAAAAAAAATCAAACAACAAATAACCTCCTTAAAATAGTTAAGTGTAACTTCCTTAATATACCTAAGTGTTAAAAATGTTTACCTTTCTTAGCTGTCTAGAGAGAGACCTGAAAAAATATCCATGGGGTTGGGGGGAGAGGGGGGTGGGAAGGAACTGCCTCTCTAGGTTCCCTGCTTCAAATTTACTCCATGGAGGCAAAACATAATGGGTAGGAAAGAGGGAGCCCTCAGCTTCTGATCTGAGTGGAAGCTCTATAATGTCTGTCTGTTGTCTCTCCTAATCAGAATCAGCTCTTTTTCCTTCAGATGGTGTCTTCTTTCTTTCTTTCTTTCTTTTTTTTTTTTTTTTAAGATTTTATTTATTTGACTGAGAGAGACACAGCAAGAGAGGGAACACAGCAGGGGGAGTGGGAGAGGGAAGCAGGCTTCCCACTGAGCAGAGAACCCGATCCGGGGGCTCTATCCCAGGACCCTGAGATCATGACCTGAGCCGAAGGCAGAGGCTTAACCCACTGAGCCACCCAGGCACCCCTAGACATGCCTTAATAAACTTTTCATGTTTTCACAAACTTTAGTTCCATCAATATATATATGAAATATATCAGTTTTGTTTACTGTGGAATTCCCATTACCTTGGAGAGTGCTTCATACTTAATAGATGCTCAAGAAGTATTTTTGAATGAACTTATTTGCACCTTGCTACATAAATGGATATGTTAGCTTTCAAAATTAATAAAATAGAGGAAGCAAACACATAATAGATGTGTACAGACTCAAGGAGAAAACAATGGTAGCATAATATAAAGCCAAAAGTAGGTCTAGTACTAAAACGGATACCATGAGTTCCATTTTCCCAAGATATATATATATATATTACTAGTTAGGAACACTGAATCCTAATCAGTTATACAATTTCTAGTTTCTTTAAGACAGGAACTGAATCAATTGTTCCAGACATGTATAGCTCTTCTAAAAAGAAGTTTCCTCCTTCCCTAGGGGATTCTGTCTTAAGAGAGAGTACTGGACAATATAATGAATAGTATCCTAAAACAATCTTTACAGGAGATAGGACAATAAATGCATTCTATTAGGCTGTTTCTTACTGCTCTTTCTACATTGGCCAATAGCACTGGAGCATGAAATAAACATCATCATGTCTGTCGAACATGAGCTTTAAAGACTAGCAGAATGGAGCCTTTTACTTAAGGTCTCAGTTTGCACAGATGGTACTTATCTCTCTGATGCTGGCAACTCATATTTGAACTAAATAACAAGTGTATTCTGTTTAATTATTTGCTTGAAGTCCATCCAAAGTT
Source organism: Mellivora capensis (assembly GCA_004024625.1). Taxonomy (NCBI): domain Eukaryota; kingdom Metazoa; phylum Chordata; class Mammalia; order Carnivora; family Mustelidae; genus Mellivora; species Mellivora capensis. Next base: position 60,721 of record PISX010001074.1, read on the forward strand.
TTTAATATCTCCTCAGTCTTTATGATTGATTCTCCTAATACTTTGCAACCCACCAAGTATCATCACAACCACAATGAGAGTGAAGACATATGTGATCTGCGAATCCGAGAGAGATGACTCAGTCAGCAACCTCTCCCTTAGTGTGCAAGGGTAGGGACTGCTACTTTGTCATTTGGAGCATGACAATAAGAAAAGTCACTGGTTTTTCCTAATATAGCTTGCAATCCATTTGTGACATTCATTCTCATTCACGTTCATGCACATCCCTTATTCCTTCAACTCCCATACCTTTTGGCAGGAAATATACAAACAGCTGGGTTGGGCTCATAGGATGTTTTATTTTTTGCCTCGTTAAACTGCAGCTTTCCTCAAGCAATGTGTTTTCTTTATATTCCAGCCCAGAAATCATTTAATAGGAAGAAGTCATCTCAGAGAGTGCCTCAGGAAAAGGCTCAGGAATGGGCAACAAAAGCATGTTCTGTTTTATGGGGTGTTTGCACAGTTCTTCCTCTACCCCCTATAATATACAAGTATTTATTGTATATTCTGTAAAAAGTTCTCTCTGGAGCTAGCGAGGCAGGGTTGTAACTGCTGTGGTTATTCTTTTTTGCCTGTAAGATTATGGATTAGAAAGCAGTAAGTCAGCCAGTCAACAAATATTGCCAGGAACTGTAATAGGCTGGAGAGAGAGTGGTAAACAAGACAGATGTGATTCTTACAATTTGGGAGTGCTGAGTGATATTACACAAATATTTTTTAAGTGTGGTAAATGCCATCAAGGAGCAGCACAGGGTTATGGGAAGAGGCAACAGCAGGATGTAAGACAAATACCTTTTTATTTACATGTGCCAGGAAAGTATCTACTTCTCTTGATTACCCAGGACTACCTTTAGAATTTGAGAGTTTCCCAGCTGTTTTTTAAAAAAATTATTTTATTCTAAAAAGGATTTAATTAATTAATTAATTAGTTTACTTATTTGAGAGAAAGAGTGAGAGAGACTGAATGGAGGGAAGGGCAGAGGGAGAGAGAGAGGGAGAGAGAATCTCAGACAGACTCCGCTGAATGCAGAGCCCAATACAGGGCTTGATCTCACCATGCTGAGATCATGACCTGAGCCGAAACTAAGAGTCAGATTCTCAACGGACGGAGCCATCCAGCTGCCCCTTACATTTATTTTTAAAATTCCACTGCAATTGACAAAGAGTGTTATATTAGTTTCAAGTGTAAAATATGCTCCTTCCACAACTCCGTGCATTACTCAGTGCTCACACAGTTAAGTTCACCCTACAGTTAGCAATCTTTGTCTTTTTTTTCTTTGTTCTTTTGTTTTGTTTCCTAAATTCCACATATAAGTGAAATCATATGGTATTTGTTGAGAGTGTCTCTGCTTTGACTTCTCATATCACAGCCCCGTTCGGAGGACAAAATATTCACTGAAACTATTATAAGCTGGTTATTAGAATGCTATTTGACTAATTTAAAAATCTTCATAATTCATGCAGAAAGACCAACCTTTCCCTTAATGAAAAAGAATTCCATATTCATTTCTTAGGAAATGAACTATTTAATTAAGAAATTTAATATGTTGGTTATTTGCTTTAAATTCTCTGTGAGTCAGTCTGTTCAAATACTTCAAGTGAATTCTTGATTATTCCAACAAAGGGAAAATTGGCACAAGTATTTATCCAGTGAGACTGGGTTCAAGTTCCTCCAAAGAACACTGGAAAAACTATCCTTGGTACAAGTGTAGCAGATTGCAGTGGTTCTCAAAATGCGGCACCTGGATCAGCATCAGCAGCATCACCTGGGAACTTGTTCGGAATGCAGATTCTTGGGTCCCCTTTTCAACTCACTGAATCAGAAACTCTAGGGGTGAAGGTATCAGACTGTGTTTTAACAAGCCCTCTGAGTGATTCTGATGCATGCTAAAGTTTGAAAACCGCTAACACAGTGTTTAAGATCATGGGTTTGGAATCAGACAGATCTGGAGGCGACTCCCAGCTCTCTACCCCTTAGTAGCTGTGGGACTATCAATAATCTCTTTAAGTCTCCATCTCTTCATAGCAGAAATATTGGTAGGAATGTTAGACACAGTAATACTAGTGACTAACTTTGAAGTTTGATGTGAGGATTAAAAGAAGCAATACATGTAAAGTAAGGTAAGCCTAGTGTTTAAACAGTGTTGGCAGTTAGTTTTAATGGCATTCTAGCTGTTTTTCATCTATGGTATTGGACTAATGTGTTATTGATTTCACTTATTTGCAGGACAAGTGGGCTATATTTATTTCTAGTCTGGTGACGTCATGTTCAAGTAGGCAGTGAATGTCAGAACTAGCATCAGAGCTAGCAATGTATTTCAAAGACACAGAAAAAACCTCCGACTTCACATATATAATCAAGAGGTATCCTCCATTGGGAGCACTGGGTAAAGAAGTGTCTCAGACTAGGAGGTTTTCACAGGCTCCAAGTTTATCTGGGACTGCTCTGACTCAGACTCTATCAGGGTGACCTCTGCTTGGGGATCTGGGATGAGGTCTTTCTTGTTGCCTTGCCAGCTCAGCTGATATCTCTCTTTAGAACTCTCTCGGAACCTCTCCTAAGGCACCGATCATTTCTGCTGTGTATTATAGCTATTTGTGAGCATGCCATTACTCACCAACTAGATCACCTCTTGAGACGGGACCTAAATCTGAGTAATCTTCATACCTCCCTCAACCCCTATCATCATGCCTGGCCTCTGGGATGGGATCCGTGTCTTTGGAATGGATGAATGAGCGAATGAATGTTTTCAAACCTAACAACAAAGCTGGAATAAATTATATATTTCATACTTTTACCACAGTAGACAAGCACTCACTGTAAGAAAAGAGACACCCTATCTTACTTTCTCCTAAAGTCAATTTTGATCTCTATTATCACCTAGAAAAGAAATGGAATAGGATGTATTTTGCTTCCTAGACCCAACTGGCAAATGCATGTCCTGCTCTTGTTAAGTACTGTGTGATTTCAGGTCAGCCACCGAACCTCGCAGGACCACGGAAACATCCGCAGCTGCAAAGAGGATGGCATTTCCTTGCCACCTTATAGTTTAAATATATTAGGAGAATCAATAAAAATTAGATTAACCTTTGTATTTTAGGATATAGTGCAGTACACTGCACATAGAAGGTGCTCACTCAATATCTGTTGAATAAATGAATGAAAGAAGAAAGGCTGAAAAGCACTGAACTTGGCAGAGTAAGAAGGAAGCATTCAAGCAAGTACAATAATATGACTTACTTATCAGTTTCATCTTAGAAGCCAGCCATTCTGGCTCTTTTTTAAACTCAGGTTGGAAGGCTATCTGCAAATCTGAGAGAATGGAATTGGAAAGTCCAGTAGATGGAAGAGTTCACATTAGAAATTTAGCTTTCCCTTTCCTGGGGAAGATGTTCAAGGGGCCAGAGGAAGTGCCTGGCTTTAAACAGTCTTCATTGGCAGCAGTGTGTTTTTATTTTTTATTTTTTTTAATTTTTTTAAAGATTTTTTTTTATTTGTATATAAAGATTTTATTTATTTATTTGAGAGAGAGGCAGTGAGAGAGCATGAGCGAGGAGAAGGTCAGAGGGAGAAGCAGACTCCCCGTGGAGCCGGGAGCCCGATGGGGGACTCAATCCCGGGTCTCCGGGATCATGACCTGAGCCGAAGGCAGTCGTCCAACCAACTGAGCCACTCAGGCGTCCCCAGCAGTGTGTTTTTAATAATAATACTGGACTTTCTTTGAACTCGGCCCAATGTTATATTTCTTTCTTGTGAATTTAATTTTTTTGAATAGATGTTACATGTTTCAAAAAAGAAAAAAAATTAAAAAGGTATCCAGTGGAAAATCTTCCTCCCACCACCCCCATCCCTTCTTTCTCTGATTCATCCATCCATGGCGCCCCATCCGTACATAACCACTATGAGGAGTTTTCTATGTATCCTTCAGAAGTTTCTTTATGCTCATACAAGCAAACACAGATATTACATATATTTGCATTTTCCTACCCTTGTAATGACAAGAGGTAACATTCTATGCCAATTATTCTGTACTTTGCTTTTACCACCTAGTACATCTTTAAGGCTTTTCTGTATCAGTACACAGAGAATTACTTCATTTTTATTATACCTATATAATAATCAATTGTAAGGGTATACCTTAGTTTATTTATCTGTTATCTTATTAATAACTATTTAGATTATTTCCCATTTTTTTTGCTCTTAAGATCATTGCTATGATAAATAACCTTGAATGTAGTGCTATATATTTTTCAGGAATATTAAGTCACCAGGTGTAAATTGAGAAAAATATCTTGACTGTAGGGCAGACAGAAACAAACGAAAAACGATACCAATATTTATGAGCATTAATGTTTCAGGTACTTGATTTTATTATTCTAATTCTGGCTCAATCTTCTCTTACATAATTATATTACAGCTCGAGATATAAGCACAGACACAATTACTGAACAAAATCTCAGCATCATGAGGTTTCTGATGGATTATACTGAAACCTGTTTTCTCTCTGTGGTGTATAGTGCACGTTATTTATGCGCACCCAGCTTGACTCTGGATTTCTAGCCAGTCCCTGCCCTCCAAAGGCCCCTCCCGAGTGTTCTAACATTCCTGCTTGGGGCACTAGTTCTCGCTCAGTTGCTCAAGTCAAACACCTAGAAATGATCCCGAGTCCTTGTTTCTCTTATCTCCAACATCCAATCTGTCAGCAAGTTGTCTCGACTCTACTTTCAAAATAAATCTTGAATAGGACCTCTTAACAGCATTAGCGATGCTACCCTGCTCTCATCTGTCACCTGGACTGCTCCTCACTGATATCCTGTTTTCCCTCTCCCTCCCAATAGTCATCTTAAAAGTTAGAGTGATATTTTGAAAAGGCAAACCAGATAACAACCCTGCCTTCCGCCCCAGTTAACCATGACTGGACCCCATTTACCATTGCAATCTTGAGGTAGACCCTCTCCTGCTCGTCACTGACTGCACCTGGTTGCACTTCCTGGTCTTGGATCAGAACTAGACTTGGTCCTGCCCCACGGCTTTGCAGCTGCGGTCCCTTTTGCCTTCCACCAGACCCTTTTGGTTCCTTTTCATGTTCGGGTCTCAACTCAAGATTTATCTCCTCAGAGTGGCCCCTTACACTCCATCATTCCCTATCCTTCTATCTTGCACTTGTTCTCTTCATAGGACTTACTACCATTCGTGGGCATTTTTCTGCATGTTTGCTGCTGTCTCTCCCACGGGACTGAGACTCTCCTTAGCAGAGCCTGGCTTCCTCAATTGCTGCTCCATCTACGGCCCTTAGAGCATGTTACTAAGGAAGAAAGATATTGGGATAGAAAACTAGCAATCTCAGCTATAATTTTTATTCGAAAACTTTCAAAAATTTCACCTCTCAAGGCAATGACAAGAGAAAATGAGCGTAACATCACAAATTTTTCAGATTTTTGTCAGCAATTTTATCTTACAAAATCACAAAGCTCGATACTATATAACTAAACCTGTGGGGGGGGGGACAGGAAGAACTTTTTAAGGACGATTTTAGGTATCTGTAGTAAGAGTCTTCAGCATTTAGCCGCACAAAACCAAATAGACTTGCTTGTGCATATTCTAAACTATGAAAATGCCAACAGTAGCATGAGGCAGGGCTAGGGCCTCATGGCGACACATAGCTTCCCAACCCTAAGCTTCAGAAACAGTGTATAGAGTGGCCTCCCAAACCAATTAAGAACAATTGGTGGGTGGGGAAGGGGTGGCATTTGAACAGTTGTGTATCTGAATTACAATCTCAATTTTCCAACTGACGCTGGCTTGAATTTAAGTATTTTCGTGATTTCCCGCAAGCAACCATCAGTTACCGCCAGGAGCACATAGTTCTTTCTGTGTTAAAGCTAAAGCTCAGCCATTCTTATAAAACCCCAGCAGTCCCTTTTGCTGCTACAGAGAAGAACCAAGGGCAAAGGAGTAGAACTGGCTTATATATTCATTCAGTTTTATCACACGGAGAACAAAACCACCAGAGCACAATCCCCAGTTTTTGTTGAAGGTAATTAAATGCAAACTCACTCCAGCAAAATCCCCAAGATCCAGGCCTGAAGCCCCTTTATTCTATTACCTTTCGCTACATCCTCTTTAGCCTGATGACTGAAATCTGTAAGCAGTTGTTCCTGTGATTAGGGTGAGTTATTGAGTTCAGCTGTAATTCTACCTTCTTTTCTGACTCAAGGTTTTATCCCAAAGGGAAATATGTCATGCTGGTAGGTATCACATGATAATGACTTAACCCATCAAGTCTTAATAATCCTATAATGGGGGAAAAGCAGTGGCAAGGATTATTTGAAACAAAGTATAATCCTGAGTGACATGTTTTAGAAATCCTGATTTTTTTTTTTTTAATAGCTCTAGCCTCCTAAGTACAGTTAAAATCAAATTGCTTCCCCACCTGACAGCAGGGGGCAGCAGATCAGAATCGGCTCTGTCTCTGTGAAAGTAGTTTCAAGGATGAAAAATTTGTGGTGGAAAAATCTTCAAAGTGCTTAAATCTAAATGTGGACAACCCAAGGGTTCATTCTTCATAATTTTTTTAAATAACCAAGTGATGTATAAAGAATTTTGCATTTATTTTCAGTTCATTTTCTAGTTTATATTAGGTTGAACCTCATAAAATTGTCCTTTTATTGTGTGTGAGGCAAAAGCTATTAAGCACTGGCAATTTCTACAGGTTAAATCTAATACTTCCAAGCAGAATTTAGATACAGATTTTTAAAGTATACATGAAGGACAGGTACGTGTTTGACTCTAGCAACAGCCCTTGATTCAAAGAGAGAGTGATGAGTTCTTGTGGAAGCTACCTCTGCCTCTCCCTGCTCCCCACAGCTGGGATCATGGGTATTTCCCAACACCCAATCTATGGTGTCTGTTCCAGGACCAAGTACTTCTTCAGCTTTGGGTCACATTCCCCCTGCCCACTCTGTTGCTGTCTCCCTACCCAGGGAATACCCACGGTGATGATCACTGCTCATCAGATCGGGACATAGCTACAGCTAAAATCCCAGGCTCCATGGTACTCTCCTTATTCCCAGACCCCTACCAGGAAACAAAGTTTCTATGTCTGAGTTGCAGAGCCTTGAGTGAGTTCTTCTTCTTCTTCTTCTTCTTTTTTTTTTTTTGGAGTGAGTTCTTCTTGATCTGTTCCGCCAGTGGTTCTCAAAGTGTAGTCCAAGCATCAGCATCACCTGGGAACTTGTTGAAAAAGCAAATCCTGAGCCCCACTCAAACCTACTGACTCTGAGATTCTGGGGGTTGGGTCCAGCAATCAGGGTTTTATCAAGCCTTGCCGGTGATTCAGATGCATGCTGAAGTGTGAGGACCATTGGATTAGGTCATAAAATGGAGTTTCTCAGCAGATCTTTTCTATTATCCATGGCTTTTTATAAACTTTTTCTTTCTAGACAATATCTAGTTTCCTTCCTAGCAGCTTAAAGTTTAGCCGAATCCCAAGCTTTGTAGATAGGCACTTGCTGTACATGGAATGATTTCTCAGTTGCCAAATGCCACCTTCCTGGGATGCTAATATCATGCCTTCTGGGTTCTGAAATGTTAGTTTCTGTCTATCTATTAGAACCCCAGGAAGCTGGCCATTAGTGTCAACTGCAATTGGAGTTCCTGGTGCCCGTGAACTTGGTGCTTTTCCTACCTGTATGAGTCTCCTATGGATGTGCTCTGCTCCTAAGACCTGTCCTGTCTTGGTAGGCAGGTCCTATACTACATCTGGCCTTTCTCTAACTTAGTAGGACCAAACAACTGGCTTTGGATGTAAGCGAGGGTAAATACTTTGTAAGTTATTTGTATTTGAGTGGTTAAAATAAAAGGAAATATTAGGATCTGTCATTCAAAGTGGAAAATTTAATCCCCTTGAAAGGCCTGAATTTTTCCTTTTTTCCCCAGAAGCCATTTTATGCTTGCTCAAACCTTTCATCATTTTATCTGTGCAGTGAATGGAAGAAAAGGGAAATGCCATCTTGTAAAAATGTGATTTTTGAGAAAGAAATGGTATTATTTAAGTATAACTCCAAAATTTCTTTCAGACAATACCTGCTTGCTTATTTGTCAGCTTCCTCACTAGATGTTGAGCTTTTTGAGGAAGGAATTTTTTTTTTTTGTCTTGTTCATTCTAGCAGTCTAGTACTAGCTTGCAGTATAAGCTCAAGGAATTTTGAGAGATGAATGACTAACCACACACACACACACCACAAATGCACACATTCATAAGAAAAGAAGATGTATTTCTCTGAATTATCTAGATTAATGTTGCCACAATAAAAACAGATCATTTACATTTGACCAAGGTTTAAGCTCAATATCTACTGTCATGTTCAGGATAGAGGGGTAGAGGTATATTAGTGTGAGGGTTGGGTAACTATTAATGAAGGGGTTGGCAAAGCTACTCTCCTTAAAATGCAGGTCATTATCATATCTTAGGCTGTAAAGACCTCAAGGGACATCTATTTGACCCCTTTCATTTTTTGGAGGAGGAAACTGAGGCCTATAGAGGTGAAGTCAATTTTATAAGGTCACCATGCTGGTTGGTGGTAAACATAGAACAGAACCCAGACTTCCTGACTATCAATTTTTTCTCAGTCTGGTTTTGAAATCACGTTTGACAATTATTTATAATGATAGAATCACATTGGAAAGGATGACTTTTCCCCAAATACTTTTTTCAAGAATAAAAATATCTTAGAAAATGACGAGATGCCTGAAGCCGTATGCTATGATGTATTTAAATCATTCTTATCTGTTTCTTCTAAGAGAAACTAGCTATGTGTTTTTCTTCCAAAGAGGTTCAAAGAAGTGTCATTTCCAAGCTTATAAATGAAAAATTCCTTGGACACAGCCTGGTCCAATGAACTCAAATGCTAATCGGAGGGTCCTGAAATATTCATTTGAGTTCACATGTATCTTAAACTCAATTTTCTTTAACTTCACTTGTAATGAAAGAAAAAGAAATAAAAATGAGATGTCAATTTTTGTCTATCAGATTGGCAAAGATGATAAAGAGTGATACTCTTTTGGCTGGAGTATAGGGAAATAAGATTCATACACTGTCAATGTGAGGGAAATTAACATAGTCTTTTTGGAGGGAAGTTTGTGGATAGAATCAAATTTTTAAGCCCATACAATCTTCTATCAATAGTATCGTGTTATTTATGCTAATGATATAATCTGAAAAGTACAAAGATGTCCATATATGAGAATGCTTATCCCAATATTATTTAGAGCTACAGAAAAATGAAAATTATCCAAAGTCTATGAATTGGGATGAGTCATTTAAACTGTGTTAACCCATAAAAACAAAATTCTATGTAATTATTAAAAATATAAAGCATACCTACATTTACCAAGATCTAAAGAATTCAAGGACATAAGGAGGAAGGGAAAAATGAGGTTCAAAATCTCAAGTAAATTATGATCATATTTATGTAAACGTGTGTGTGTGTGTGTGTGTGTGTGATTACAGGAAGGTGACCTCCAAAATGTTGAAAATGGTTACCTCAGGATGGTGAAGTTGAGCAGCTTTTTTTTTCTTTTTACGTTTGCATGAATTTTATACATGAACATGTATAAGCTTTATAATTAGGAAAAAAAAAACCCCAGAAACAAAAGACCTATCTTTGTTATTTTAAATGAAATGAAGTTACATATGTTTTCGTTTTGCCAAATTCTGCTTTATGACATTCTGAAGAATGTACATTGGGCAAAGACATTTAAGATGTTTCAGAAGCCACAGGTGATGGGGTGTCAAATATAATTTGGTGTAATTCTTATTCCAAATTGGAAGAATAAAAGTGACTTTCAGCTCCTTTTATGTCCTTAACTTGTTTTATAAAGACACTTTTGATGACATAATTCATGACCTCAGACTTTGATCCACATTTATCTTGTATTGTTTCCAGCAGCGATGGCTATTCTGGACCGGGTGTGTTCTTCCCGTTCATGGAACCAGTGGCTCTTGTGACAAGGAAATCTACAGCCAGTCATGGAAATGACTGTGGCCACCAGCTGGAGAACTGCTCCATGCACATGTGCCTTCCACGTGCGAGCCGTCAGCCATCGCACCAGCTGCTGCTGCTACTGCTGGCACCAGGGAACCTGTCCTAGATGACGTGACTGGAGGCAGGCGAGCACGGCCCAATCCCCTCTTCTGAGAAGCCTGATTTCAACACCAGCGAAATGTCTAATACTAAAAGGCAAGCACTTCAAGTGAGTTTTTAACAGAAACTGGAGAATGGTCTGAAATTTGGAACCAGAAAGGTTGTTAAGACACAGGTAGAATTTTAACAGTTCTAATTCATTATGTTCAAGTCTTCACTTTTCTTCTTCCTATTTCCGGGTCCAGCAAGAAGGCCTGTGTTCTGGTGTCAAGTGAGTGGGGGGGAGAGTGGTAGATGCTTAGAAAACATTTCTTGAATGAATGTAGTTCTCCTTCATATTAAACTCTCGTGAGCACTGGCGTCCCCGAGGAGCCTGATCCCCAGAGACTCTGATGCAGTAAGCCTGCAGGGAGCCCATGAATTTGAATTTCCAATGAACTTCCAGCTGGTACTGATGGACAACCTAGAGCAGCGCTGCTTTAGAGAGCAGTCTGTTCCCTATACTCTCTGACACTCGGGAGTTTGATTTGCGGCCCATTCGGACATGTCTGATGGGAGAAGAGCACTTCTCTATCTGGGAAGATTGTTCCAGTTTTCAGAAGGACCTAATGAGACACAAAAGAAGGGACTATCCTCCCAGACCAGCTAGGCAGATCTGCCAAATCCAGCCTGGCAACTGATGAGCACGGCAGATGCCCTGGCCAGCTTGCTTTCACATCCAGTCTGCACCAGCCCCTCCAGACTGAGCCAGTTGGCATAGCATTTGTGCACATGAAGAGCTGCTACTCTGGAAGTATCCTATATGGATTTGCATTGAGTGAAATTTGCATTTATATATAGCACATTTCTGTGCAAGAGGCTATGGCAGGATCTTTCTCTCCCTCTCTCATTCTCTCTCTCTCTCCATATATATATATATATATATATATATATATATATATATATATAGTCTTCCTCATACAAATATGAGGAAGATTAGGAAAGCTGTGTGTACTTAACCAGGAATTAAGTTAAATGTCTGTTGAGTAAACCAGGTTATTTAGAGAGAAGGAACGGCAGTGAGAATTAGCATTTATGAAGCTCTGTTATCTATCATGCACCATTAAGAACCTTCACACAAAATGTCTCAATTAATCAGCACCAATGACACAATGAGATGGGCCCTATGATGCATATTTGGTGAATGAGGTCTCTCAATATCAGAGGTAAACTACTTGCCTAGTAAAAATGAAATTCCTGAATAGTAGATCTGGAATTTGATTTAGTTACATCTGATTTTGAAGTCTGTATTGTCTCTACTCCATTCTCATTGACACAACATAGAATAAATAAAAATTATTTAATTAGAAAATAGTATTATGAATCTAAGATCAACTTGTATTCCACAAACTGTTTATTACTGTGATTGTGTGGGTTTTTGCTGAGAACACAAAAGGGTCAAAACTAATACTCTGTTTGGAAACTACCATCTCTAAAATATAGTCTTTATAGTAGCATTTGATTGAATTAATGTACTTTTTATAAACATTATTTTATTACTAGCACAGTCTCATAAGTTAAAGAGTCATTATGTTTGTGTGTTCCCCACATTACAAATGGTCAGATGTCAATTTTAAAACATTCTGGATAGCAAAGTACCAGATTTTGGCAGAAGTAATCTGGCTGTGAATCAAACCCAGAAGAGAAATTAAGCTTCTTAAAAGTCCTTTCTGATTTTCTTATTATACAAGAATTACTTTTTAAAAAGCATTGCGTGTGTGGAGGCAGGAAAGCTGGCAGGAAGAATACTGAGGTAAAAAGACTTACATGAACCCTAAATTACAATAGTAAATGTACTACTGTTCCTCCAAAAGAGGATACTTTTGAATAATTTATAACAAGGACAATGATAATGTATAATGTTACGTGAAAAAAGAAGCAGCAAGATGTATATGCAGTGTGATTTCAGTAAAGGGAAACCATATATACACAGAAAAAAGATTTGGAGGAACTGCAACAAAATAGTAATGGCTCTCTTTGGGATGTGTTTACAATCATAAGCCTGTAGTAAGAGGAAATGCATCATGTTTTTTTTTAAGTTATGGATTCTCTTTCTATTAAAGTTTAAAGCAGACAGAACAAATTACTTTGAAAGCTATCGTGTGTGCACTTGTGTGTACATCTGTGCTTGTGTATGTACGTGTGTGTGTGAGAGAGAGAAAGGGAGAGAGAGAGACAATGAGAAGGAAGGGAATTGTATAGTGAGGGTGGTAGGGCTGGGCCAAATAGTTTCTGAATGCAGATTTCTTTCTTTTGCCATTATTTTCAGGATTATGGAATCAGGTGTACACATTGCAAGGTACTTCACCAACTTTCAGTATGAAAGATGCTAATACGTTTCAGATGGGACATCTACTCATTTGAACATGTGGAGTAAGAAGGAGATGAAGAAGTTCCTGTCTGTTAAAAGAGCCTACTTCTTGGGTTCTTAAGGATAAAGTGAGTTAGTAAACCTCTTAGTACAGTGCTTGACATTTAGGAAATGCAAGCTATTATTACTGAGTCAAAAGGAGTTACTTTTAGTTTCTAATTTAAGCTTTGGGTCTAATGATTTCCCCCTTTTTGTCCCTTTTAGGTGACCTAATTTTGCTCTGGTAACTTTCAGGAAAACCTTCAATTTGCAAAGGAAACTTGACTACCAAAAAATGAGGCCTTTGCTAGGAGGGCTGGACACAGTTATGTGCCCTTGACAGGAGAAGGGACAGGGTGTCATGTGCATTTCCGGAGTCTAGTCACGAAAGAGAAGGATCAGGATGAGTGGTGATTTAGGATCCTTGACCCACTAACCTTTCTCTCTTGTGCTGTCTCTGAGATGGCTTAACTCATACTCCATGGCTACAAGCACTGTTTTCAGCACTGGGATGTGTCCTGTGCTGGGGTTTTTGAAAATAAAAGTTTAAGTACCTTGACAGCTTGCATGACAGCATGAGTTTCCCTACTTAGTTAAACTCCAGGTATCTGAAATGATCACTGGACTGAATGCATTATTATGTATTAAAATGGAATCCATGGGATATTATAGTCATTTGATCAGCCAATGCATGCTTATTGTGCCCCTACTATATACTAGGTGATAGAAATATAAAGGAAATGCATAAAATTAGATGCTACCCCCAGGATCTTTGAGCTCCTCGTGTGATGGTGTTCACAATGTGGCGATAGTAAAAAACAAACAAACAAACAAACAAACCCATATTGTTTTACTTTCAGGGAAATACTAATAAAATTCAAATAAAATGTGGAGTCTATTTAATAGTAATATACTAAAGAACCAATGTCTCATTAGTTATGATAAATGTCCAATAGAAATGTGAGATGTTAACAATAGGGGAAAGTGAATGCAGAGTATATGGGGACTCCATTTATTATCTTAGTAGTTTTTCTGTAAATATAAAACTATTCTAAAAGAGAAAGCTTATTTAAAAAAAAAATCAGTCGTCGGGGCGCCTGGGTGGCTCAGTGGGTTAAAGCCTCTGCTTTTGGCTCAGGTCATGATCCCAGGGTCCTGGGATCGAGCCCCACATTGGGCTCTCTGCTCCGCGCAGAGCCTGCTTCCTCCTCTCTCTCCCTGCCTGCCTCTCTTGCCTACTTGTAATCTCTGTCTGTCAATTAAATAAATAAAATCTTAAAAAAAAATCAAATAGCATTTTTTAAGCACTCAGTTTTGCCTGCAAGCACACTTACAGACTTTCAACCCTGGCTTCCTTTTATGTAACCATCTTATACCAATTGCCTCCATTTTGTTTCTTCCAGGAAAGCCCAGTGTGTTCACCAGTTTGATCTGCAAGTCTCAGCTGCACAGAGTCTAGGCTTTGGGTTCGCCCTTGCCGTGGATATAAGGCATATATTACCAGCTGAGGTGAAAATCAGGCCAGCTCTTTGGCTTGGAAGAAGCAGGGTGTCCTTAGTGTTCCTGAATACCTACTTCTGAGGATTTGGTCATTCTGGAATCTCAGTTCAAGGGCGTTAGTTTCATTTCCCAGGGCCATCCAACATCTCCTGGTTTCGTACATTTGAAACAGGAAGGAATCGAGAAGGTAAGGCTTCTCTTGTGTGAAATGATAATGCGGTCTCCTCTCTGGGCTTTAGTTTCCTCATCTGAAAAGCAGGGTGAGATCTACCAGTTCTAGCATCGCTTAGTTCCTCCTGACCCTGTCCACACAAAGCAACAGCACCGTCTCCACCACCTCCGCCTGCCGTCCCTCTACCAGCTTTACCACCACCGCATACAGACGGCATCAGACGACCTACTTCACATCAGGAAGATTGGCTCTGAAGAGGCAAAATCTTTGGGATAAAGTCTGCAGAGGTGAATATAAAAATGAGGATGAGCCCTCTTCAGTAAGGCTCCATAGAGATGAAATTGCCCATGACATTCGGGGGAAAAAAATCTCTCCTTTTGCCTATTAAAATGTGGCTAGCTGACCACCATATTCCCCGCTAGGTTCAAGGAAGCATAGATACCAGAGGAGGTACCTGCTCAGTCCCAGCTCGGATGGATGAGAAGTTAGAAGATAGTTAATCTGCTAACCCCTTCAAAATTGTGCCTCTGCACAAAAGGCCTTCAAATCTGGTTGCTCTGGAGATTCAACAAGAGCGGTCTAGTGTAATTAGATCAGCATGATGAATTCTAACCTCTAAACCAACATTTAACACTTTGGTGCGTAAAGGAAACAATGTGTTTAATAAAACTGTATCCTTTGAGATTGGCATTTCAAGGTTCTTTAACACATGGACACAAAAGAAGAGTTTAGGGGGAAAGAATACCACAGAGCAACACGATGAAGAAAAGGTGAATACTTTAAGTGGGGAAAGAAGTTTTCAAGGTAGCCATGCTTCAAGGAAGACATGCAGGGGCAGGCTAAAAACTCAAATTCCTTTATTAGAGTGTTTCAAATTTTTGGAAGACATCGTTCCATTTCTGAAACTGATTTGCAGGGCACACTGCATCTCATAAATGCCCTGGGACCTGCAACTGCTCCTTCCACAGATTGTGAGACTAATGTGGGCCTGTTGTAAGCATTAGACCCCAGTCTGAAATCTCCTCTGTAGTTCAATGTGCATTCTTCTATTGCATTAGTGGGTAAGTTCCGATGCAGCAATTGTCAGAAGCGTTTTGTGCATAGGGATCAAAGCATATGAGCCCTGAACAGATGGCCTGGTCTAGCGAATGGCTCATGGACAAAGGAAAATGCTGCTTTGTGCTACTGGAATTCTGCCCATGATGTGGTACCATTTGAATTCCACTGGGAAATCCATTGTACCTAGGAATTACACTTCAGTTTCCTTGTCCTAAAATTAAGTTTCCTATGTGGCCTCTGTTTTATTCTCTGTTCTAGGAAAATGATTTTTGATTAAGTGGGCATCTTTTGAAATAAAGATACTTCAAAAACATGATTGATACTTTTCACTATAAACTGTCAGTAAAGGCTTCTTGAGATTCTTAGTGCAGTGATTCTGAAAATGTGGTCCCTAGGTCAGAAGCACATACATCACTTAAGAACTTGTTAGAAATGGAAATTCTCTATAGAATCAGAAACTCTGAGGGTAGGGCCCAGTGATCTGTATTGATGTCATCCTTGAGGTTTTAAACTAAAGCAAAATATTCTAGAGGGTTCAGATGAGAGTAAAAAAAAAATTTAGATTTTGGGAAATTATAGCTTCAGAGGAGGTTCGAAGAAAGTGAAGGCTGGGGATTAGGTTCTAAAGCATGTGCCTTTCTGTGTTAACTACACACACATAGACTTTTAGGCCTAGAATGGACCTTAGAACATAAAACCCAGTAAGGTCCTTCATTTATAAGAGTGCAGAGAAGTCTGATGAATTGACAATTCATGTTCCTCAACTTCAGTCATCACCCAGAGTCCAGCAACCCACTAACATGCCCATGAGCCATGAAGAGAATACTGTGGGGCCAGGGCCGCCCAGGTAGCTTCAGGGCACAGGAAGGTCTATGGACAGCTGAGTTTCCTTGGAGAGTGGCCCAAGAAGAGCAGGGTCTCATGGTGCCCAGCTGAAAACGCTGGAAAGCACTTACCAGAGAAAGAATGAGTTTATATAATTATCAACTTATCATCCAATAAAATGAGGGTGGATAAAAAAAGAAAACCAGAGTGGTATGATCATAGTCCAATTAGTTCTCCAGCAGTGCAGCCCAGAAATGCTTGGCATTGGGACTCTTCAGCTTTTCGAGGTGCAGAATTTTAAATTTATTCACCGAATTCCAGGGAGGGGGATGGAACACATGCCGATTCTTGTTGGGTTCTAGTCAGAGCAGGGGACCTAACCAGCTTCCCAGGGACTACCATAGAGGGGATAGTCAAGTCTGAGGAGCCTGGACTTTGCACATGGCTGAGCAGAGATGGATGAGAACAGAGTATGGGGGAGGGGATGGGCAGTGAGGGAGGGCAGGAGGGAGAGAGAGACAGGAGAGGGGGATTGATGTTAGCAGCTCCTGATAGTGGGAAAGTTTAATGAGAGGGAAAGAGATGCAGAGAAAGCTTTGGGATGCTTTACTGTGTGAGGTGCTGTGAGACCCCTCAATCATCAATGTCAGGAAACTACACTAATAATCTACAGTATTTTCCAAAGCTACGACATCTGGCCATTGTTTCCCTGAAATGACACTATACATAGACTGGACCCTGTGGGGCTCCGGTTATATGCAGGTAAGTTAAACTCTATTTAGTATTCATTTACCTTTAAAGGAACAGCGACCTTAAGCTTAATTTTGTTCTGCCTGGATTTTTAGAGCAAGATATAACTACTTCTCCTTCTTCTTCTTCTTCTTCTTCTTCTTCTTCTTCTCCTTCTTCTTCTTCTTCTTCTTCTTCTTTTTTAAAGAGGAAGCATTTTTTTTAAAAGATTTTATTTATTTATTTGACAGACAGATCACAAGTAGGCAAAAAGGCAGGCAGAGAGAGAGAGGGGAGAAGCAGGCTCCCTGCTGAGCGGCGAGCCCGATGCGGGGCTTGATCCCAGGACCCTGAGATCATGACCTGAGCCAAAGGCAGAGGCCTTAACCCACTGAGCCACCCAGGTGCCCCTTAAGAACAACATGGATTCAACCCACAGAGACCCCATTTAGAGAAATTTCCCCCTCATTTATTAAATATTAAGAAACCTAATACATTTGTACAGTAGTGTGAGCTCATTATTTTAGTGCAAATAATGATCTCCTAGCACCGGAGAGAAATAACTGACCTACGACTGTGTTTGGTGACTTTAAGATGCAAAAGATAAGAGGGAAGGGCATTTAGCAGCTTTCTCTCTTTCCCCAAACCATTTAATTAGTGCTTATTATGTGCCAGACACTGTGGAGACAGGAAAGATGAATAAGATAGATTCAGTGGTCCTTTACATTCAGGGACATTGAAGTAAAACATTAGCGACAGACACAGTGGATAAAATACAGTGTGAAACATGGCATATGATAGACGTATGCAAATGGCGGGACAGAAGATTAGAAGTATCATTTATTACTCACTGTTTGCCAAATATTATTGCAAACAGCAAAAAAATTACTTATTTTTATTATGGTAAAATATATGTAATCCAAAACATATCTGTGTAGCCATTTGTAAGTGTCTAGTTCGGGGGCATTAAGTATGTTCACGGTGTTGTGCAACCATCAGCATTATCCATCTCTGCAAATTTTTCACCTTCTCAAACTGGAAGTCTGTCCTCATGGAAAACTAACTCCCCACTGCCAGCTCCCTCAGCCTCTGGTGACCACCATCCTCCTTTCTGTCTCGGTGAATCTGACCACTCTAGGTTCTTCATATACATGGAACCGTACACTCTTTGTCTTTCGTGTCTGGCTTGTCTCACTGAGTATAACGTCGGTAGGCATTTAACATGCTGTCCTCACATAATTCTCTCAACTCTATCAGGTTGGTAGCATATCCCCCATTTTTTACAGATGAAGTAACTGATGCTCAGAGATGTTATCAGCTCAAAAATCACAGTTAATAGGTAGCCCAGCCTGGATTTGCACCCTGATAGGTGAGTGCTAAATCTTAAGCCCTTGCTACAACACCAATTAATTTGGTAGGAAAGAGGGGAGTCAGGGTAGCTACAAAAATCTATAAAAAGAAACGAAACCTTAATCTGTTTGACACCATTTATATTAACTGTAGGAATTGGACACCTCTCCCTATGAAAGTAGTGAAGATCCTTAACCAGGTATTTCAAAAAGAAGGTTGCTAGGTAGAAGAGGATGTACATCTAAGGTTCACTCTGCCTTTTTACAACAAACTGTTGCTGTAAATACATCTATTACTCTATGGAATCCTTCCAGGAAGTGGCTGCGAGACCGAAAATAATTGTGACAGCCTTTTCTGTAGGACTCCAAGCAATCAAAGGCTACATTTTTCCTTTGAGCACTCCTCTCTGTGGCCAATACTTCTGATGTGTTGACTGCTTGAGAGCACTTTGCACGTGGAGTCTGGGAAGGATCACTCCCAGTGCGATCCATATCCTGAGGTTACTTGGGAGAGGGATGGGTCTATAGTGGTCAGAACAAGAGCAGCCCTCCGGGGATCACCAGGGATCATCTGGCGGGGCTGGAGCTTCTGACCACTCCCTCTTGGCATGCCCAAGGCCCCTTTGAGAGCAGTCCAGTCTCCTCCTTTTTGAATCTTCTGGTCCTCAGCTAGACCACGTTCTCTTTCCCTGCCCAGGTCCACGAGATGGGTGGTTCCTTCCCAGGCTCCTGTCTTCTCCAGAGCACACACATGGAAGATGATATGCGGGGACAAGGCTCACTTCTCAACTCAGCCTTCCAGGTACCACATCCTGGTTTAGCCCCTTGAGCCAGGCTGCTCTTGTGATAGGAGCTAAAACAACCAAAGTGTGCAGCTTTCAGGCTGACCTCTCTTTCTCTCCCCATTCTGTCCTTTAGTGTTAATTGTAGCAGATATGGCAGAAAGAGCATAATATTTTGACTGTGGGGGGCCTGGGTTCCAGTTCTGACTCTATCACTTACAAGCTGTATGTCCTTGAGCAATGTACTAATGTCATCTGAACTTCAGTTTTCTCATTGGTCTAGTGCGGATACTAATAACACTGACATCCATAGTTGTTGTGTAACAATCAAATGAGGTACACCAACAACACATTTGGAGAATTGGAGAAGCACTTTACAAGAGTTAATTTTTTTAAAACTATATTTTATTTTAGAACCATGCTTAATTTTCTATTAATGGTACATGAAGGTTGCCCTGGATTTAAAGCAATATCTTTATATTAAGTCATCTCCACCATCAGCATTTGTATGGCGTGAGCACTCACTGTGTGCCCAGTGGTCACCTTGACAGGGGGGAAGCAAATCATCCCATCTTTTACTACAGAGAGAGCCAAGCCAATACTTATTCCTTGCATAAATAAGTGAATTGCTCATTTGATGCAAAATGAATTACATCTACTTTCTCATTTCCTAAAATGAAATCATCTAATAAATTGGAAGAATGAAGATGAAAACTGGCTTTTAATTCATTTGTTCAAAGTATTTCATGTGTAACAATTAGCCTGCAGTAAATTATTATGAGGAGAACAGAAACGCATGTTCAATTAGTCTAAATCTTTGCTATAGCATTTAGATATGGAAACTCAGTGTCTACTCACTGGAAACGAATTCTCTGGGAAGCTGAATGCAATCTGAATTCTGGGAGCAGAGTTTCTTTTACCACATGAAGAATCACAAAAAGACAGATGAGGTGGTGCATGCAAAGCATGTGACATCTGTGGCCCACTGCTGTCATTGTATATGAGAAAGGAAAACAAGGCTTGAATTCTTAGATGCTTAAGTCAGACAAAGGTCTCTTGAAGGGCTCAGTCACAATTCTCAACACAATGCTTGATTCTACCAACTCCACTCCATCTCCTTTTTCCTTTCTATGTGAACTACTCAGTTTCCCTGGGGAGAGCAGAAGGAAGCAGGACCAAATGAAGCATCCAAGGAAAGCTTCAATATTCAAATATTCAATATTCAATATTCAAAATATTCAAATATTTAGAGCAAGAGATGCTTCATTTCCATGGGATCTCTTAAAAACTTTCCAGAAGAATATATCCTCCCAAAGGCACTATAATGATGAAGAAAGTTTGTAAACTTACAGCCACTCAGATTACAATTAGAACATGGATGACCTGCACAGAGTACTTTTCCATACAAAAACCAGATCATAATATCAATACCTTTCATCAGAAATTATCCCAAATCTTAGTAGAGAGTATACATCAGAAAATTTTGAGATACGTGCCCACAGGAGTTTCTGTTGGAAGAACAACTATTAAATCAGATGACAGTAGATTGCTGGCTTCAGAGATGCATGGAAGATGAAAGGTTTATACTCAACGCAGCCTCCTAAGAAGAAACTTCTCTTCAGCAAGAATCAAAAGACTCTCTGGTCCCTGCGAGAAGAGCTCAAGCAGTTTGGGAACTTCAGTTCAACTCCAGTCTTGGATACTCAGGCAGTTTTCTTCACCTCTCAGTCTTAGGGTTCATCAAATCAGGATGAAACTGCCTATCTCACTGTGCTGTTGTGAGGATTAAATGAAGGATCTGGAAAGGTCTAGCATGGCCCGGCATGTACCAGGAGCTGAATAAATGTCAGTTTCCCTTTTCCTTCTCCTTCTCTTCAACCAGCTCAATCAACAATTTTATTTTTATTTATTTATTTGCTTTTAAAAAAGATTTTATTTATTTATGTGACAGAGAGAGACACAGCGAGAGAGGGAACATAAGCAGGTGAGGTGGGAGAGAGAGAAGCAGGCTTCCTGTGGAGCAGGGAGCCTGATGTGGGGCTCGATCGATCCCAGGACCCTGGGATCATGACCTGAGCCGAAGGCAGACACTTAACGACTGAGTCACCCAGACACCCCTCAGTCAACAATTTTTAAAAAGATTTTATTTATTTATTTGAGAGATAAAGAGAAAGCACAAGCAGGGAGCCCAATGCAGGGCTTGATCCCAGAACCCTGAGATCATGACCTGAGCTGAAGGCAGACACTTAACTAACTGAGCCACCCCAGTGGCACTCAATAAACATTTTTGCAAAACTAACTTTGTTTCTTAAAATGACCATATCACCTACTATATTGAGTTTGTAAACCAATTCTTGTAAATATCGTAAGATTTCAACTTATGCCCATTTTAAGGTAATTTTTGCAGTTTTCTTAATATTATTCAAGGACGGAAAACAAACACTTAACTGAGCACCTATGATAAACCAATGTGTTTCCCCACAACAATCTGCAAGCCTCATTTCTATACATGCAGAAACAGAAACTCAGTGAAATGAAACAAAATGCAAGATTACAAAACTAGTAAATGACAGAATCAAGACTTAAACGCAGATCTCTTAAATTTCCTACGTCCTCTTCACAAAGCAAGATTGCCTCTTGATATGTTCATTTCTTGATGTTTTGTTGTAATATTAACCTCAAAGTCACTTTTGGAATGAGAAAAGCTGTGCTGTGCTTGCCCTCAGAAAATCTCCTGTCTCACTGTCTGCTTTAGACACAGCAGAATACAAAATGTATATAACCCGCAACTTGTGCTCTGACTAGATGGAAGCCAGTCAACTGCAGTCTGGGTATCACATCCCCAGTAACCAGGAAGGGGCTGGTGGATGGGAGTTCTTAGGTTGTTTTTCCTTGGTATGGTTTAGACAGTGTGCAATGGGCTGAAGCTTGAGCACCAGGACACCAGGGCTCAGACAGATTTCCTGAGTGATGACTCAGGATTCCAAGCTGGTATCCCCACTGAGGGAGAGGATATTTGGCACGGTCATTAACAGCACAGACTTCATCCCAGTGAAAGTCCTCTTTCTGTCACTTACTATCTTGTGTCCTTGAATAACATTCTCAACCTCTCTGTCTCAATATCCTAATCTTTTAATTGGGATTAATAGCAGCTGCTTCTCCAGGTTATGATACTGGTGAAAGAAATAAGGTTTATACACTTCTTAGTATGATGGCCGGCTGGCTAGGGCTGCAGCCTCCATGAGGCTTCTGCATTGGGACAGTTCCCAGCACCATGCATGGCACCTACTAGAGGCTCGGCAAATGGTCGACAGAAGCGTACCTTCCATCCAGGGAAAGAAACCTTTTCTTTGGAGTGCTGTGGTCTTTATTTAGCTTAGCACCCTTGCTCCTGGTGCAAAGCACAGCCTCAGAGTGGCCAGTTGGTCTGCTGGGCAGCTCTGATGGGAAGGCTGTTAGCTCAGAGCAGGATGCTCCTCCTTCTGCGCGCACTCATTCATCTCCACTTTACTGCTCGACGTCTACCCAGTATGTTCTCTTCTTTTTCTATGTGGTTGCAGAGTGGAACTGTATGACTTTGGTAGTTTCCAAAATTGGAAAAGAAAAAAAAAAAAAGCTTAAAATCTTGTGGCCTATAACTTGCCAATTCAGTGTATTGTGTGTCTTGTGAACCTATAAGTTGAAAAATGTATCTGAACATCCCCATCTGGGTGCTCATTTGCTAGTTGGCCACAGACCTTACCTCTCCCCACTTCACTCTTTTATGTGGTTTTCTCCCACCCCCATCCTCTGATTTTGGTGTCCTATGGTGAGCACAAAGGGGAAGGGCTTTGAAATGTGAATGATCTGAATTTGAATCCAGGCTCTTGATGGCAGAAAGATAAGGATAAGGGACCGGCCTCTGTGAATCAGTTTCCTCAGTGGTACCTGGGCTTCTCTTACCTGCCTGCTAAGATTGCCATGAAGATTAAATGAAACCAAGTGCCCAGAACAGTGCTGGGCACAGGGTGATGACTTAGGAAGTACAAATTCACTGCACAACAGCCCTTATTTTTCCACTGAAATGCCTTGTTGACATCCCATGTGGAGTCCAAGGATAGATCAGTGTCAGAGATGAAGATGTTCGGTGAGGAACTATGACAGAATAGAGGTGGTGAGGAGAACAAGAAGCAAGTGAGAAGATAAAACAACCAATCTGCAAAGCACATATGGGCTCAACTCTGAGTGGAGTCAGTAACAGTTTCTTTTTCTTTTTTTTTTAAAAGATTTTATTTATTTAGTTGAGAGAAAAAGTGAGAGAGAGATAACAAGCAGGGGCAAGGGGCAGATGGAGATGCAGACTCCCCACTGAGCAGGGAGCTCAATCCAGGACTTGATCCCTGGTCCCTGGGGTCATGGTCTGAGCCAAACTGCAGATGCTTAATGGATTGAGCCACCCAGGTGCCCCCAGTAATGGTTTCAGTGTGTACTGAAGGGGCAGAAGCCCAGGGTGAGGGGAGCTACAGCTGAGCTCAACTGCAGGCCAATTAAATCAGAACTCCTGGGGGTGGGGCCCCAGAGTGTTGTTGTTGTTGTTGTTGTTGTTGTTGTTTTTAAGTTCTCACGTTGGTCCAGTGTGTGGCTCTGATTGAGAATCTGGGAACGAGAGGCTCTCCTACCTTCCCGGTTACGGCACCAGGAAGCCTTCAGTGAGTGGGGGCAGCTTTTGCAGGTTCAGGCTTTCCTGCACACCAAGGGCTCACCTCTAAATGTTATAAAAGAGAGCTGGAATATGCAGGGATTTTTGCACTGACAGAGAACGAGAGATCAGTGAGCAATATCTGACATGTCTTATTAACTCTGAGGGCCAATGTCATCGAGCAGTTACTGACTGTGCAGGGCTTCACAGTATATGAGACGTGGACCCCTCTCCTTGAGGGGTAACTTTCTATTGAACGGGGATTCTCCCAAATTAATAAGCGGGGTGGATGTGGCAAATCCCTTACTGAAGCATTGGGAAAATGTACTCATCTGAGAAATTGGTAGACATCTTTCCCAGTTCCACAAACTAAGTACATTCACCTATCAGAAGTGGGATTGCCATTAGGAAGCATTAAAAAAATGCTGCAGGGGCGCCTGGGTGGCTCAGTGGGTTAAGCCTCTGCCTTCGGCTTAGGTCATGATCTCAGGGTCCTGGAATCAAGCCCCACATTGGGCTCTCTGCTCAGCGGGGAGCCTGCTTCCCCCCACCCCCCTCTATGCCTGCCTCTCTGCCTACTTGTGATCTCTGTCTGTCAAATAAATAAATAAATTTTTAAAAATGCTGCAAAAAATTAAAATTCTAACCCTTAAACTTAAAAGGTAATAATAATTTTATAGTTGCTGTTAATTGACCATTTACTATGTTGCCAAGGATACTTATTTCTAATTCTCACGTCAACTACATGAGGCAGGTATAACTATCCTCATTTTTAGCCAAAGAAAAGAGTATTAGGGAGGTTAAGAAATTATCCACAGTCGCAGCTAGAGAGTGGCAGAGTTCTGATTAAAACCTGGGTGTGTTTGAGAGGCTCATTAGATTGCAATAGCATAATTCTCCAAAGCAAAGTGGAAAACAATATAAAGATAGCACTGGGATGCCTGGGTGGCTCAGTTGGTTGGACGACTGCCTTCAGCTCAGGTCATGATCCCGGAGACCCGGGATCGAGTCCCACATCAGGCTCCCAGCTCCACGGGGAGTCTCCTTCTCCCTCTGACCTTCTCCTCGCTCATGTTCTCTCTCACTGCCTCTCTCTCAAATAAATAAATAAAAAATCTTTAAAAAAAAAAAGATAGCACCGATATGAAGAAAATACTATTCTTTGTAGTAGTATTAGTATTCTTTGTAGTTTCCAAATTGTTTACAATAGCCACATTTTACATGTTATAATCAAACGTTATTTTGAAAGGCGAAAAAGTAGGGTGCCTGGGTGGCTCAGTCGTTAAGTGTCTGCCTTAGGCTCAGGTCATGATCCCAGAGTCCTGGGATGGAGCCCTGCATCAGGCTCCCTGCTCAGCAGGAAGCCTGCTTCTCCCTCTTCCACTCCGCCTGCTTGTGTTCCTTCTCTTGCTGTCTCTCTCTCTCTCTCTCTGTCAAATAAATAAATAAAATCTTTAAAAAGGGGGGGGAAGTAGAGGGTAAAAAAGAGAAATCAGAACTATTATTTAAAACACTGTTACTAATTAGATGTTTTTTCTTAATTAAAAAGCACTGATATCCGGGAATAAATAATGCTTTTCCATAACTGTAAATTTTACGGACTTCCAGGGGACTTGGAGGTGCAGTCCACATTTTCATATTCCGGTCTTTGCACCTGAGGCACTGACACCTCCTAAAGCTATTAAGTGATCAAACCTCAAAAAAAAAGTGGCAGCCTGAATCCTGAGGCAATCCTTACTTAGCAAATTGTCTTCCTTCCTGCAGGATTTTAGCTTGTGTTGGGTCTTTATCTAAAGCATCTGCCAAAACCAGCTCAGCTCCTCTCTCTCCTGCGTGACTGTGGTCAGCAAGGTGAGAAATTACCGGGGGTGGGGGTGGGGTTTAGAATTTGGAAACGGGTACTGACAGACTTGTCATCTCACTGCAGAAGATGAATAAGGAGACAAGCAGCAACGCCGCGCAGGGAGAAGCACACTTAGGGCTGTGGAGCCTGGGAGAGAAGTAGGGCTGGGGAAATGTACCCCCTGCAAGAGTGACCAGTCAGTCCTGGGAAATCATAGATGATACTATCATCTTTTTTTTTTTTTTAAGATTTTTATTTATTTGACAGAGATCACAAGTAGGCAGAGAGACAGGCAGAGAGAGAGAGAGAAGGAAGCAGGCTCCCTGCTGAGCAGAGAGCCCCATTCGGGGCTTGATCCCAGAACCCTGGGAATCTGAGCCGAAGGCAGAGGCTTTAACCCACTGAGCCACCGAGGTGCCCCGATACTATCACTTTTAAAACTGGGTAGGTGCAGGCGGTGTTTCTTCGCTTCCCCCTCAATTCCCCATCCCCAGCAGCTGCTGAAAAACCAAAGTCCCAGATAAACACAAGGAATGCCTGCCTCCGATGTTCTCTCTATGGAAGCACAGGGCTTGCTTATTAATCTGAAGCCACTAAGGCTATTAATGCTCACCATTAGGCGCACTTTTAACACAATTATGTAAACTGTCAACTAAGAAGTTTTTCAGACCATTTTTGCTGATGTTGGTTTTAAACATGAGCAATCAGTATATCTACATTCTCGGGAAGAGACTTTAATAATATTTGATTAAAGGCCACACCAACAGGAAGCAGATCCCAGTTCTAATTCCATTGTGTCTCTTCTATTTTCACGAAACACATGGTTCTCTCTGTAGCTGGTTTTAGAAGAGCATTATTTCTGGTATGAATGATTATATAGGTCTTTCCTATTCTTTTTTACTTTTAGTCAGTTTTATAGTATTATAGTATTATTTTTAAAAATCGTTCTCGGAAGAATGAATGAGTTGCAAAATACAGAACTGAAAAGAACAGATAAGTAGTTTAAAAATCACTTATTCCAGCATCCAGAGATAATCACAGTTAATATTTTAGAACGTTTCCCTAGAGTCTTTTTTGCTAATTATGTTTTAACAGCTGGATCTCTCCAAATTGTTGTCTTGCCTTTGTGTTTTATTTAATATGTTGTATTTTTTTCCATATCAGTATAAACTCTGTCAGCATGATTTCAAGTGAAGTATGTAGTGTTCTCTAATATGGAACTACTAGAATGATTTCCCTTTTTTAAAATATGAAAGGCCAACCAATTGCTATCTTTTGCATTTAGAGCCCAGGAAGTCTCTACTTTTATATAACACATCTGGTAGAATTACATACAAAATTGGCCTTAAAAATTTTTTTTTTATGTATTTATTTGAGAGAGAGAGAGAGAGAGAGAGAGAGAATGAGCAGGGGGAGAGGTAAGGCAGAGGGAGAAGCAGGCTCCCTGCTGAGCAGGAAGCCTAATGAGGGGCTCCATCCAGGACTCTGGGATCATGACTTGAGCCGAAGGCAGATGCTTCACTGACTAAGCCACCCTGACACCCTCAAACTTGCCCTGTGTTAATGCTGGACTGCTGTCTACGACAGGGAGTATCACGTTTTATTCCCAAGCACAAAAAAAACCCAAACTGAGTGGTGGCAAGTGGCCTTCTGACCCCACTACCCCATGCTCCCTTCCTTGTGCAAGGCAAGACCTACTGAGCTGTCACAGGTGGAAGGAATGGGTAGCTTTATTCCACCAGCAGTAGAGTCCATCAGCAGGCTGTGGTAGTGGACAAGGGATCTAGACAAAAAACAAGCATTTATTAAAAACCTGCTGTGAGCAGCAGAGTCTTGAGTGCTAGAAACACAAAGATGAATGAGATGCAGTTTCTTCCTCATAAGGCCTGGCGATGTGGGCCTTATGCACCCTGTCTTCATCTGGCCTGAGACCCTGTGACCCCGCCTACCACTGGACAGCTTCCTCCCCGGAACCATCAGTCTTTGCTGAAGGTCTGGTGTAAATGGACTGACCCCAAAGTATTGGGAACCTGTGGCTGAGGCACCACACGCTGCCTGAAGTCCCACTTGCATCGCCTTGCCAGCTTCTCCATGCTCAGGTCAGCTTTCGCTCCCTCCCTACTGCCCTGGGTGCTGGGGTCTCAGCATGCCTCGTGGAAACAATGAAGGCCGCTTTGTGAGAAGAGGCCTCTTTCCCATCTTCTCACATACGTCCCTTGCTCTAGTAGCATCTTCTGTGGGCCCATTACACCCACCACATGGCAGTAAGCCCTACAAGGGTTGATGGAGTAGAGATAGGACTCAGCTGTCGGGACACTGAGAATCTAGTTGAAAACATACACGAATATGCATAGGAAGCAAAAGTAAAATCATGACAACATGTCCCTCACTGACACTGTATGTCCCATGGGGTCAAAGTAAGTAAAATATGCAGGGGAGACTGAAGAACTCCCGATGAAGCGAGTGATGAGTGAGGAAAGGCAGAGACGGGATGGGTGAGCTTCTGAAATTGAGACACAGGATAAGTGGCTTGGAGCAAAATGTGTGCGGGAGGCATATGTGTGATGCCCAATGGCAAAGGGTATCAGATGGCGTTATAATTACTCATCCCACAAGATCCAAGTACTGTTGGCCTTTCCTGAGTTTAGAATATGCACAAGCAAGTCTATTTGCTTTTGTGCTGCTAAATGCTGAAGACTCTTACTACAGATACTTTACATATTCCCTAAAATAGTTCTTCCTGTTTCCCTCCACAGGCTTAATTACACAATATCAAGCTTTGTGATTTTGTAAGATAAAATTGCTGACAAAAATCTGAAAGGGGCCCCTGGGGGGCTCAGTGGATTTTTAAGCCGTTGCCTTCAGCTCAGGTCAGGATCTTGGGGTCCTGGGATCGAACCCTGCATTGCGGGGGTGGGGGTGGGGTGGGCGGGGGAGGGCTCTGCTCTGCAGGGAGCCTGCTTCCCTCTCTCTGTGCCTGCCTTTCTGCCTACTTGTGATCTTTGTCTGTCAAATAAATAAATAAAATGTTTTAAAAAATCTGAAAAATGTGTGATGTTATGCTTATTTTCTCTTGTCATTGACTTGAGAGGTGAAATGTTTGATAGTTTTTGAATAACAATTATGCCTGAGGTTGCTACTTTTCTACCCCAATGTCTTTCTTCCTTAGTAACATGCTTTTCAGGTGGACATATTACCATGCAGAATAAATGGCTCTATATTTCCTAGGAGTTACCCTCTCCAGTAGTCAGCTGTGACCATATGACTAAGTTCTGGGCAAACAAATACAAGCAAAAGGACTCTCCGGAAATTCTGGGAAGTCTCCTTAAAAGGCGAGGTGGGTAAAAGAGAAGGAAGATGGTAGAAAAAGGAGAGGTAGATGTTCCCTTGTCTTTCTCTCACCTCTGCTTCCTGGAACTCAGATATTATCGATGGGGATTTAGCAGCCATTCTGGAGTATGAGGAATAGGGCCTCTTTTAAGGTGTACCAGAGAAGAGAGCTAGATGAATCCCACATCCCTGCTGAATTTGGGTGCTTCTGTGCCAGTCATAAATAGTATAACTCCAGACTTCTGTTAACTTGGAGAGAAATAAACTTTGCCTTTTAAAATCCACTTTGTTTAGGCATTAATTTTGTAAATATGCATAAAGCATATAATTCTCAACAGCAAGGACAATGTTTATGCTACATGGTCCATGGTGGGTGTTCAACAATTTGTGATGATGATGATGATGAAATTAAAAGCAATGAAATAAAGTAGCTAAAACTGTGCACCGTTATTTTTATTCAAAGATTCTGTTGTTGGTGTTATCCAATGTATTCGTATGCTGGTGAATCAAGGAGATTTACATTGTTTAATAAAAATTCTTGACCTATTTAACATTTAAAAATTCCATCATTTATAAATGTCTTTAAGTTGGCTTGCACTGTGCTGTGAGGAATGTTTTGAAATGACCTGTCTTCGGTGATGGAGAGTGTGTGAGCTCTGGGAATCTCACCATGACTCAGGAGGGAAATGGTGGAATGATGTTAGGAAATCCATTTCACCAAAAGTGAAGGAAGGTGGCTTCTCTGTGGAAGAGACTTGAAAGCCCAACAAGCAAATCATGAAGGAAGTGGAAGAGATGGCGACCACGGTCAACCAACATGAATACAGTGAGAAAGTAAATGTTTGGCAACTAATGAATAATGAAGCTAAAAGTGGGCAAGAGACTCAAAGTATCCCCAAAGGTGAAATATTTGTTTCGGTAACCCCCTTTGTCTACTTTAGTCTTCCAGAAAAAGTACAAAAATTTTTACCTCTGTATTTCCCAACATCATTTCTATACATCCCAGAAGGGAGGCAAGGGTGCTCTTCCTACCACTGGGAAATTTTGTTGTTGTTTTTTTTTTTTTTTAAAGATTTTATTTATTTATTTGACAGACAGAGATCACAAGTAGGCAGAGAGGCAGGCAGAGAGAGAGGAGAAAGCAGGCTCCCCGCGGAGCAGAGAACTCGATGTGGGGCTCGATCCCAGGACCCTGGGATCATGACCTGAGCCGAAGGCAGAGGCTTTAACCCACTGAGCCACCCAGGTGCCCAATTTTGTTGTTTCTTAAATTCCAAAGAGATTCCCTTTTTGTTCTGCCATGAATATAGACCCGCCACGAATATAGAAGCTTTGGTGTTCAGAATGAAGAAAAGCATGGTGAAATGAGCAATTATTTCCAGTACAATTTGTCTTTGGGACAATTATGAGTGAAAAAGAGACATAGTTATGCAGACTAAGAAATAGGACATCATATTTTTCATTTTTATTTGTTTCTTATGTTTCAGGAGAACCCTTTGCCTGCCCACTTCCATTGTTCAGCATTCAACTTCTTCCAAAGAATCTCTAGAAAAGGACTGGCAGTTCCCCAGTAGGTGACCAGCAAGTGCTTCGCTTTGACCTTGACCCGGCCCCGCCTTTCTCTCTGCTATCTGACTTTTTTTTTTTTTTTTTTTTTTAGAAGACTCTTTTATTTAAACTCCTAAGCGTACTGGACAACATACAGTAATTGAGGACCATGTCTTTAAATTAAATAAAATGTGGTGCCGTTTAATTTTCTTGATGGCTTATGGAAAGGCAGTTGGCAGGAAGAACATGGACTTTGGAGGCAGAGTTTATTTCAATTTCATTTTTGCTGCTTTACTAGTTACATCACTCTTCTCAGGTTTCTCAATCTTCCTGAGCTTTGGGTGTTTTTTTTTCCCCCCCATTCTGAAAAATTGGCATAATAATAATAATATCTGTCAGGCTGTTGTCCAGCACATAGTAGGTGCTTGACAATGTTAATTCTTTTTATTCTCATCCCCTCCATCACTCTTGTCCTAACGTAACTAAATTGGACCATTGGGGTTTAAAGTTTGATCCAACCAATTCCAACAATCTCATCTACAATGCTTATGCATGTGTTTAAAATGACCTCTGCAAAAAACCAATATACCTAAATTTCTCTGCACACTTCTTTCCCTGTCCTCAGCTCTGGCCCCACTTTGAGCTTATATATGTTCTCTGGGATCCCCCCACAATTCTGATAGGCTGGATGTCCTGTGGAAGCTGATAGTAGGCCTCATTTGTGATGTCAGAGCAGATGTCTAAATGAAGAAAAATAATAAGAACTCACTGGTGGTTACTAATCTTTTGTACCAGTAAACCCTGAAATAATTGTTCTGAAGACAGCTTATTGATAAAGGGCTCAATTCCCTTCAAAGCTCTCCAGGACAGTCCAAAATGTCAACTTACTTTGTGAGAGGAAATTCTTTCTCTGGCACCTTGCTGAAGCTAATTTGGTTTCTCTGTGTTTTGAAAGACATTATGTGACTTTGCTGCTAAAGATTCATTATGAATTCTACATGCTTTTCATTTTTGTTGTTGTTGTTGTTGTTAAAGAAGGCTGAAGGGTTAAAATTCATCTGGGAGGCCTTTTTCTAGTGCTAGGGGACAGATAGTATATGTTGTTTTTACTTGGAATGTACTAGCTCTTGACCACTAAATAAAGCTTAGAAGCCTCAGAATAAGTTTGCTTTCCCGGGAAAAAAATTTTGTTCATTTAAAAAAAACAAAAATCAGTAGTGGTGCTATTTCCTTAGAACTATCTATTTATAACATAAATCTTTCCAATACAGTTGAAAGACATAAATATGAAAACTTACCTACTTTTTCTCTCATTATGATTAGAGAGAAAATTATCAAAAGAATCACTCAAAAGGAAATGCAATGTAATTCTATCACCTGTAAATTCATAAAATTTAGCCACATTGCTCACTCCCCAAGCATTACTGATCTAAAAGTAATAAGCACGGATGTGTTCATTTTTCTACAGGGACTTTCGTTTTTTAAATTGCTCTTTAACACAAGAGGTCAATTCATAACCCCAGGGCATTCGTGAGTGGCTTCCTTACAGGTGATACCCTCTTGGATTTATTCACAGGAAGTAATCCTCTTGAGTGGTTCAGATGATTATTTTTTAAGTTTTCTTTAAGAAATTCTTCCAGAATTCTTGTGAGATAGAAGTAAGGAAAATATTATCACTTTGCTGATAGGAAAGTCAAGGCTTAGAGATTTGTTCAAGGTCAAATAGAAAGTCATCGGCAGAGCCAGGAACTTGAATCTTAAGAATCCTCACTTGTTATTTTAGCTCTGTT
Organism: Mellivora capensis; assembly: GCA_004024625.1. Classification (NCBI taxonomy): domain Eukaryota; kingdom Metazoa; phylum Chordata; class Mammalia; order Carnivora; family Mustelidae; genus Mellivora; species Mellivora capensis. The sequence continues at coordinate 92,900 of PISX010001074.1, forward strand.
AATGGACCTAATAGCTTCCCACACCCCTTGCATCTGTAGAGTTTTGCATTGTAGGACCCTAGCAAAGATTTTTAAATTTAGAATGCTTACCAAAAAGACCATATATTCTAAAATGTATTCATAATTATTTATTTTTATCATTGCCTTTCAATATAAAGAAGTCATAGGGCTTAATTCTATAACCCAATTAGTGGCATCACTTTCATATAAGTTGCTTAGACTTCACTATGGGTCTTTAAGTCTATACATATTTTTTTTTGGCACAGGAATATCCTAGTGGGCCCATACATCTGTGTCCTCAATCCATATGGTACCAAAGCAAATTATATCCCAAGTTATTTGTGGCTCTAACAATATTTAGTCAATTTCCCTTCTCAGCAAACTTAAAAATTCATGCAAACCAAATTTATGCAAATCCATGTTTGTGATTTGGCTGTGGTCAGCCTCAGGAAGCAGAATTCCGTATTACTGCCACGTAGGTTGTGATTTAAACCTGAGGTTTTATAAGAGCAGTGCAACATGTGTGGTGGCATGTCCAGTGATATTTAAAGGTGCAGCAGGGATAGTAAAAGGTGACACCGGGCAGATTCCCATACACATCACACATAATTCATGGTACATCACTGTGTGTCTAATCATAATGATGTACAGGCATTTCTGGCAATCCCTTCCTTTCCTTTTTATTGGATAACCTGCATCCTGAAAGAAGGGAATGCTGTGGATGGTTACTGCACCAGCCAGGAAAAGGTATGGGAAAAAAATGCCTAGGGATCACCTTGAGTCAATATAAGGCAACCACTAAAATGACATTTATAAAAACTAAATATCACTGGGGAAAAGTGAGTTTGGTCTAATGTTACGTAAAGAAGCAGACACAAAACAATACATACTGACTGCAACTCTGCAAAAAATGGAAATTATGCTTGTGACCATGAAAAAATGAGACAGTATGCACAATGAAGAGTCCTTGGGAGCAGGGTGATACTTTCTATTTTGTGCAAAGTTTCCAAGGAGGGTTTGATATACTTGTGATAAGCATCATAAGCAGAGAGAAGGGACCCTGAGGGTGACCATCAGCCCTCTGGTACTAATAGGTGAGGGTAGCAAAGGGAGACTGGAGAGCTGCTTTTGAGAGGATGCCGGGATCACGAAGAGCTCAGAGGGTCAGAGGTGTTTTGGATGAAAGTCCGAAGGGGTGGCAGACTATCAGTGCTCACACCACGTTTCCAAAGGGGCATGCAAAGAAATTGGAGATCTGCCAGCAACTTGGGATAAACTAGCTCTACTGAACAGTTCCCCAGGGACTTCAGCCCAAGAAGAAAGGTCAGCCCCTGTAGGACAGCTGCTGGAGTGACATTTTCAGAGCACAGCAATCTACTCTCATAACAGAAAGTTATTCAACAAATGCTAAAGTGACAAATTTTCTGGTTTTGGTCCAGGCATGGAATTTTTCAAACGTGGGGAGCACAGAGATAACTCTAGGCACAAAATAAGGATTTAACTGACCATGAGAAGCACTTCAGATGCGAGGACTTGAAACACATGTAGCAACCAAAATGCAGTATGTGCTTTTTACTGGTTCTCTTATAAGAGTGGTTGGTACCTGGCTCCGTCATTCAGCACAGTGCAGTGGCCAGTGGCCCCAGAGGTAAGCATTTCTCCTAGGACTGGGCAATTTCCCTTTTTCATGGATTTGCTTTTGGATATGTGTGCTTATAGCTATGTATTCACACATTCTCTTTCAGTCACGCACATACATATATATATGCTCAAGAATGCTTTTTTTTTTTTTTTTGAGGGGAGAATATTTCTTTTCCAGTGTATGCATCTTAATTTATTTATGCTTTTCTTTAACACATACATCTTTCCTTTACCAATAGAAAGGCTTTCTCAGATTCTACCATGTTACATTATTTTTCCTAGCACAGACAAGATAGTATTGTTACTAATCTATCTAGCTACTAATCTATCTCCCTAAACAGTCAGGAGAGCATGAAGGAAAGATAGTGATAAACTCCTTGGACCCAGGGCTACATGTAGTGCCACACACAGTGTATCTCCTTGAGGTTGTGCAATGCAGCAGACCCATGTAGAGCTCCCTATGCTTTAGTGTGCATTCTGAAATGGGGATAATAGTACCTACATCATGGAGTTTTTGGAAGGATTAAAAGGATTAAATGAGTATATATACATATATATACAAAGTGTTTACAATAGGGTGTAGTACATAGTAAATGCTACATAAGTGTTTGTTATTATTAATCTTTTAATAAAAGTGGTCTAAAATTAGAAATACTTAAGACAAAGATCAGGTTATTAAGATATATCTCTTGGTTTCCAGCATTTATACTTCCTTTTTGAAACAACCTGGGTCACAGGATTGATTACTGTGTAGATTCACTTTAATAAATGAGGACAGGAGAGAATATTTGAAACATTAGGGACATTCAGATAAAGGACTCAAGATATTTGTCTTAATTCCCTTTCTTAGGAAGTTAGGAAATGAAAGTTTAATGTTTCTACTAAAATCATAACTGGCCTTTTCTTGACCCCACACTTCGAATAGTCTAAAACAGTGCTTCTCAAACTACAGTGTGCATAGAAATCCCCTGGAGAGCTTGTTAAAGCTTACGGATTTCTAGGTCCCACTCTCAGAAATGCTGATTCAGTCTGGGACTTAGAATATAAAATTTTAACAAGTTCCATGTGATGCTGATACTGCTCATCTGTGAACCTCTCTTTGAGTAGCTCAGCTCCAAAAAATGACTTTGGCCATTGTTCCTAAATCCCAAGTCCTGTCCTGGGAATATACTGAATGCTAGGAAGACTCTGGACTCTTTCAGGACCATGACTAGGGAAATAATGCACATCTTAGACCAAATGCTCCCTGGAAGTACTCGGTTCCAGCTCAGCTCAGAACTGGCACCGTAAATGCCTACTGACAGAAGGTCCACACTATACTGTTGGCTTCTTAAGGGCCATGGGGATGTTTATGTCACCTCTGCGTCCCAGCATCTGGCAAACACCTAGCTAGAAATAAACCACCAGGAAGTCTCTGTAAAATAAATGAGTGAACTAAAAGGTTAGATCATTTCCACTGCAATATGCATATGTTTTAAAGCAGCATCCCCTGTATCTTCTTTCAGAAGTTATCTTATCAAGTTACCTCATAGTAGAGAAAAATAAGACAATTTAATTTTGCTCATAAAGTTTATCTTAGAACCAAAATTTAAACATATGTTTCCGTGTTTAATTGTGTCCCATGAGTACTGAAAGGTAAATGTCACCAACATCCCCTGAGCTGGCTCTGTTCTGCTCCCCTGCCTATCACACGAGGGGAAGGGACCTTGGGAAGAGGGCAAAATCAAGCCCCTAATTTTTTAGAATCACAAAAGGTAGAAATGTACTAAACACAATTAAACATTTTCCCCTATAACAAAGCCCCAGAAAATACATAGCAAAATTGTTTAGATACCAAATTTCTATAAACAAAATATTCTGACATTTTTCTGTTTCGCCATTTGCTCCCTCTTCTCTCCAGGAACAGGCTTTACTTTTGTTTTTCATGTTTTCCCCTCTTTTATCCCCACTGCAACATTTCTAGGACTTCAGAAGTCCTTATCTACAGATCCAAAAGAAACTTCTGCTTTCTCTCTCCTCTTTTAGCATTTAGATTTGCAAAGGGGAAAGCCTCAATCAGAACCACGAGGAGGCTGGCTTCCCCCCAATCTACACCCTTTCACTCTTGTGAGAAACATAAGAAGATTTGTGATACTATTCTATACATATACACATATGCAGGGCAGAGGCAAAAAGGAAAGAAGAACATAACGCATTTGGGGTGCTTTAAGTTGTTCAGTATAATGGGGTGTGGAGTGGAGATGTCCCTGAATTAGGATAACAGGGTAGTCAGGGGCTGAACCAAGTATGGCCTGGAAGTCACATTAATTTTACATTTATTACTTGGGTTTACATTAATTACTTGGGAGAGTTTACATTAATTACTTGGGAGATGGTGAGAAGCATTGGTTCTCCCCAGTCTTGGGTGCCTACCACCTAAGGGCTGCACTAAGCCGAACAGCTTTGGAGTCCATGGGACCTGTCTTATATGGCTACTGTGGTTCATAGACCCACAGAGAGATGATTTTAAATCAAGTTCCTTGGAGTTTGGGTGGAAGATAAGATTGTTCATCCTGTTAGTGAAAAACAAATGGTTTCTTTCTTTCTTTCTTTCCTTCTTTCTTTCTTTCTTTCTTTCTTTTATAAAAGCAAAGTTTCTAAGCTTTTCCATCTTTAGCATAAAATTGAAGAGTAAGGCTGTTCATGGGCATCAGTTTGTTTTATTCTGTACTAAACAACTTGATTTAAAAAATCCATCAACTGATGCACCATCATTCAGTAATTATTTTCCAGAAATGATTCCCGTAATTCACAAAAATTAATGCATCAATTTTGGGATCATGTCTAAGTTTAAAAATAGAAGTTGACAGTCTAGGGAAGTGATAATTGGACAACCTTTGACTGGAAGAAAATGACCTCCATGCTTAGTGTTTTTCTACAACAAGAATTCATTAATTATTCACAAATTATACAAATGAGATAATTTGGTCAGAAAAAAAATGATGAATGAATGTTTTTTTCTATTCAGAACATCCAACACAAAGCCGAGATGGTACATTCTCTCACCATTTCTTTAATAAGTCACTTATTCATATATTTCAAGAATGAGATCATTTGGCCAAAAAAAAAAAAAAGATGGTGAAGAATAAATAACAATTGTATTGAATGATCATTTGTGTATGCATGTGTTTTTCCTAGAATCATGAGATAGGAAGGAAGTGGTACTCACTATGATGGGGGGTAGACCATGTGAAAAATTAATGACTTAAAACGGAAATGACAGAATTGTAGAGTTGTTTTGGAGAGAGGGAAGGAAGCAGTGGAGCATTAAAAAAAAAAAAAAAGCAGGTTTGCAAGAACTGCGTTTCTGTCAAAGCTTATAAATGCAGCGTCAGAATAAGAGACATTCCAGAGGTGGGAATCCGAGAGTGGGGCTGAGCAGAAAGGAAGAGACAGGGTACTGGAAGGCCTGGATGGGAGAGAAACAAAAGCACAAGTACAGAAATGACAAGCTTGGCAATGGCAGAGCATAGGCACCTGGATCCAAAGTCAGAAGGGGAGGAAGAGAAAGTTAAGCTCTTCCCTCTCTCGGCTGTTTTAAGTTATTGAAATAAGAAAAAAAAATATTTGGGTCTGGTGTATCTGTTCCTTTGTTATCTTTATTTATCAGATTTTGAATATGTAATATAAATAATTTCAGTATAGATATTTCCACCCACAACTGGTTTTCCAAGCCCTTATGCCAATAGCCACTGGTGCACCCAGTAATCAGTGAGTTCACGCGTGGGGTTGGCTAGGCCAAAACGCTGGCTGCGAATTTCAAAGGGGACGGACTTAGAAGCTAGGTGGAGAACCATGGACATGGTCTACAATCCTCACAGCCAACTGAAAGGGGGATGATAAACTGAGCCCGGTGGAGGAGACCACTCGGGAGCTGAAGAAACTGACTGCTGCAGCATGCAGGAAACATTTTGCTAATCTTGTTAGGAGTGTCTAAGAGATACAAATTCCACTTTTGTACATGATACATACTAGGAAGTTGTCACAAAGTTGTAAGAACCTCTCTGTGAGGTAGGAAGCATCTCCTATAAACATCCTTTCACAAGAATCTATCAGATAAATGTAACAGATTAAGCAGGGTGCACTTGAAATACACACTTCTCTTGAGTGATTTTTCTGGCTTGCCTGATATATTTAGCTGACCAGCAGGAGGGAATATAGAAGAAAGGATAGCAGCTTAATTTAGAAATGCAGTTATAGGAATAGATGAATGACCCCAAGACTAGGGGCTGCACACCTGACTTCTAATATTTCCTCTGATATAAAATAACCTGGTGACACAGTCAAGCTACCTCCCTACTCTGAAACTCATTTAACTTATTTTGATGGAATGAGACCAATATAATTACATTTCTTAGCAGAAGGACCCTTTCATTGAACAAAGCCTGTCTGTACACCTAGCAGCTGATTTCCTCTCTAAGGGGCGGGGCCTCATCATAGACAGTGTCACCCTCCCCTCCCCAATTCACAATGTCCAGAACCGGCCCCACAGAACACAGTCTGAAAGCCACAGGATTCGATTATCTAAAGTTCTTAACAGCTCTGATGTCTGTCGTTTTCCTAGGGATCAGATGAACCTACTTAAAACACCACCAGAAACACCACCAGAAAACCAAAACAAAACCAGAAACAAGCCAGTAAAAGCACAACAAATCTTCCACAGCGAAAGGCTGAATGGTTTCTTTTCAAGTTGTATTCCAAACAGCCGAGTCTTCTTTTAAATATTACCATCTCTGGCCGTTATTTTCATATATCACATCATTTTTATACTCAGCATGTCAGCTCATGTCATTTCAATTTTGCATTTATTTTCTCACTGACTAAACATGCTGCCAGCACTTTTTCCCATTAGATTCAAAGGAAAAAAAAAAGGCTATTTGAAAATAACTTAACATAGGTACTTTTCCAACTTGAAAGTTTTTTTAAAAATCTCATGTCACATGTAATGAACATAGGCTGTACATCAATACTTTAAAATAAATATATGTGGTTGCATATGTTGAACTTGAGGTGGTAATTCATGGTCTCTCTCTTGGTGATTATAGTTTTTAATTGACCCTTGTGATTTTCATGATTGTTTAGAAAAGTGGGGAAGATGGACTGGTCGAGGAAAGCTGGTGCTTGCTATCCAGCAATGCTGGTACTCACTGAGATGCAAGGAAAGAGGGCAAGAAAAGGTGGTATAAGTCCTGACTAGGAGGAAATAGCAGGTTCAGAGAGGCTGGTTAATTTTCCCAAGGTAATAACACTATCACGTGACCATACCAGTTCTTATTCAGATTTAATTCAGATCCTGTCTGTGAAAGACTTGCTTTTACCACCGTTTAAGGACACTGTTATATCTAATGTCCAATGCTTGCGGTGGCCGAGGAGCCAGCACTGCTGAAAACACGCTAGACTCAATTACCTCAATGGCATCTTCCAGAAGGCATGCAGAATACTAGCAACGCAGCAGGAAAAGGCAAAGTGAACATGCGGTGCAACAAGCAGCAGGACATTCGGGAAGCAGGAGGTGCCGGTGGGGAGAACATGAGACCAGGCAGCGGTGACCCAGACAAGGCTCTCCAGAGGGGCATCCCCATTTGAACCTCATGACAGATATCTGAGCCAGATGGTGTCATTCCATTTTCTAGATGAAGAAACGGCAACTCGGAGAACTGAAATTGCTCACTCTAGTGTCTTCTGCTTCGTAAATGGCAAAGCTGAGCTACAAAGTAGGGTGACGCCTCCTACTTCAGGTCTCTCTTGCTTGTCTCTGGGTCGCTCTGTAAGTAGTGGCTGTCTAGACCTTCTGCCGTTCTATCTTCACATCTCCATAACGTGTCAGAAGCCTCTGAAATGAAGCTATTAGGTCTACCCTTTTTGCTTTTCAGAAGTCAGAAGTGAGGCTTGGAATTGGTACTACTGAACTGAAATGCATGAAGTTAAACAAACACAAATGAACTCACCATTGTGAGTTTACAAGGAAAAGATAAAGATATTTCCCATTATTGTGCTTCCCCCACTCTTGCCAAATTACCAGTAACTCAGAACTATTTTTCCATTTCTTGAAAAAATAAGAAAATATTTAGCAATAAAACACAGGGTGATCATGCCTATATTCCAGTAATTTTTCTATTTAACCCGTGGAAGAACTTGTCCCCTTCCTTGTGCCATAGTTATGATGATAAATGGCTTTGCAGCCGAGATAGCACTGATTGGACCACAGCAGAGAATCTTTGTTTACTACAATGCTCATTTCAGATACATAGCACATTTGAATAGCTTCAGTCTCTCTCTCCACAAATACATATGTCTTATTTTCATCGAACCATTCCTCTTCTATCAATCTTGCCTAGGGAACATGCTAATGACCCTATGTCTGCTCTGAGAGGAGCGAGGACAACCAAACTGCTTTGTCCCATCAGTGTCTCAGAGTATCCTGCTTCAGGATCTCCAGGCTGGCAGCATGGTCTGTTTTCTGCAACTCTAAGGGGTTTCTGTTCTTGCTGACTAATACAGTCACCAAGAGGGTACTCCAGGAGAGTATTACACCTAACACCAAGAGACAGGGTCTCATGCTTTATAAATATTCTCAGAGGTAAAAAGATCTGAATTATATTTAAATTTAAGTCACCATATTGATGTGGCAAAGAAAGCACTGGCCAGATGGTGCTGAGCATAAAGTAGTGACAGATAACATCCCCATCCCTGTAGTATTTATGAGTCCAAGACTCATGTCTGCTGCTTAGATGGTGATATGACCACACTATCTGTTAATACCAGAGGGAAGTCAGGTATCCTTCCCCCGGCTCATCGTTTTTCTCATTCTTCCATTTTTATTTCATGATGGCCTGTACCTTCCTCTTCAGGATTCATTCGGACAATGGCCACTAGGATAGAATCGCAATCCCATTCAAATGCTTCTGTGTTACTGAAAACACAAGGAGGTGTCTATACTTTGCTTCTTCTTTTTCTTTCAAGAAAAATCATAGAAATTCTAGTTTCCATTGCCTTCTGCTCAGGTTTCTATAAATTTAAAAGGACACTCTCAGACAGGTTTTGGGCTAAGAAAGGTATGTGTTGTTTCTCTCCATGGTGCTTTTCATGCCTCCTCCCTGAGGAAGCTTTGTAGGGAAGGGAAGAGGGACTGGATGTTAACAACCTTTTAGCTCTAATTCTGTATACATTTACTTTGAAGACATTCTCCTTCTAACGGAGCCATGGGGCCAAGAGGGAAGTAAATAGTTAAGGAGTGTTTATGGAAAAGGTTATCCCTGTGGAGATTCAATAAATAAATATCAGTCAATGATGATACTTCCAGTATATAGTTATTTTATATACTTAGAACACCCGAGCAAAACTGCTTAAGACTCACCTATGGGATGACCAGTAATGGGCAACTGTGGGGAGCTATGTGTAGTTATAGAAAGAGCATTGGACCGAACGTCAGGAGGGAAGGTTGGCTTCCAGGGTTCTTTCTGTACCTAACCAGGACTCAGGACACCTCGATTCACCTTTCTAGATCTCAGTATTGCTCTTTGCAAAATTGGGGTTGTGGGGTAGTAGGGACTGAATGTTTGTCTCCCTTCCCCACAAATTCATATATTGAAGCCTCCACCCCCAGTGTGACTGTATTTGGAGATAGGGCCTGCGAGAAGATGGTAAAGGTGAAGTGAGTCAGTAAGGGTAGCGCCCTGATACGAGGAAGAGACTCCAGAGCTCTTTCTCCTTGCCATATGAGAACACAGTGAGAAGATGGCTATCTATAAACCCAGAAGAGATCCTTCTTCAGAAAGTGGCTATACCAGCACCTTGATCTGGGACTTCCCAGCCTCCAGAACTATGAGAAATGTCTGTTGTTTAAGCCATCCAGTCTATGATAGTTCATATGGTGGGTGAAACAGACTAATACAGTGGTTATGATTTGCTAATTAAAAATGGCATAATGATTTACAGTTTATAAAGCACTTTTACAGATTTTTATCTTCTCAGAGAAACTCTGGGAAATGGTAGGAGCAGAATATTATTTTACGAAAAGAAACACCTCAGACCAATTCAAGATCACAAGGGTGTGGAGTAGAATTTAGTCAAACTACAAATCTGGGTCTTAAAAGGCACCTCTGGGTATAAATGGCTATGGTTTTCTTGTTTTCAGCATCATTTTGTTGTACATCTATGAATTCTAGTTTTTAGATTTCCAGGTAATGCTCAGTTGAAGAACATAGAATTTATCACAAGTCATGTATATTTTTTTCCCTTCAGAACTATAATAATGTTTTCCTTTGACCAGTGGTTCTCAAAGTATGGTCTGGGACCAGCAGTGGGAGCTAAGGACTTAGAAATGCAAATTCTTGTGCCCTACCCCTGACCTACAGAATCAGAAATTCTGGGGGTGGCCCCCTTCCTGCCCCAAAGCCCATGTTCTAACAAGCCCTCCAGGGGATTCTGAGGCTGCTAGAATTTGAGAACCAATGCTCTGATCTCTGTACACTTGTTCCCCTTGTAACTGGCTGACATTTGACACTTCCCCACCTTAATGCACTGAAGGATACGCAGCTGCAACTCTGAGTCCTATAACCAATTGGATTCATGACATACTCTGAAAACCACTTTTGAAATGTTTGAACCTGTGAGGGTATCATTCATATAATTATGATAGTCCATAATTTTGCGTTACCCTTTGTTACATACATCCTTGAAGTTAACTTGGAATTTGAAAACATTTTAGAAGAAAGGTCATCTTGGTCCAGTGTATCATAAACCTTGAATCAAGCTGACTCTATTCTAATTAAAAATAGTAATTTAAAATAGAATGAATTTATTATTTTAAGTAGAAAATATTTTTAAACCCTTACTCAAGGCCCTTGACCATTTATTTACTCGCCCACTCCCATCCCTAAAATCTCAGTAAGCTTCAAAAGGAAATGAATTTGTACATGAAATCTATTCCTAAACAAGATCTACCCCTCCCATCAGGAAAGAACATTTTAATGAATAATAAAAATGACCTAAAATATACTTAAAATTTCTCTTTTAATATTTATTTTGGAAAGCCTAACACATAATTTATTATGTATATTTGTTTTAATTATATATAATAATTGTATAATTATATAACATATATAAATAATGAAATATATATGTAAAATGGAGCTTAGAGGCATTAAAATTTTAATCTAATGTTTCCTTTGATAGCTTTCTTATGCTTAAAGTTTGAAAACTCTAGGGATTTCTGGTGGAAAATATGGATTCCAATGCCAATGTCAAACACCTATATTTAAATTACTCTATGTGTGTGTGTGTATGTATTATTATACATGACACCAGTAATTTTAGGACATTAGCATGAATCTATGAATTCTCCAGAACATTTTCATACAAATTGCAAATAAATTTTGCCAATAACATTTGACAAAGAGAGAAGCACAGTATTGCCTTTTAAGATAAAACGTTACATAGTTCCAAAATCACTTTTTCTCATGTAGAAATAATATAGAAATCACCTTTTACCCCATTGAATGGAGCAGCAGGGAGAACAAAATCCACATACTCTATGCTGCTTCTGTGATTAATTTGCTTATGTAAGGAAAATTCTGAACTTTCTGTGGAAATACACATCTTGCAAATCACGCGACGGATAAAATGTCATATAGCTTGTACAGCATTGTAGTGCAACAGTTTCTGGATGACCGATTTAATGAGATTAGTAGACTTCTGCCAGCACAGCACTCCAACTATTTTATCTATCTTCTTTAGATTTTCTTTTGGCAGCACTTACTGGAAAAGCTATTTGCAATTATATGAAGATTGACTAACAAACATCTACCCTGTTTCTAAAAAGATATGGAAAGAATAAACCGAACATAAAGATTCCTCCCCAAATATATAATATCTATGAAACGAGGCAATAGTAAATGAATGGGCTTTACACGCATAAACACATACACACTTTTAATGACACTCTCTGAAGCATAGAAAGGATTTTTTGTAGTATTAACAAGTCTAGTTAGAGTGCTATCCTAAATATTTTACTTTGAGGTATCAACACTGTCATTGTTTCAACCTAGGATTTGCTCACAACATCACCAGCAAGTAAAGCTTCCCCCAAAGGAAGGACTAGTCTTACTGCCAACAGCAAACATGAAAGCCAACTCATATTCATAATGACTCGTCTTTTAAAACGTGTTTTGACATGAATGACTCAGCAAAGCTGGGTCACTGCCAACTGGTGCCAACTGGTGCCGTGGCACTGGGGGAAACATGATTAACTACAGAGGCAAATGATGACTGGGCAAGTCAAATCCTCCCTCCTTTGATCCAGGTAAGAAAAGCATTATTTTCTGTAACAGAAGGAAAGCTGGTTCTCTTAACAGTTAATAAAATATGTTTGGGGACAACAACATAAATGTTGTGAAAGCTACCATGAGAAAATAGAACAATGACTCCCTTGGGCTTTCTACTCCAAAGATCTCAGTGAATACTTTTATGGTATTCTGTAACCCCAAATTTAGTTATAACAAACAAAAAAGCTTTAGAAAAAACAACAACAAGCAACCTTTGAGGGTAGGATGATACTAAGAAAGTACAAAAAAGAGTAAATGTTTAACTTCTACATGATTAAGGAAGAAATAAAAACTAACTTACTTTTCATTTTAATAGAGAAATGGATAGGTATGTGTGTTCTCATAATATACTCAATTGTATTTTACTAGTTCATTCACTGGGTGGCTCCCGTCCTTCAGTGAGAATGCCAGTCTAGAGATAGGATCTTGTGCTCTAAGTAATTAATCTGGCATAGTTAAAATGATTGCTAAAGCCCAGCAGAGCTCCAGCTCCAGCTCCTCTGATCTTATTAACTAAACTGACAACTGACACTAAGTAGAAATACAGGGCCAAATTCCTCGTCAACCTCTGCCCCTTGCCCCCCAATTCACTCAGGAGCAGGCGAGTGAAGATAAGGCAAGAAAAAAGAATTCAAAGACAATTTGAGTGGATACTGTAAGATCAACCTGTTTTGTACCTCCGGGGAGATGCTTTGTTTGGTGAGTTTCCCCCAGAAGACCACTTCAGTTACCCCAGTATTTCAGACCTGAGAAGCAAGTCTCCAACTCAACTTTCTCTGATCGCTCTCTTCCGATGGTTATTTTTCTTTTTTTTTTTTTTTTTTCAGAAATATACACAATGGCTCCTTTAATGCAATCGTCATGATGCAAAACAAATGATTACGAGATTGTCTAAATTCCACTTGCTTTTCTGTAACTTGCTGATTGCTTTCTTTCTAAGCTCTTCATCTATGCAGACTCCTTTGAATTATTTCTCAGTCTCCACCTGAGCTTACATCACCCTCAGACTCGGGTACACATTAAATAGATGCGCAGTTGTCTCCTTGATAATTAACAAAGACGTTAAGGGCCAATGCCAATTCAGTGGCATTAGTTGGATACTTTCCATTACCTGATATCATTGTTTATGGTCTATTAAGCAGTTTTCATTTCACCTTATGGACCCATATAAAATCCAAGCTAGCTGTTTCTCAAATTACAGGCAGTATTGAAGAACATTAAGTAGCTTTTTCTTTTTATATTTTGTAAATAATCTCTAAATTTATTGCCGATATTCTGATAAACTGGGCAATACATATGTTTCCAGCTTCCCAGTTTTTTTTTTTTAGTCTTTAACCCCCCTCCCCTTAAAGCATACTCATTGTTTTACACTAATGTTAGCTTTCTCACTTTCAAAATAACGTACTTTCTGATTCTTGTTTAAATTTTTTTTTTCTAAACAAATTATCATTGTATTGATTCATTTTCCACTGGGGAATGTAATTTTCCAAAAGTTCTGTTATCTAGTTCTGCTTTATTTTTCATCGTTCTTATATACAGGACATGCGTGTTGACAGCATGCAGAAGTCAATGGATCAGAGGGATCATTTGGGGAGGCTTAGCTGCTCTTAAAATCTATCTTGTTATGTATCTGCCAGACAGGCTAACACAGCCACAAGTGCAGGGCTGAATGCTCAAAGGGCTTCGGCTGTCCAAGATCTACAGTGCAACAGCAGAAAATGTATGTAAGCATTCACTTACCTGCTTTTGATCAACAATTATTTCGAGGTCTTCATCACTGCTTAGTTTTCCATATCCTTTTTCTTTACTTTTCTTGTGAAAGAATAATTTTAAATGATCATTTAGTTTCTTTCCATTCATAAGGTTAACCCCCACTTAATTCTTTTTCAAGATAAAAGTCTTTACTTATCCTTATTCACTAGTCATAATATATCATTCTTTATGTCAGTCTCTCACGAACAACAGCAAATCTTTTGTTGTTAAATTGCGGGCTTATAATTAACTCATCAAGTATTTCTGCTTAGCCCCTCCCATCCAAATTATACCTTTGATGCTGTTCTGAATATTATGCTTTTTTTTTTCAATTCTTTAGTTTCAAAACAGATTCTTTAATACTTTGAGACAGATAAACAATTCCCTTAAGAGTCCCAGCCCATTTTTCTTAAAGACTGAAACTGCACTTAGTAATTATAGTATGCTTAAGACTTAAACTAGTAAATGTTTATTTTAATCCCTTTTATATTTTAAAGAATAAGACAAGCATTATGCAACTCAGATAATGAATCTTCAGATTTTCTACATTTGCTGATAAGTGATGAAAACTAACACTGGAAAAACTAATTCACATAATTTTTAAAAGATGAGTAAAATAATTTTCAAAATTAGGTGGTTTGAAAAATTGGAAGAATACAGACCATTTAAAAAAAAAATGCACTTCATTGGCATTTTGTCTTTTTTTTCCCGTCCCCATGACCAAACCTCAGCTACTTTCCCCATAGCAAAAACTATAAAGTTAGGAAAGGTCATAGATCATTTTAACCATTTCACCATTGCGCTATAGGAGAAAGATAATATGTCTGAGTCTTTTTTTTTTCTTTCTTTCTCCTAATGCGCTGGCTGATAGGAATACCAGAAATGACAGATTCCTTCTTCATAATTTCCAGAAATCATAGTACCTCTGTAGAGGACCAGTAAGAAAAGGAAAATAAAATTCACTACATAGTTAGCTGTAATCCAAGGTTATTATTAAAACAAAAACAAAAACAATCCTTGCTTTAGGTATTAATTACATCGAGGAGAATTAAGGGAACTAAGAAGTATTTGTTTGCATCTATTATGCCATATTAGGATCCCCATCTCATTGAGGGAAAAACTGTATCCTCCAGTGAACATGATATCAATCTTCTTTACCCTGTGGAACACAATTCTTATCTGTTTTTCCCCTTCCTCCCCAATAAATATACCTCCTATTTTTGTGTTGATTTTTTTTCTGTAATAAAGAGAATTCTGAATCTTCAAGTGTTAGGATGCATAAATCAAATCAAATTCTCATTCATATATTAATGAATTTGGCCACTTAGAACAGAACAGATGGCCATAGTATTTCTATTCTTCTTCTTCTCCTCATTTGAGGTTCCACTTCAGGATTGATGGAAAACAAAAAGAACAGGGTTGGTTTCAATCAAGCTGACTTCCTTCCTATCACTTTGTTTTTGTATCCTCTTAGTCTACTGGTTGCCATAAGATATTGTCCAGAGACCCTCTAATGCAAAACATTCAGAAATGCCTTTCCAAATATTGATCTGTATACGTACCAAGTAGCTCATTTGCATGACCCGATTTCTGGACAAAAGGACATTAAGTAGAGATGGAATGTGGGTCCTTCCATCCATTTCACTGTCAGACATCCCAGAATTCTTTGCACCAGCGGCAGTGGTTTCATTGCCAGAACTTGCTGACCAAGGAACCACAGATCTTGTCCAGCAACAGTATTTATAATGTATGACAATAATTGAAGTATCCCTGAATCATTGTCTTGACTTTGTAAACATTGTGAAATTTTTGGCTAGCAGAAAAAACCACTAAAAAAATTTCTTCCTTTCTAACTAATTTTCATCCTCATACTTATAGGTTCCCTGAAGGCTGGTCTAGTTTAATGCTTTTAAAAACACTCCATCTATTATTAATTATATACCTTTTTATATTTCATCCTTCGCATACGGACACTTCAGCCTCCTTGTCATAAAAGCTCTCAATTTTCCCTTTTTCATGCCCCACCCCAGGATTTTTAAGTGATGAACACATCACTGCTAACTGGTATAGCAATGTCGGCATTCACTGAACACAATTCAAGACTGCAATTCTACCACTACCAAATTCCACCCTTCCAGTTTAATCCCAACTCCTTAGCTGACTGAGGAGTATATTTTCCTGGGAAGAGGCTAGGTCAGGGAAGGAGATTATCTCCACAACTACTCTAAGAAGTTGGCATTTTCCAAGAGTGGGAGGAGGCGTTTAGAGCTCTGATTTTGTATTTAAGCCCCAGTCTCCAAACAGCACACAACTCTACACAGAGTCAGAAGACTTACAGTTTTACTCTAGAGTTAAGCAATATTTTCTAGTTCACCCCATAACCCCAGGGGGATTAATCCTTCTCAAAACCATAATGGTTATTCGCTCACTTACTGCTTATTTCTAGGGCGAGCATAATCCTCTTTCAAGCACACAGCTTCCCACTTTGACTGCTTAGATCCGCCAGCCCAGGCAGAGATCTTCAGCTCTCCTCCCTCCTCCCAGCCAGGAATCCCTGTCTTCTATCTATGCACTTTTGTCAAGCACAAAAAGCAACTCCATAGCTTCTGCGTGGTCTTTCCCATTAGCCAAAGGACAGAACTAGAAGGAGAAAGCAAGCTAACGTCTCCACTGTCCAAGCGTGAAGGAGGCAGGGCTTCTGTGGGAGGAGAAGCCAGAGGGTAGTCACTTCCTGTGCCCCTCCCACCTCCCCTGGCAGGCAGTGGAGCTGAGGATTTCAACTGAGGCAGTAAGGTCAGGCCCTCTCCCCCTCAGTCTTAGCACGCTGCCTGCTAGTCGGTTCTGTGCACTGCTCACCTACGTGCCGCTGAGAAGAGAGCGTAGGTGCAGTGGAGCTAAAATGGTGAGGACTTTGAGGTGGGAGAAGTGAGGAAAGAGAAGACCTCACTCCTTATGAGAAGCGTCCAGTGTCAAACCCTAAATGCAGTGTCTCCCATCTTCCCCACACCATTCTGAATCCCTTCTGAGTAACTGTAAGGAGATCTATTTAGTTCTTTGTTAGTGCTGATAACTTTTTTTTTTTAAATACCATTGAATCAGATCTAGAGGTTTCTCAAGAATATTGACTAACTGGTAACCTTTCCTCTCTGCAGACGTTCCACTATCTTTCATTAACCCTATTTACCTCCTGCTTCTCACCCCTTTGTTCTCTCCTCCACAAAAGTAGAACAGAAAGGTGGGTTTACTCATTTGAATTAAATAAACCATAAAACTTAGAAACTGTATAGGAAAACAATACCTGGTCACAGATTTGGAATGTATTATATAAGAAAATTTTGCAAGTAAGTAACAACAAAACAAAACAACAAAATCTGATGAGATAAGGACCTGAAAAATGAAACTCCCTATGTTCATTTTAGAATAGGAGTTTATTAAGAAGTAAGAGTTTGAACTGAAAGACACTAGTTGTATATAGATCAAATTAAAATGATTCTTCATTCTTACTAAGAATGGAATATAGAAGCAAATTTTCAAAAGGAAAAGAAACATACTTTAGTTAATTGCACAAATTAGCTTCAGTTGCAATTTTTGCCTAACTACAGAACAATAACGTGAATAAATACAAGGGTGAAAGATTATGTATAAAAATGCAAACTGGTGCCAGCCACTGTGGAAAATATTATGGAGATTCCCCGAAAAGTTAAAAATAGAATTCCCCTATGATCTAGCAATTGCACTGCTAGATATTTACCCAAAGGAGACGAAAACACTGACTGGAAGGGCTACATGCACCCTGATGTTTATAGCAGCATTATCCACAATAGCCAAATTATGGAAAGAGCCCAGATGTCCATCGACTGATGAATGGATACAGAAGATGTGGTATATATGTGTGTGGAGATTATATATATATATATATATGAATATATATATATATGAAATCTTGCCATTTGCAATGATGTGGATGGAGCTAGAGAGTATTTTGCCAAGCAAAATAAGTCAGAGAAAGACACGTACCATACAATTTCACTCATATGTGGAATTTAAGAAACAAAAAAAAATGAGCATGGGGAAGAAAAAGTGAGAGAGACAAACCAAGAATCAGACTCTTAACTATAGAGAACAAACTGACGGTCACCAGAGGGGAAGGGGATAGGGGACGGGTTAATAGGTGATGGGGATTAAAGAGTGCACGTGTAATGAGCACCAGGTGTTGTATGGAAGTGCTGAATCACTAAATTGTACACCTGAAACTAATATTATTACACTTATGTTAACTAACTGGAATCTAAATTTTAAAAATTACATATAAATATTAAAAAATATTTTTACTATTATTTATTTAATGATGAATAGTAGACCTGAATTTAGTAAAAATAAATGTTACACGAAGAATATATAATAGAGACAAAAGAAACAGACTTCCCTACTCTCTCTGTGCTTGTCAGTATTCAATTCCTATCTTCTTATCTTCCCTATCGTCCTCTATCCCTTCTTCTGCTCCACCTTCTTCCCACAGCCTGCAAAACTGCTGTTTGCCTTGTTCTAAAAGATGACTTCCTCACATCTCCTTTCCCCTAAAGACATTCGTTTAATTTCTCTTATCTCTTCACTGTCAAACTTGAAAGACTGGTCTATGCTCCCTAGCCGGCTCCTTCCTTTCTCTTCACTTTTAAGGCAATTACAATCAGTTTGCAATTTCCTGTAATTGTATTCACAGTCGCCAATGGACTTCTAATTATCAGATTCCCTAGCAGTCCAGTTTTAGAGGTAATAGCATGAATTAGCCCCCAAAAGCAATTTGTGATTGACCACAGGTGTCAAGATGAATGTAAATATTACATCTTTCAGTGGTCAAGTTTGCATTATTTTAAAAAGCCTCTCTACTGTTATTTACACTATTACAGCTATTAAATGGTGTTGCCACTGAATAGGGTCTCGAGAAGGAGGAGGATCGGGAGAAGAGATAATGTGCTGAAAAGGTATGTGCTGAGTGGGACACCTGGGTGGCTCAGTGGGTTAAAGCCTCTGCCTTCAGCTCAGCTCATGATCCCAGAGTCCTGGGATCGAGCCCCACATCGGGCTCTCTGCTCAGCAGGGAGCCTGTTTCTCCCTCTCTCTCTGCCTGCCTCTCTGCCTACTTATGATCTCCATCTGTCAAAAAGATAAATAAAATCTTAAAAAAAAAGAAAAGATATGTGCTGAGTTTGTGATGTTTTTGGAACGTTCATCTGAGTGGAAAGATCCAGTTGGTCTTTTGGATATAAGGGTCTAAATCTCAGAAGAGAGGTAAGGGCAGGACATAAAGATTTCTGGGGATAACTAAAATTGCAGGAGCAGGTGAGCTCATTAAAAAAGAAAACAAAAGAGATAAGGACTAACTCCAGCACCCCAGAGAATTGTTACTTTTAAAGAATGGGCCAAAGAAAAGAACCCAGTGAAGGAGGCTGAATGGGGTGGTTTTATGTGCAAGAGGAGAACCAGGAGGACGCAGTCAAAGAAAAAAGAGCCCTCAACAGTGTCAAATGCTGATGAAAGGTTAAGTAATAAGGTACCCTGCAAACTTCCATTGTGTCGGGCATGCTGGCAGCCATCAAGGACCTTAGGAAGAGAATTCCTGGAACCAACATTAGAGTAATTTATTGATTACCCTGGTACTAAGGGAGTAAAGATACTGAGAAAGGACTTCTTTTCCCTTACAAAAGCTTGAATGAAAAGACAAAGAGGGAAAAATGTATTAAGATGGCAGATCTCCTGTTAAGTGTTCTCCCACAGTTTAAAAAAAGGGTGGGAGGGAAGAGCGAGTGGAATGAGGAAAAATAGAGGGGAAGAATACTGGGAAAATTGTAGACCTCCCCAAACCCCACCCCACTGGCTTGTGTAAAGGTCCTGACTACTTTTATAGTTCAAGAGGCAACTATTGAAGAAAGTGAAACTGGAGATGCCAGAGAATGAGGGGGTAGAATTCACGAGGCAAGAAAGTGAGAACAAAAGCCTTTTGGAGAAAAACTGCATGCTTCTCTTTGAAACTTTACAATTATAGGATATTTATTTATAGAAGAAAAATCTGTAAGGATATGTACCAAATATTAAAAGTCCTTTTCTCTGGGAAATAGAATTATGCATGATTTATGTGTTCTCTTTATATTTGGGAGTACTCTTTGAAATAAGAATGAATTTCTTTCATAATACAAAAGAAAATAAACAAAGTGTGATTGCTTGAGAGATCCATAAAATTGCCATAGAAAAGACTTATATAAGTCTACTTTGCAGAAAAATGACTGGGTCAGGGCTTTACCCTTTCTTTATTATATTTCTGCAGGAATAAAAACTTGTTTTTAAAAAAATGTGGAGATTGATGCTACAGTTATTTCTTCTGTCCCTTGTGGCAAGTGTGGTAGTATGGTTATGTGAATGTTTTGTTTATTGCATTTAATATGCCTCTTTCCTCTTGACTCTCCTTTATAATATTAAGCTTCTCAATTCTTTGACATCATTTGGGTCCCATGTCCCTTCTTCTTCTTCTTTTTTTTTTTTTAAAGATCCACAATGTCAGCACAGCCACAAACACTACTGCTTTGGGAGCCAAAGAAACAATGAAAAGAGAAAACAGGAAATTAGGGAGAAGGAAGTGTTTCTTCCCAAATGCCTGGAATTAGAGCTCAAGAGAGTTTCACTCTGCTTAGGACATAAACCTGGACAGACTTCTACATTAAAGGGATAATTTTTAGATCTTTTATTTGTCTTATATATGGAGGAAATCAACTTTCTGAAGGAAAAATGTCGTCATTACAGAGAATTATTTGCAGAGGTGCTTGTTAAGTCTGGCATTTTTCAAGAACTATTTTTTTCTTTTCTAAAAACATTATGGTTGTGTCCCCGCCCCACCCCCAGAATGGTATGATAAAACATATATGGCATAACAATGTTATGGTGAAACATACATAGAGTAAAACAAAAATAGCCACAGGATACAATTTTTTAGCTTTGGGGCAGGTTTGGGCAAACATCACCTATGGCAATCAAACTCAGTTCTAAAGGTATATTGCTGGGTGGAAACACAAATACAAGGACAACAACTATGTTGATGCATTTTAAGCCATATTTTAAGTCATATGCATATGTCCAAATATTTAGTAATTTTTCAATTTTAAGTCAAATCTAATTGGGAAAATAGATAGTCCAATTACTACTTGGATAATAAAATGGCAATGAGACACAATACAATTTTCACTATAGCCTCATAGTCCCTCTTTATTGTCTTTCTGTCTTTAGCGTAGCTGTGGTCTGTAGAAACTAACCTGAAGAGTTCATAAAGCTTCTTTAAAGTATTTTCTGTTCTCCAAGTTTCCAAAGACGGGAATTCAACATAAATAATCATTGAGGCTACTCAGTCTTGTATCATTATGCAATGACATTTTCTTAAGTATACAAATTCAGTATCAGGTTTGTGCCTTCTTATATATCTTCACAATATTTTATTGTGAAAAGCTTCAAACATACAGCAAAGTTAAAGGAATTTTACAGTGAGCACCTGCATGCTTCCTACCTAGATTCTACCACTAACATTTTATTATACTTGTCTTTTTTGCACCTATCTTCAGTGATACATTTTGAAAGTACATACTATTTACTACTATCACATTGCTGCACTGTCTTTCCACCAAGGTTTCTTTAATTTAATTTTTTTTGAAGATTTTATTTATTTATTTGACAGAGAGAGATCACAAGTACACAAGTAGGCAGAGAAGGGGGGGGGGGAGAAGCAGGCTCCCTGATGAGCAGAGAGCCCGATGTGGGGCTCGATCCCAGATCCCAGGACGCTGAGATCATGACCTGAGCCAAAGGCAGAGGCTTAACCCACTGAGCCACCCAGGCGCCCCTAATTTAATTTAATTTTAAAACTGAGAAAGCAAAACCATTGGTTCAATAAGCTTCCAAAATAAGAACACTAAAAGTTCTGGATTTGTTGTTCCCCTACAGTGAATTTTGTTGCTTTCATTTGAAAAGCAAATCAGTGAACTCCATTTTCTAGCATGAAGTGCTAGTGATAGGTCCTATCACCAGGATTACGGAAGAGGATTTCTGATCAAAGGGCTGGTGTTTTTGTAGTTCTGTCAAAAGCAAGTGATCAAACAATACAACTTTTTGGAGGGACAGATCCATGGTATGACAGGCAATTCCAGTTATTCCAGGCTATTAATCATCACGTCCTCAATTTCATATCCTTTGATCACCAATGTTTTCTGAAAACAAGTTCACTTTACTCTGGGCTATATAGAAAGTATTCACCTCTGAAACATGCAACAAAAGTAGCAAGCCTCAACTAGGCTAGGAAGGATAATGCCTTCTCAGAAAGGTTACATATGGTTTGAGGAACAGTGCTTGGGTGGTTTATTGAGATTAAGTAGGCAGAAAACTGAGCTTGAAATTTCAGTTATGTCAGATTCAGCAATGTTCCACATTACTTTGAGGACAATAAGTAAACTCTTCTTAAACACCCCCCCCCCCCCCAGTCATCAAACCAAACAAAACCACATTCAAAGAAAAAACAAACAAAACACGATGTTGTTCTTCACAGGAAAATTCCAAGTTCAATTCTTTCATTTTGAAATTCTTACCTCTACAAAAATACATATTTTTTCATTTTCTCTACACTTGGTTTTTAAAGGTATATATGTAGTGGTATATAGTATGCAATGACTGGTAAACAAAAATTGTTTTCTAGGGTGCCTGGGTGGCTCAGTTGGTTAAGCATCTGCCTTCAACTCAGGATCTCAGGGTCCTGGGATCGAGCCCCACATTGGGCTCCAGCCCCACATTGGGCTCCCTGCTCAGGCAGGAGTCTGCTTCTCCCTCTGCTCCTCCCCCTGCTTTCTCTCTCTCTCTCTCTCTCCCCCTCTGCCAAGTAAATAAATAAAAAAATTTTTTTAAAGATTTTATTTATTTATTTGACAGAGAGAGAGATCACAAGCAGGCAGAGAGGCAGGCAAAGAAAGAGAAAAGGAAACAGGCTCCCTGCTGAGCAGAGAGCCCGATGAGGGACTCGATCCCAGGACCTGAGATCATGACCTGGAGTCCCAGGATCTGAGATCATGACCTGAGCCGAAGGCAGAGGCTTTAACCCACTGAGCCACCCAGGCACCCAGTAAATAAAATCTTAAAAAAATTGTTTTCTGCCCACTAAAGACAATGTCTGAAGAACGATATATTTTAATCTACTAGATTTTTTGGCATTATGTAGTCTTGGTACTATTTCCAAAGCAAGGTGAAATTAGCTAGCCGTCCCAGTTGACATTTTTACCTGTCGTCACTCAAGCAGTGGGACGGGAGTGGTTGCAGGTCTAAGATAGGTAAAGAAGCTGAGAGAACTGACATTAGTTTGGATCCCTGAATGGCAAATGAATTCTACTATCACTTTAAAAAATTTACCTCTCTCCCTTCTCCCCCACAAAGAAAAAGAATAAAAGGGCAAACTATATGTTCTATATCTTGCCCCTTGGGAAAAAAAAATAATCTAAAACTGAAACTATTACTTGATGTTCTGCTTCTGATCCCTGTTGACATGATTTCCTATTTTTATATGCGTTGGCCTTAGTGGATGGGGATGGAACTGTATTATCCTATCTCAAACACAACTGTGCTTATCATTGGTAGTCAGCACACCTGGCCTACACCTGCCACTGACTTGTTTTATAATAAGTGACCAGAGCATGATGATTTTATGTCCTTGTGAAAGAAAACAACGATCTTATTTTAATAAAAATAAAGAACCTCCAGTTGCTTCTATAAGCTTTCTGTCCCCCGGCCATGTTATATCTCTATTGTCATCCATTCTCTAAATGTGCACATTGTTTTGACACTTTCACACATGTTCAAGAAAAATTTGTTTTTGAAATTTTGTTTCCAAGAACAGTCAGCCCAAAGTTTGTGCTTTGGCTATAAAATCCACACAAAAAGTTCAAAACTGTTTCCCCAGTAAGCTAGATCTATGTGACTGGCTGACTTATAACCAGCTTTTCTGTTATGGCGCAAATGAATTTTGAGAATTTTTTTCCATGTGGATCTCCACACAGACATAAGAGACATGACAGTTTAGAAGAAATCCCTTCTATTCCCGAAAACGACATTTCCTGGAGGCACAGCCATTACCTTCACCTCAGGGCTCTCTTTCACAGGGCCCTGATAACGTGAGGAATCCTAAATCAACACCACAATTCTCATCATTTCTCTATCAATCTCCATGTGGCTTCTTTAATTCATCCCTTTTCTCCAGTGGCTTAGAAATTCACTGATGACAACGTTACAAATACGACGTGGCAGTCCCTAGAGGGTGGGCAGGTCTGAGGTTCCTATCGATTTTCTTCATGGATAAAAGCTTCTGGGTAACTACTCACTGAGGGAGCTCCTCTAAGTCACAGGGACAAGAAAGATTTGGGGCCACAGATAGCTCTTTTTTTTTTTTTTTTTTTTAAGATTTTTTATTTATTTATTTGACAGACAGAGATCACAAGTAGGCAGAGAGGCAGGCAGAGAGAGAGGAGGAAGCAGGCTCCCCGCTGAGCAGAGAGCCGATGCGGGGTTCAATCCCGGGACTCCGGGATCATGACCCGAGCCGAAGGCAGAGGCCTTAACCCACTGAGCCACCCAGGTGCCTCTAAAAGCTTCTGGGTAACTACTCACTGAGGGAGCTCTTCTAAGTC
Source organism: Mellivora capensis (assembly GCA_004024625.1). Taxonomy (NCBI): domain Eukaryota; kingdom Metazoa; phylum Chordata; class Mammalia; order Carnivora; family Mustelidae; genus Mellivora; species Mellivora capensis. The sequence continues at coordinate 117,360 of PISX010001074.1, forward strand.
ACAGGGACAAGAAAGATTTGGGGCCACAGATAGCTCTTTTATTCAATGGACATGAAAAGTAAGAAGATTAAAACAGCAGAGTCTAAAGGACATGGCTAATTGCATACCCTACTTTATGACAAACACCAAGTAACACCTTGGTTGATACAGAAAGTGTTACTACTAATTAGGGGGAAAATACAACAGTTTATAACTCAAGGCAAACTTCAAATACTTTCATTTATATAAAGCACTGTGACCAAACACATGAATTCAAATATTCTGTGAATCCTTGGCTAAAGTAAAAAGGGGTTTAATGCCTGGAAATTATATATTTGGGTCATGAAGGCAAAATTAATTTGAGAAGATGCATAGTAGATTATGCATAGTAGATGCATAGTAGATTATGTTCGATATTCAAGTACTTGAGTTTGTTTAGGCAAAATTACATTAGTTTGGAACAATGGCTGCTTCATGTTGGCGCATAATCATCATTTTAGCACTAGGGAACTAGACTCACTGAGTACAGTTATGTGTTACTATTACAAAAAAAGTAATAGGTGGTGGATTACTTCTGACATTTTTACCAAATCTAATATTTCCGTTACTGGAAAAAAGAAGCACAAATGTATTTGAATACACACGGTATCTTGGCACTTTGGTGATTATTATAGGAAATTCTATATGACTTTATCAGCTGATAAGAAAGAAACAGTCTTCAAAAAACAATTATAAAAACTCTCTTCTTAGGTGATCAGATAAGGGATATAGGAAGCTTCTTGAATATGGTTTTATTTTTACATAGCATGAGTATGAAGTATGTTCATTTTATTCTTGTGCCTTAAACATTTCATGCATTTTGTAGTTTACAAAACACTGGAAGAGAAGGGCTGGTGTATGTGTGTGGGCTTGGAGAATAGGGGCACAGAAGAGTGATGAGGAGGGAAGTACAGAAGAGGTAAGACCAATGAGATGGTGGGGCCTTCTAACATCCGAGAGGAGGCTGGTGGGGTGAAAGCAGATCTGGGGCTTGGGAGAGTAATGTCAGATGAGGCTAGAGAGGAAGAGAGAGTCTTAAAAAATCACATCTTTATGTTCAAGGCAATGAGCAGCCATTGCAGGATTTTAAGCAGGAGAGTGACATATCAAATCTGTGCTTTAGAAAACCCACCCTGGTTACAGGGTGAGAAATGGAATGGAGGAAAGAAGACAGCAGACAAGGAGAGCAACTGGGGGCTACTGAAGTGGTTGGTGGGTGACAGGCATGGAGCCTGTTTAAATGTAAGTCGAAATAGCTGACCACACCCCCTTTTATTAAGACATGGTAATTCATCAAACTGTATCATGAGATTACTTCTTCATCACTGGCTACTGTAAGTAAGTAATACAAGCATCCATATTTTCTGTAGTCAGGAATTAAATGAGCAGCAAATGGGCCTACAGCTGATATACTCTAGGCACTCATGTAACTTGGTAATATGTAAAATCATTTTAGGAAAAATTTGATGAAACAACAAAAAAAGCTTTTGAGAGATACAGAGATGGATTGATAGGTAGAGACCAGATATAATGTACTTTGACTGAGTTAGGAAAACATTTTGCAATCAGCAGAGGATACGTATTTTTGCATTCTGTAAAGTCCTAAAGCAATATCTAAACTTTACTTGTTTCTTGTTATTGGACAAAAACAAAGAGAGTCTGTTTAAAAAAATACAATGTGAAATTGTTCAGTGCTGCAGAACATCTAAAAGGACTTATTGTGATTTTTGACATCTTGATGCAAATCTAAGAACTGAACCTCCCAGGGAATAATAAAATATTGTAAAGATGTATACTTACTCAAGTGTATTTGGGATATCTTCAAGCTTAATGTGTTTTTAAAAGAATTGAAATGGCATATTTAGAAGTTGGTTTAAAAAAAACAACAACAAATGAACAGTTGCTTCCATTGCATTTCACTTGTTTCAGAGGATAAAACTTTATAATAGGGGAAAGCTGGAGTAATGTAAGGTAGGGAGGGTAAGGAAGAATCAATCACAACATTTATCTTCTTGCTCAAAGTCTGGAGATCCTTGCTACTTAATGAGACATTATTTTGTTTTGCTATTCAAAATAATTACATATTACATGCAAATATTGAAGATATTCAGCTACAGGTAAGCAAACGTCAGAGCTACAGACTGAACTTCCTTCTTCAAAACTGTAGCATCCCTGTGAGTATAGAGGACTACTGAAAGTCTTCTTCCAATTTTAATCTTTTCATTTTTCCCTCTTCAGGAATCAAACCTCAAATATTGGATGCTTCTATTATGGAGATCATCACAAAATTTTATTTTATTTTATTTTATTTTAAGATTTTATTTATTTTTTTGACAGACAGAAATCACAAGTACTCAGAGAGGCAGGCAGAGAGAGAGGAGGAAGCAGGCTCCCCGCTGAGCAGAGAGCCAGATCTCAGAAGCCTGAGATCATGACCTGAGCCAGCGAAGGCAGAGGCTTTAACCCACTGAGCCACCCAGGTGCCCCCATCACAAAATTTTAAAGACAATGAGAAAGACTTCTTGAACAAAGAAGAGCTGAGAAATTTTAGTGATAAAGAGACTGAAGCTCACTCATATCAACTTGATTGAGAGCACTCTAAGGGTGCCTTTGAAGACTCATCTTGCAATCTCAGATTAATGCCCCAAAGTGAGTAATACATTGATAATATATTCCTGAGAGACAGAAGAATGACTGATGCTAAATGATTAAATACATCTTTGGAAGTAGATATACACTCTAATAAAGAGTCTTTAAATAATCCTGCAATCTTAAAAAAAAAAAACAAAACCCACAACTTTTGCACTCTTGTAAAACTGTCTGGGGTAGGTGAGTGTGAGAGGTTTAAAGAGAAAGGAAGCAAAGCTTTAGTAAGGAACAGCTAAATGTATGGTGCCCCAAATGGAACAAGCTTTTTAAAGTTATAAAAACATCTTCTCCTGAAAAGAAACGCTAAAATTATTTTTAAAGTACAGAGGTGTGCCTATCACTTTGTTGGTGCTCAGTAAATATTTTAGGAAATACTTTCACTTTGCGGCAAAAAAAAAAAAAGATTAATTGTTCCCATTACTTCTAACCCTTCTCAATCTCTCTAGTTGATGTCATTCCAACAAGTTTACACACCTACACATATGTGAGTATATGTATAAATGTTTCACATATACATACATATGTATTTTTATGACATAAATGTAATTGTAGTACAAATACCAAACTACTCTTTTTACTCAATAGTATATTGTAAATATCTTTTCATGTTAACACACATGCATATCTACTTACACATCCAAATCCACTTCATATTAACAGTTTTTATTAATAAAATTTAAGAAATCCTGGAAACCATTAGAATGAAGAATGCATTTAACACTTAAGAGAAAACAACACATAAGGACTTTCCATAGAACCCTGATAGTTTCCGAGATCCTTTCAGGTGGTCTGTGAAGTCAAAACTATTTTCTAATAGTACTAATACATTATTTACCTTTTTGCTATGTTGACATTTGTATTGATGGTGCAACGGGAGCAACAGTGGGTAAAACCATTAGCACCTTAGCATGAATCAAGATGGTTGCACCAAATTGTACTAGTTGGGAACAGGACTGGCCATGTAAAAATAACTGTAATATTATTTTTACTTAAAAATGATGGACAGATAAACTATGCTTACACAAACTTAGGAACCTGGCATTTTTTTTTCCTTGAAAATAAATGAAGAGAGATTTTCATTCCAAGGAAAACAACCAACAATATTTGTTGCCAAAATTCAGATTTTCCATGAAAGCTAGAATTTTGAAAAACACATCTGCCACTGTCAGCTTGATAATTTCTCAATAGTTAAAGATGTTTCTGAGAACAGTGATATTAATGAAGTATTTTTTGATATTGTATAATGAAGTATGGCAACATTTGAAGATATAGAGAACTCAGTGAACCAATATTTTCCAAATGACCAGTGCATGGCAAGTTATCAAAAGTATCCATGAGTTAAAGATCCAATCAAAATGTAAGGAAAACTGTGGACATTAATGTAAAAAATATACAAAGTTCACTGATATCACTTCAGATTCTACACTGCTACTACACTTTAAGAAGTATCACCTATTAAGTTCTGGTATAGAACCAAAGAATATCCACAAGTATTTGAAAGGGCTATGAAAATACTCCTTCCTTTCCTACCTGTATATTTTTATGAAGACAGTTTTTCTTCTAATATTTCAACCAAAAAGAAAAAAATTGTGACGGATTAGGTGTAGAAACAGGTATGAGAGTTCAGTTTTCTTCTATTAAGCTCTTCTATCAAAGAGACTTGCAAAAACGTAAAATAATGTCACATTTCTCACTAAGATTTCTAGTTGTTTTGAAAAGAGAGTTTTTACAAAAAAAGGTTTTGGTGTTAGTATGTAATATGTTTTATTGCTGGTTTTAAAAGATTAATAAGTATATGGTTAAAATTTTTTTAGTTTTCTTTTCTAGCACAGTAAATGCCAAATGGGGTCATAATCCACATAAACAAAATTTTCCTTAATACTTTTTTAAGAATACAGAATATAACCACTGTTATATTAGAAAGACTATAAATTTGTTCTGAGGTGGTAGAACACTCTGCCCTTGGAAAATTAGTTTTTATTTTCCTCGTCTCTCTGAATGACAAAGCCATTTTTTTCTTTTCAATTCTGGTGGAAAATTCCATAACAGACCACGTCAAAAATTATCCAATTAGTCTTATGACTAATTTCATTGTGTGTTACTTAGTATATATCTGAATTATATTTAATGATTATAATTTAGGGTTTACAAATACTTACCTAGCTTATAGCCTTTACTTTTCTTTGGCCATTCCATGAAGGTAGGTCTTATTCTCCTTAAAGCTGAGGAGATGGATAATGAGAGACAAAAAGGGCTTTGTCCATCTAGAAAGTACTAGAACACAGAATCAAATTCAGATCTGCTGACCTTATGTTCTTTTTGCATCTTTGGAGGGAAAAAAAAAGCCTTTTGGTTATCATCAGCATAGACTATGCACGTTAGCTCTTGCACATTAGAAAGAAGGTCTGGATATTTTGAGTTTGGTCAAGGATCTTAACTCCTCCCAGTCAAGGCATGTGCAATAGAGTTTTAAATATATTAGATCCTGTTATTTTTATTTTTCCCACTTAGTATGGCACCCTGCACAAGGCCAGAGTAGCTTGGGTTTCACCCAGCTCTTAGGTCAAATATGAAAGGGCTCAGTCAAAAAGACTGAAATAGATGAATGACATACAAAAAAACTCTAGAACAATTGCAGGCCTGAACAACAGAACAGTTTCCAAGTCAGAAGCTAGAGGTCATTCTATATATGCTGTTGACCTACACCTCAACTTAGCATTCATATTTAGAGGTGACCAGATAGGTCAATGTATCCCTTTTCTGCTTACCAAGACCGGTCTAAACCAGACAACATTCCATTTCATGGCTTCTTCCCTATCCCCATCTCGGGTTGCTGGAGCCACATAATAAGCCTTGAGAATCCAGGCAAGTTCATCCAATCTTAGTTTTAAAACCCATTCTCTCTGTTTTTCTGGTTTTGGTCCTGTTGGCTTCAGACCTGGAGCTCCTCTCTACCAACTTCCTTCAGAAAGATGCACCATTTAGATGACCCACCTAAGTCTTGATTAGTATTTCTCTGTGGTCTTTCTGCCCTACCTCAGTCCCATTTTGACTGTACACAAGGCAACCTGCTTCTTAGCCCTACTGGCAGATGCAGGAAGATTCAGCACTAAAGGGCGAAAAAGAAGTCCCACAGGATGAAAGCATGAGTCAGACTTTCTGGTGGCTCCTGTAGAACTCTTCAACTACCTGAGGTTCAGGGCAATGCTGGTAAGATGTGGCTGGGTATGGACATACAAGATGAGCCAGATTCTGGCAGTTAAGGGATGTAAGAATTTCTGGAAAAAGTAGTTCATTAGCAGAGAAATATTAATGTATTAATTTATCTGTCTTTGCACATTGATCCTAACACAGTACATGCACATATTGATACCGAATAAGAATAATGATTGTAACAGCTGGAAATTATAGGAATAATATCATAACTTTTTTCTGCATAAATACAACTTCACGCAACAATAATAAAATGATAATGACTCATTAAGAATTTCAATTTGTTATAGTAAATTTACCTTGGGGAGGATGGTTTGCTATTCATTAGAATTAAGACTTTATATATGTTATCTCATTTAATTCTCAAAATACCATGAGTTTGCTTATATTTTCTTAGTTTCCAAGTAAGGAAATGGAAAGTCCTAAAGGTTCAGGATTTTTTTACAGGGTCATGTCCAAAGTCACACGACCTATAAGTAGCAGAGCACAATTAGAACATCAGATTTTCTGACCAATCCTAAGGGTTGGATTCTTTTTAGCTCAGCCCCCTGTCTCCAGCATATTTCCATGTGACTGACAGCTGGGAAGATATAAGGCAAAAATGCATGTTTGATTAAGTAGAAAAAGCAAAAATTGAAGAAAAGGCAACATCCTTTTATTGCATTTTTTAGACAAAAATCCAACTCAAAGACATGCGCTGAAGAGGTTAAGAGGTGTGTCCCTGAGGTCATATTGCTTGGGTTAAAGCCACATCTACCATGTACTAGCTGTATAGGTTTGTGCAAGTTATGTAACTTTTCTATGCCTTAAGTTTTCTCATTTGAGAATAATAACAGAACTTATCTCCTTGAGTTGTTGAGGGAAAAAATTAATTAATACATATAAAGTGCTGAGAACAGTGCTTGACACATTTAATACACTCAGTAAATATTGGCTATTATTAGCTGTTATCTTTCTCTCCCTCCTTCTCTTTCTTCCTTCCTCCCCTTTCCTCTCCCCTCCCTCCTTTTCTTCCTTCCCTCTTCTAACAGGTTGAGTTGACAGTCTATAAGCCACGAAGCAATCTTTCTAGCAAGATGGCAAGACTCACCAAAGATGTCTCAGAAACTCAATCTTGAGGTTAAAAAAAATTCTTTTTTGACTGGGATTTAAAAATAGAACCTGGTGAGAAGCAATTCTTGCTGTGTCAACTTTTAGAAGGCTGTACTGAGAAAACCCAGCAGAGCTTTATTTTAAGAAGACCCTGAATGGCTTAGCTGCAGTTCATGGGTACTTCAAAACATCCCCCTTGACGATTGGCTTTCCTGTGAACCTAAAACCAAGCAACATGAAGAGTTCTGGCCTGACCAACCTCCCCTCCCTTACAAAAAGCCAACTATACTGAACTCAGGTGCTGCTGTCAAGTAACTGGAGCAGAACCCCGGCAGCGAGCCTTCATTGCTAACCCTTTTCAAGTTCATCTCTTTGTTAAATCTACTTTTAATAAAAACTGGATTTTTTTATAGTATGTTTCAGGGATGGTGCCAAATATTAAGGATACAGAGGAAGAATGCCTACAGATGTTGGATTTGGAAAGTAGGTAGAGAAAGACTTTTGGTCTTGTCAACATTTGGGTCCTAGCCTTGTATTTATTACTTTTTTTTCCCCCTAGAGGGCTGGTTATCACAACTCTTTTGACCTTTGTTTCCATTTTCAAAGTCTGGGTTTGTACCAGATGATCTTTAATGTTGTTAATTCATTCTATGATTTCTTTTTAAACTATTGTGAAGTCAGTGAATTAGTAATGGTGATTAAGAAAGGACAATTGTTAATTAAAGAAAGAATCTAAGCCTATAAAATATAACGTTAATTCAAATACTGAGGAGGATTTAGTGCCTTCTACAAGCTGCTATTCATTTCTGTCAAAATCAAATTTTCCTAGCCAACTGAAAGTGCTGCAACAAGCCTAAGTCTCCATTCTGAAGCAACAGATAGAAATAATTGAAACTGGATGTGAAAATATGTTTCTCCAGGAGGAATATGTTGGGGCTCAATTGTCTTTATGTGTATGTGTAAACAACTGCTCAGAAAAACTAATTAGGACATAAGGTATAGAATTCACTGAAGGGAGTGAAAAGTGGAGACACAAATGTATTTAGGAGCCAAATCACAGGTAATAAGCCTGAATGAAGATATCAGCAAAAAGTGCCATGGCCTGGCAAGTTGGCATTTATGTAGTAATCAACTTGGGTATATATTCTTTATGCTATATTAGAAGGTTCTTTACTGAAAAATCAGTAAAACACCATTTTCAAGATAAAACTTTAAAAGGCAAGTACACATATTATGTCATGAAGAATGGAGGATGGACTTGGAATGCTTTTTCTGGCATTGGTCTTGGAATAGACTAAATTCACTGAAATTTTTTTGCACAGGCCTCCAAGGAAACCAGGAGAACACAGTGGTGCGGATAAGTTTGAGGCTGTGGAACAGAACTGTTGCCTGGCTCTATCCATTATATGCAGCCAGGGACCTTAGCTCATGCTTGCCTTGTCTATCTAACAAGCACAGACATTGTTTCTGATACAGAGCAGGTACTCAGTAACTATTCAAAGTTAATTATTTGATTGATAAGGACCAGCATTCTCCCGATCCCAGCTTAAGTAGTACTGTTGCATTGGTGAAACCAACAGAATTATCACAACTCTTTTGTGATAATCTAATGTTGTGATATCTAAATCACTTGTCTTTCTAGGTCTCTTTTCTCTTCTCCACCATTGTACTAAAAGTTAAACTTTAAAAAAAATGCATTTGAATTTTTAAAATCACATTGAACAGCTATACTAATTTGTATGCTAATATTAATATTAAAGATGAAACAACTGAATGACACAGAAAGGTGAAATGTTCAAAACCAAAATTAATAAAAAGAAGATAATATATGTCCTTAAGAACATATCCCATAATATTTTCCTCTGGGTTCATAAATTCAACTAAGAAAGGTACCCCCCTTCTGCCCTCACCTCCCAGTTTCTTCCTTTTATTTATCAAGTTCCTAATATGTCTGAGTCATGGTGCAACACTCAGGAGACACAGAAATGAATTAGACCAGTACCCTATCCTCTACAATCTCACTATCTAGATAAAACTATTTCCAAAAATTTCCCATTCCACTGTATTGTCAAGAGATTTTCAGTAGTCATTACAGAATTATTTCTTGTGGCTATAATCTTTTAAAATGCAACCAAATCAATTTAAAAATTGATTTAAAATATGTTGTGCTTGGCATTATAACAATGTAAAATTTAAAATACACTTTAAATTTCTGTAATATTGACCTATACACCACACATTTGAATAACACATCAGTATTTACAAAACTCTTTCATTCATCTGTTTAATATTTATTGAATATTTAGTCATTTTGTCCTAATGATAACCCTTCAAAATCATAATAATAACTAACATTTACTGAGTATTTATGATGGGCCAGGCCATTCTAAGTGTTTTACATATATTTACTCATCTAGTTCTCACTAGTTCTCATATGGCTATATGAGAACTTTATTACCTTCTTTGTATAGATGAGGAAACTGAGAGGAGAAGTTAAGTAGCTTTCCCAAGGAAGAGCCAGATGCCTAGATCCCACCCCCAGAGATTCTGATACAATTGGTCTATACTGGACTTCAGCGTCAGTATTACTTCAAAAAGATAATCATTCGATTCCAATGTGCAGCTAATGGTTGAAAACTACTTGAGTAAAGCCAGTGTCCCTAACTAACAGTGATTTACAATCTGAATAATTGCGTTTCTGACTAATGTAAGAAATGATTAAATTTAGGGCAATCTAGATCAGTCCTTATACCCCATGAAATCCAAGAGTCTACTGTATTAAGGAATTGGCTGAATTACATAGGGCAGATTTATTAGTGTCTGCAGCGGAGAAGTAAAGCACTGGGACAAAGTGAGCTCATGGCCCATTAGCCTGAGTCTGTAGACTCAGCTACTCCCTGTATTATAGCAGTTCAGTAAAATACAAACTGATACACTGAAATCATTTTTGACACAAGTTTCTAAATCTGGGGCTGTGTAGTTAAAAGATTTCCCTCATCTGTTGCACCAGAAGGTATAAGGGTCAAGTATAATCATCATTGTAGGCCTGGTTGAGGTAAAGCTAAATCAAGTCAGCTGGTTAGAAAACTGGAGCTTAGAAACTTAGGTAGAATGCCAAACAAAACCTGACTGTGTGGCAGGATAAAGTTTCAGAGAGCACACAGAAAAGTAGATATCATCAGGAAAAACCAATGGGACAAGTGAATAGGCAAGATTATGGAATCAGGACTCAGATATGGGGCAGCCAAGATTTCTTGGGACTAAAGTGATTCTTACCTGTTTCCTATTTGAAGAACTGTGGCCAGCTTTCAAAAGCTTGTCTTTGTTAACTTTAAAATTTAGTGGTTTTACCTTTGGGGCCAATAGTTTATTTATTTTAAATTTATGATAGAGTGAGAGAGTTTACCTTAATTACACATCACAGTAGAGTACTTGGATAGACCAATGTACCCTGGACCAGTTTAGTCCACAGAGGGCTAAATGGTATTTTTAGATTTCTTTGTCTTGTACTATGTGGATGAACTTACTACACATCAGAGCAATTGAGCTCTGGCAAACTGAGTTTAAGGTAGCCATGATTATTGAGATATGGCTTCCAATTTAATTATTAAATGGCAACCAAGTAGTACCACAGCTACCATTTTTCCTCAAGCCATCATACAGTCCATAAATGAGGTGTCCCTCATACTACAAAATTTTATAAATATTTTGAACTTTTAATCCCCACTATTCCACTATTCTAACAAGATGGCACCTTGTTATGAATAGTTACTCAAGGATCTTCATATAAAAACAATTTTTACGTAGTCATCCTAGCATAAAAACTCAGTATATTGGGTCTGGCATTATAAATGTATTCTTTAGCAAATCTTAGAAAGTGTAGATACTTTATAGGTTACATAAATAATTACCACAATCTAGTAGGAGAGCATGATATCACCTTAAATGGGACTTTCTCCACTAATCATTTGCTGCTTTAAACAGAGCTGGTATATTTTCAAAGATTTTGGATCATGGAAATGATTCATGGGGAACAGTGACTTTTCTGGTAATAGTGACTTTGACTATGGAAATCATTCCATGATATTTGTAAAAAAAAAAAAAGTAGTCACCCTAAAAGAATGCCATAAAATAATCAAAATTTAGCTGTTTTTCACATGTACATTTCAACCCAAATGATAAAAATGTGAATAATGTATCATTATAAAGATGCCTTGAAGTTAAGAGTATGTTTTTGGATATTATAAAATCACATTTTGTTTTGCCACTTTTTGATCAAACTCTTACCATGTATTTCCCAACATTCACATGGAGGACAGTTACTATAGTATTAACTATGGCTTAATTAAGCTAAAAATTACATTTAGGAAGGGCTATCTGTACCCCAATGTTTATAGCAGGAATGGCCACGGTCGCCAAATTGTGGAAAGAATCAAGATGCCCTTCAACGGACGAATGGATAAGGAAGATGTGGTCCATATACACTATGGAGTATTATGCCTCCATCAGAAAGGAGGAATACCCAACTTTTGTATCAACATGGACGGGACTGGAAGAGATTATGCTGAGTGAAATAAGTCAAGCAGAGAGAGTCAACTATCATATGGTTTCACTTATTTGCGGAGCATAACAAATAACACGGAGGACATGGGGAGATGGAGAGAAGAAGGGAGTTGAGGGAAATTGGGGGGGAGATGAACCATGAGAGACTATGGACTCTGAAAAACAACCTGAGGGTTTTGAAGGGGTGGGGGGGGTGGGAGATTGGGGGAGCCAGGTGGTGGGTATTATGGAGGGCACGCATTGCATGGAGCACTGGGTGTGGTGTAAAACTATGAATTCTGTTACGCTGAAAAGAAATGAAATTAAAAAAAATTAGATTTAAAAAAATTAAAAAATAAAAAATAAGGCTATACATTTATTGTTTTCTAGAAAAAAATTACATTTAGGTGCTTTGGATAGAGTTTTATTTTTTTTTAAAAAGATTTTATTTATTTATTTGACAGAGAGATAGAGAGCACTAGTAGGCAGAGTGGCAGGCCTCCACTGAGCAGGGAGCCCAATGTGGAGCTTGATCCCAGGACTCTGGGATCATGACCTGAGTCAAAGGTAGCCGCTTAACTGACTGAGCCACCCAGGCACCCCTGGATAGTGCTTTGTTGCTAAAAATCAGGGTGTCATGATTTTGTTCTTATGATCTAAATGCATAAGGCAAAGTTAATGAGAAACAAAAATTGCTTAATATGGTCACTAACATCTGATGTAAATATGTTAAGTATATCATTAAAAAATATCTTTTTTTTTTTTAAGATTTTATTTATTTATTTGACAGAAATTTTATTTATTTGCCTACCACAAGTAGGCAGAAAGGCAGACAGAGAGAGACAGAGAAGGAAGCAGGCTCTCAGCGGAACAGAGAGCCTGACGCGGGGCTCGTTTCCAGGACTCTGGGATCATGACTCAAGCCGAAGGCAGAGGCTTTAACCCACTGAGCCACCCAGGCACCTCTTTTGTTTTTATTTAAGTTCCAGTTAGTTTACATACAGTTTAATATTAGTTTCAGGCATATGATTTAGTGATTCAACACTTACATACAATGCCTGGTGCTCACCATAACAGGTGCACTCCTTAAACCCCATCACCCATCACCCATTGTGTTGCTACAGATAGTCAATACCATTTGACCTTGTGCCAGTCACTTAATGCACTTAAACCTTAGTTTTCTTATATGTAAAATGACCGGATCAGATGAGATTATTTCCAACGTCTTCCAGCTTCAGCAGTCCATGTGTCTATGCTTATAAAAGAATTTTCTTTGGCCATAGCATTTAGAAATTTCATATAGATACTATTTTCAATCCTTTTTAATAGAGAAAAGATCTTGGCCTATATCTTACTTCAATATATTCCCTACATTTTAAAATAACATTAAACTCTTTTTTATTCCATTAGTTTCTATTTCTCGTCATGTGCTGCCATTATGATACTATCTAAGCTGCTGATTGTTAGTACCAATAATTTATTGAGTGCCTACCTCATCTCAGGAATTCTGTTCAGCACTTTACTTACATCATTTCGTTTAATTTTAACAACCTCCTAGGACTTTCATAATACCTCCTTTATCAATGAGAAAACAGAGGTAAAGTACTGGGTCCATTTCCATGAGCTCACTTGGTTAGTTTCAAAGCTGAAATGTAAACCCATTTGTTTCATTCCTATCTTATGGCCTATTTTTCAGTCAACTTGTTAGTTTTCTTATTGTTGAGTTTTCAGAGTTCTTTGTATCTCTGGAATACCGTCCTTTATCAGATGAGTGTTTTGCAAATATTTTCTCCCAGTCTGTTGTTTAAGTCTCTTGACTTTATCTTTTGCAGTTCTTAATTTTAATGAAATCCAGCTTATCAATTGTTTCTGATTTTGCCCATTTTCTACTGAGTTCTTTGATAGACACATAAGTGATAAAAAAGGGATTATAGTATATATACAATTTTGTAACTTGCTTTTTAATTTAATATACTAATGAACTTCCTTCCTATAAATATGTGTGTTTTCACAATGTCATTTTCAATAGCTGGGCAATGTTACATAGCTTAACCCTAATGGTGCATATTTTAAGTTTTTATTAAATTTTTTTGTTGTTATTGCTCATAAAATAAGGCTTCAAACCATGATCTTGTAGCTAAACCTATGTGCAAATCCTTTGGATGGTGGTCGGTAAATAATATTTGTTCATTTATTTTTTATTATGTTTTCAAGCAATGATGTGTGAATTTGATTTCAAAATATTAATGTTTTAATCATTTTAAATTAAGTATCTTAAGCATATGTTATATAGTATATACATAAATGCTTGGGCATAAATGCTTTAATGGTTTTATAGCATATGTACTATTTTTATAATCCAGTCTTTGTTTTATTTTCTTGCCTACTCCTCCTGGTTCCCAATATATTATCACTCTATCCATTTCATGCATAATTAACAATATAATATGTATTTTCTTTATTTCAACCACAGTCATAGTCAAACACACAAATTTGTAGGTAAATACATTTAATCATATACATATATACATTAGTTGGGATTGCCATTGTTTTATGAATATGTGATATTGTACTTCTTTCTTGGTGTCTTGTTTTCTTCTTACATAAACATCTCATAAACAATCACCTGAATCAACCTTCATAGCTCTATGTCATTCTTTTTTAATGCTTGTGTATTATTCTAGGCATGGATGTCCCAGGACTTTTTCAATCTTTTTTTTTAATGGGCATTCATTTGGTTTCCTTTCTCCCCCAAATCTGAACAATGCTGTAATTAGCATCCTTGTGCATTTTTTCTTAAGTCTGGTTGTTTTTCTGTGGGACAGAATCCTAGGAGTGGGATTGCTGAATAGAGAAATACACATACTTTTAATTTTAAAATAGGTATTAATTGTTTAAATTTTTTTTTTCTTGGACTGGCGGCTGTAAAGTGATATCTTTCATTGCATTTCCCTATCAGTTCATTTGAACATCTTTTCATATTTGTTGCCCATTTGAAGCTTTTCCCCTAGAAAAGTCCCACTTGTATCCTTTGTGCAGTTTTTAATTGGGTTATTGGTCTGTTTACTGGCAATCTGTGAGAATTTTTTGCACAGTATGGCTACTGAGCTTTTGTTGCAACTGTGTTGCAAATATAATTTTTCCAAACTGATGCTTGTCTCTCAATATAATCTTTCTTTGGTGCATATTCTTATTCCCCCCCCCAAAAAAAATTTACATTAGTTTCAACTGCTGAAAGTCAGCTCTCCTAGAATTGTGGAGAGACCACCTAACAAAGTATTTACAAGAGAAGACTGAGATAGCAGCAAACATAATGAAACTCTTCCTTTCATAAAAGTTTCACAAGTATAGTTAATACTCTTGCTAAGTCAGGGAATAATTGCAATAGATATATAGAATGTCCCACAGGGATCTAAATTATCTTATATTTTCGTAGCATGTTAAATCTGGAGGGGATCCTAAATATTATTTTTGGATAAATCTTCATTCACTTCACAGGCCAGGAAACAATGATAAATGAGACCAAAGAGTTTCCCTTTTCAAACACAGAGAAGAGTGATATAAATCTAATCCATTCTGGGTTATTAATGGAGATGTAAACTGAAACAATTCGGGTGAGAGTTTGGGGCCTGGCTTCAAATGCCCTATTGAGACTTCTCTAAATAAAGCCCGAAATCTTAGCAGCTCTGTAAACAAGTTGATTCAGAAAACTGTCTCCAAAGGGAGTTTAGCTCATTCTATTCTATCATGCAAAACACAGAAAACATCTATGTCTTAATCCATTATTAGAACTACCTGTACTATGCCCCATGCTTATCTGTTACTGAATAAGGAGTATATTAGGTTTTTTTTAAAGGACTGTCCTATTTCTGTGGCTCAGACAGTACATTAAAAACAAAAAACAAAAGCAAATTTAAAAAAAACAAACAAACCCAAACTGCCATCCATTTTAATACCAAACTCCAGTGAGCCAAGATATAATTACTTGATCAAATTTATATTACTGATATTTTAATCCTTTAAATAAAGTGCCCAAGCTTATATAAACTGGAAAACTACACTTTTGCATCTTTATTATTAGAAAGGTTTAACAAAAATATAAACTTCAATAAAAATAAAAACTTTTCATATATGAAAGCTCCAGAGACCTCAACTCTTTGATTCAAGTTTAGTTATGATATAACCGTTTTTTTCTATTTGGAAGATATTTTTACATATTTCATATAGAAATGTTGTGAATTTAACCTACAGGTTTTTTTGTTTGTTTGTTTTTTAATATTTTATTTATTTGACAGAGATTACAAGTATACAGAGAGGCAGGCAGAGAGAGAGGAAGGGAAGCAGGCTCCCTGCTGAGCAGAGAGCCCCATGAGGGGCTCCATCCCAGGACCCTGAGATCATGACCTGAGCCGAAGGCAGAGGCTTTAACCCACTGAGCCACCCAGGCGCCCCTAACCTACAAGTTTTTAAGAATAAAAGGCAAATAAATAATTACATCTTACCTAATGCTCCTTAAGACACTACTTTGGCTCCCTTTGATTACTAAAGTGATATTATAAAAGAAATTAAATTTCTTAAAGTCTAATACAAATCTGTTGTACAAATAAGTGAAGAAGGCACAATCATGATTTGAATTTACAAATAAGGCATTGTGGTAATGCTCTAGTGAGTGCTTGTGACCACTGCTCTTATCCCCAACAATATCTCCCTTGACTAATCTATACAGGGAATCTAATATTTTTCTCTTCATCTGACAATTTTAGTTATGAGGAGAGAGTGCTATTTGAAATAGCCTTTCTAATTTGAAGGCAATATTATTTGAATAGTAGGAGTTTAGAAAGGCCATCCTGTAATTTATTTATTTTTTTGCTCTTAAACTGAATAAACCAGCTTGGCTGGAAAAATTGAATCATGAACAGATTACCAGTACGGTTCCTACGGTCCTGAAATTTGATGTTTATAGAGATCTTTGTTGCTAGCTGTAGAGATGGCCAAATTTGGTAAAAGCATTTTAGATTACATCATCACAGTTTTATATTCACAATAGGCAAGACAAATTCATCTTTCAGTTATTAAGAATATTTACGGCATGGTAACCTTTTGGTAAAATTTGGAAATAAGATAGAAAGGAGACTCAAACTGCATGTAAACCTTTTCGTCAAGCTAAAGGGAACTTTATCTGGTTCACATAACATTGAAATAATATTCAAAACAACTGGTATATTAATATGAATGAAATGCTATCAGTTCTATACTGGGACCCAAACACATACCAAACAAAACGAAATTGAAACTTGCTACAGAGCTATCTAACTAGCTGCATCAGAACTGCCTAGATTTTTGTTAAAAATGACATTCCTAGGCTCCACCCAAGATACACTGAAGTCAGATCCCTGGGATGGGGCCCAGGGAATTGTGCTTTCAAAAGCACTCCAGATGGATTCAAGTTTGGACAACACTTACTTTGACAAAGCAGAATATCTAGTGGACTTTGATCTGATTCACTCTATAAGAACTTGAATAAAAGAAATACGAAATACGGACTAGAATTACTTAAAATTTAAGATTTTCATATGAATCTGACTAGTGAAAATCTACTTAACATTTTTGTAAATGCAGGATCTAGAACACGTTAAAGTAACTTTATGAAATCTGCCAAAAGCTTTTTTCTTTCTTTCTTTTTTTTTTTTTTTAGGGAGGGAGAGATGAGGGGAGGGGCAGAGACAATTGTTGTTGTTTTTTTTTTAAATTGGGCTATTCATACATCCTGGTTTTCCCCTTTTTTTTTTTTTTTTTTTTTTTTAAAGATTTTATTTACTTACTTGAGAGAGAGAGGGAGAGCAAGTGAGTGAGCATGAGCCAGGTCAGGGGCAGAACTCCCCGCTGAGCAGGGAGCCCAATGCAATTCCGGTCTCCACCCCAGGGTCCTGGGTTTATGACTTGAGCGGAAGGCAGATGCTTAACTGACTAAGGCACCCAGGCGCTGCTGCCAAAAGCTTCTAAAAAGCATTTTTAAGATAAAATTTAGCTCATGAACATATTTTTCTTATGTTAGTGTTTAAGCATAAGATAGTAACATTTTCACAACATATAACAAGAGGGTATAATCTTTCTGACTGGAAGAGAAATCATGTATTAAAAATAGACACAGAATGGTGAAATCCTAACAAATTACTGTACATCAAATTACTACTCTTAGAATAGAAAAATAAAATAAAAAATAACTAAGTGTAAATGAATTGATGAGTCTTGGTTTACTCTTAGCACAGGTATGCTTTCCTTTCTCATCTGTTCAAAATGGAAATTTTTACAAATGTGCTATTTCACTATTAGACATGCAATAACTAGGCATATGGGCATCCATTTAAATCATGTTTATCTTTGAGAAATTTCCTGCTATTGTTATTAATTCAAACTTATTCAATACAACTTCAATCAAGTGACACAAAAATCTAACCAGCTTTCCCTTGAAGTGATGTTCATTAATGGATTCATTGCTCTCAGGTTGTTCTGTGCTTCAACCTTGAGTAATTAATGCAACCTCTCTGCTTTAATTGCTAATCCTTCCCCTAACGGCAGTCTATGACATTTTTAATTAATTACTTCAGTAACCTAATTTCCATTCATATAAAAGTCTTACATTCTCTTCACCACTTCCTTTTTTATTTATTAATTATTTTTGATTCAAGGGTACATTAACCCAACCCCTGCAGCAGTAAAGAAACACACAAGGTCAAAAGGATGTCCTAAACCTGTGAAAGGTAAACATACCTTTTTTTTTTTTTTTTTTAGCACCAAAGTTAGGGGAAGATGGAGTGAGAGCACTGGGAAGAATACAGAAAGGGAGAATGACCCTTCAAATCCCATTTACTAATGACCAGACTCTTTTGGTGCCATCCTCTGGCTTTTTCACTCAGCCCAAAAGCTGATTTTTAGAATAGAATGTTTTGATTAATTTGTTTGCATACTTCAGATTAATCAAATAATTGCAGGAACTTCATTTTATTGTGTATAAACATAGCATTGATGAATAAATGATAATCTTACTTATCATTGCTATTTCTAATTGGTTAAGAAAATATTCAGTTTTTAAATAACCTATTTTCTCCACTCAGCAGAATTAACCTTTATATACTAGACTCTCTTTTCCATATTTTGGTCACAACAATTAAAACAGATAGCATTTCTTTTTTTTAAGATTTAAAAAAAAATTTATTTGACAGAGATCACAAATAGGCAGAGAGGCAGGCAGAGAAAGAAGGGGAAGCAGGCTCCCTGCTGAGCAGAGAGCCAGATGTGGGGCTCGATCCCAGGACCCTGAGATCATGACCTGAGCCGAAGGCAGAGGCTTTAACCCACTGAGCCACCCAGGCGCCCTCAGATAGCATTTCTTTATGGATTCATTTACTAAACAAATAATGAGCAACTGTAACGTGTAGATACGAGGGTTATTTTGGTTGTTTCCAGGTCACATTCCGTAACTACTTTTATATCTTTCAATTTTTGGTTCTATCTTGTTATATATGCTTATAAAGCACAATAGCTTTTTTTTTTGGCAATCATTAATTAATGAAGTTATGCTCACTTTTACCATTTATTTACTATTTATTTACTTAGATTATATTCATCCTTACTCCAAAAAAGATTTGAAACAGTCAAGCAAGCAATTAAAACAGTAATTAAAAAAACAAAAAACCAAAAACACCCCCAAGGAAAGCCAGTTAAAAGGTGCAGGGAAGTAGATGATCACAGGGACCCAGCAAGAATTATTTAGCTAAAATTCTCACTAGATTTAGATCTGATCTCCTAAAATGGAGAGAAATAATTTGGATTTTATTATTTTACTATCTTCTTAATGTAAAGGAGATCATGTCTTTCCTCTGCTTAAAATCTTCTGGTAGTTTTACAGTACTTAATTTATTTATAAATAATTATTATAATAATTAATAAAGAATTATAAATTACATTATATGTAATATAATATATTATATTATACAATTATAGAATATATAATATATATTTTATATTTATTATATAAAAATAAATGATAATAAATAAATAAATAAATATTGAAATATTAAAATATTTAAAATAAAATCCAAAGTCCTTATGGTATAGACTTGCACACTTCAATACAGTAGCTCACCACATGTGTCCATGTACATTTCAATCAATTAAAATTAAATAAAATTAAAAATTCAGTTCCTCAGTTATTTTAAGTGCTCAGTGACCACATGCAGTCAGTGCCTACTACTTGGGGCAGTTCCATCTAAGGAACATTCCCATCATGGCAGCAAGTTTTCCTGGGCAGTGATGATCTAGAAGTTTGTATGATCTGACCGTTGCCTGCCTCTCTGACTTTCCCCTTTACCTCTTTTGACCATACTCACTCAACTCTAGCAACAACTGGCCCTCTGCTATTCTTAGACATTATAAAGAGGTCCTGTCTTAGGGCCCTTACCTTTGCTGTTCTATCCATCTGAAACCATGTACCCCCAGAGAGTCAAATTTCACCACAGGTCTCTGCTCAAGACACCTCCTTGGAGGGGGCTGATCTAAATGCCATCCACATCATTCTTTAGGCCTTATTTTTCTTTTTAGCACTTGCCACTGCATTATATAGTCTTTTTGTCCTGTCTCCCTCCCTAGAATGTAATTTCTATGAGACCAGGGTCTTTGTTTAGGTCATTTCTGTATGCATGGCCTTATAGAGTAGGTGCTCGAAAAATGCTTGTTTACTCCAGCGGTTCTCCACAGGGGATGGTTTTTGTCCCCCTGCCCTGAGTACATTCGGTAACAGCTAGAGGTATGTTTGAGGGTCAGAAATGGGAGGGTGCTACTGGCATCTAGTGGGTGGACAAGGGGGCAGCCGTTAAACATTGTTATTCAACCTCAAACGTTACTAGTGCCGATGCTGAGAAACTCCAGCTGACTTTCTGTATGAATTTTCCACTGAGAAAAGATAACAATTCATCTGAAGAGGCAAAACTGAATTATAGATGTGGCTTATCAAATGACTCAACAACTAATGTTTCTGTTCGTTTACTTACATTTAAGGCAAATGAAATGAAAATATGGGTAAAACTAACATTCTTCAGCTAATTTCTTTCTCACCTTGTATCAGGTCTTAAACTTTCATCTGTATGAAACTGTCATTTCATTTAAAAACTTAAAAAAAATGTCCTCTCTTTCCACCTGGGCCATGCACCATCGCCAAGTGGCTTTTCTTGTGTACATTTTGTGGCATTAATTATTAATTTTGTGTGATTCATTGAAAGTATTTTAAAAATTTAAAAATTACTCCTTTTTAATCTCCCCCTATGAAATGTCTTAAATAATAAAAGAGAATTGGTAAGGGGCAGTGAAAAGGGTGCTGATCAGTAAGGAGACCTGTGTTCAATATGAGATTCTCTACTAATTAGGTTATGTCATCTTGGGCAAAATGTGCCATTTAAATGAGATGCAAAAGTGACAACCCCTCACATGGAGACTGACACAGTAAAAGACTGCATCTTCCCTTCCTTCCCATCAGTACTCTGTGAACTAATGAAATTAGTACACCTTGAAAAATTTCCTTGGTGATCTCCACCTAAAAAAATGTTAGCTGTCTATTACAGCATATTACTGACATCCAAATCAAGATGATTCTATATATTCTCTGAGAAATGAAGTTTCGAAAGCAAAGTTGGGTTAGGACTTGGTTTATATCTTTTTGTTGATGAGAGAAAAGCTTTTCGGCATTAATGGTGATTTAGCTATTCAGAGCAGGTGGCTTCATTATCTTAAAATGAGTCAAATTACACTAATTACCAAAAGGGCAGTGAAAGCTATATTGTAAGAAAACAGTAGCATCCTCTCCCGAAAAGATGACTGGGGAAACGGATGTGACTGACGGTCACTAAGTCACTTAATAATTCAGAAGCATTTTGATCATATGACCTTCTCCTTCCCATATTTTCCCATTATAGAAAATTATAAAGAGAATTGTTTAGCAGGTCTTTGTGATAATTTGCTTAAGTGAATTTAAAGGAAATAGAATGTTAGATTTTGAATACAAATGAGATATAGTTTGTTAATGCAGTCTTTTACTCCTCATGACTGAACAATCAGGTTCAATTTAGTGAGGGATCCCTCACTCTCTTTCATCCTTTTCTTCCTTCTCCTTCTCTTTTTATCTTTTTCAAAGAAATGACACCAAAACACATGTAAAAGGCTATTTTTTAAGCTCTAGAAGGCTGAAAAGAGTGAGTTTTTCAAAGGCACAAAGTAACCAGGCACTGAACTTTTGGAATGATGAATATGGCTTCTTAGCACTGCTTAAGAAGAAACTGTAAAATTCAGTAACTGACTTGGCAGCTGGAATACTTACAGAAATAAAACAAACCTGCCCTCCTAATTTTATTTTCTCCTCTTATCATCTCATGGCAATTTGGCTAGTGGAAGGGAATCATGGAGCCTAAAATAACTTAATCCTTAATGGCTTTATATTCATGACCTTCATGGTAATCCCATTTGCCTCCCCCCCCCCACCCGGGGCTTCGTAAATAGCCCCTCACAGAATAGTGATACCATCTGTGACTAGACTTTTAAAAACTACTCCTACTCTGAGATGAGCATGGAAGGAGAGAGATTCCTAATTTAATTTATTTATATATGTTATGATATTAGACAGATTTTCACTTTATCCATATTTTAAGGCTAGCATCTATCAACCACAATCCACGTAGGGCTAATTGAACCATGGCATAAAACAATATTCAGCTAACTAGAGTATTTATTTCCGTATAATCTTTTTAGGAGAAAGAGGCAAATAATCCCTCTTTTCCCATCATCTCTATCACAACAAACTAATAGGGATTTCATTTAAAATAGATAAGTAAATAAATAAAAGGAAAACAACAACCCCGAACTGGTAGGTTTGTTTGGAAGTCAGTGAGATTTAAGCCTAGTATCTTCCTTAGGAAGATTATATGATTATAGCACTCAGCAAAGAGAGTTGGTGTATAAAATGTTCATGCTGGTTCAGGCACTACAGAAAAAGGGTGAAATTGTGTTTAATTTTATGTTTAACATACTTTAATAAGGCAAGGACATAATGTAATAGACAAAAGATTTCAACAATAGAGAGGAAATAAAAAGGTTAATGATCCTCACTTTATGAAATATATATGATGCAAGTAAATGATAAGTTCTAGTATGTTGAATATATAATATACATATAAAGGATAAATTAAATTACCTATGATAATCCTTTTTAATGTTTTTATTTTAGTAAATATTTCCTGACTTTATATGACCAAACTATTCTTTGGGACGCAGAGTTAATTTTAAAATATATCTCTCTGGGACGCCTGGGTGGCTCAGTTGGTTAAGAAGCTGCCTTCGGCTCAGGTCATGATCCCAGCGTCCTGGAATGGAGTCCCACATCCTGCTCCTTGCTCGGCAGGGAGCCTGCTTCTCCTTCTGCCTCTGCCTGCCACTCTGTCTGCCTGTGCTTGCTCGCTCGCTCTCTGACAAATAAATTAATAAAATCTTTAAAAAAAAAATAAAATATATATCTCTCTGAACTACACTGAAAAATCAAGAAGTCATTCCATGAGCTAAAAAGAATAGAATTCTATTCACAATTATGCTACAATAACAAATTTTTACATCATTCAGTAATCTTCAGTAAGAAATTGAAAATGGTTCTCAATTGACCATTCTGTAGTTTTCATAGCAATTTTTATTCTAGATTGTTTTCATTTGGGGAAAAATGATCAGTTTTGTTCTCTTGAATAAGTTAATATTTATTATTATATTATTAAACATGCATGAATTACTTTATAAAAATACAATACTATAAATGATTGGTTTCTAATTAAGAAAATGCACAACATTGTACTGCCCATAACACATTTAGTAATTTAAATGCTAAGGTAATGCTAAAATGCTAATGTTAAAAGTTAACATAACACATATTAGTGTAAATCTCTAGTGTGTGCATGCAGGTGTGTGTTTAACATTTTCATATTTAATTTTTCTCACATTCTAATTAGGTCTCAGTAACTAAAAATGAACTTTTTTTTTTGGGATCACAATAGATAAGGTTAAGTTGTACTATGTTTAAAGTTCTTACTTTTATTACAAAGAAATTCTTTAGATCCATGTCTTAATCTTTATAATCTTAATAGTTATTTTCCATAATTTTGGATCACTTGTGACTGAGACCATTCATCTTGACTCTACCTGGCCTTTTCAACCATGATTTGGCATTACAGAGAATTTCAATTCCAGAGAGAATTAAGTTCCATAATGATGTGACCCATTTAATAGAATGTCTAGTATGTTCTATAAAATTTGGCTATTCTGATTATTATTAATATACCAAGTATAAAACTTAATTGGTATTTCCTGGTTTCCTGAGTATATTCATCTCCACTTATAGAAAGAATAGTCCAGGAAAATGACTAAAAAAATTAATAACTATTGTATTGTGGATGATTTTGTATTTATTTCTATCTTCATTATCCACATTTTCTAGAATGAGCATGTAAGATTTTTATGATAAAAAATCAAATCTTAATTTTATAATTGCTTTTTAAGTTTTGTTGAACTTCATCAGCACACCTGTTTATTGTATTCCATCATGAACTGCAAGATCTGCCAGTGTGGACTGATGGCATTGAGAAATCTTAGCACCCTCGAATGGGAAATGTGATGATGCACCCCAGTTTATGCACTTGAAGAGTCTGAGAACTGCATGAAAATTAATGAAGTGTGATTTATATTTTCTGTGACATGTCATCAGGTCTCTCTTAGGAAACTTAGTTGAGAAAGGAACCATCCTTCTGAATTCTGTGCTTCAGTGAAGGGACAATGTGCAATGTACGACTTAATGCGAAGAAAAAGCAAAGAAAGGTGGGGCACCTGGGTGGCTCAGTGTGTTAAGCCTCTGCCTTTGGCTCAGGTCATGATCTCAGGGTCCTGGGATGGAGCCCCGCATTGGGCTCTCTGCTAGTGGAGAGTCTGCTTCCCTCTCCCCCTCTGCCTACAGTATCTCTGCCTACTTGTGATTTCTCTCTCTGTGAAATAAATAAATAACATTTTTATTAAAAAAAAAGGCAAAGAAAGAAAACATGACATTTCCAAATTACAGGCATATAGAGCTAGTACTTTAATTAAAACTTCCAATTTAAACAAGCCAGGAGGTTATAGCTTCCAAAAAGCATGTCAGAAGTTTAAATCTTGGAATTTGTAAAAAACAAACAAACAGACAACAAAACACACACACACACACACACAAAATAAACCACAGAAAGTAGTCTGACTTAAGAGAAGCTAAACTTTTAAGTCACATATAGTCTTAAAAATGCATAATAAAAAGTATGCTCTATCTTTTATGTATTTACTGAAAATATAAGCCAAATCTTTCTCCATTAAATTCTTTTCCTTCTGGTAGAGAAAAATTGCTACCACTCTGAAATCTGAACTGGGATTATTATGGTGATTTCGATCTTGCAGGTGCAGCTTTTTCACCAAAGGCTCTTATTTCATCCTTACACTGTACTTACCATAAGATGTTTGCCACATATGAACATCAGCATATTATTTCCATTATTTTAAAACTATTTTATTCAGTATCAACATGGAATAGTACTGCAAATAAGGTATATTCCTTTCAAGCAAGGGATCCAGGAGGTGAACACAAATAACAATAACCCACTTGTACAAATGCTGTGAGAAAGGAATGGATAAAGTGGTGCAGGGCTTCTGGGCAGAAAGGGCTCTGTCTTCCTCCTTACCAGAGCCTTAGAGAAATGCTTTGAGGAAGGATGAGTTGACTTTGCAAGCCCCTTGAGGACAAGACCATACCTCATTCATCTTTTCATCCTTTACTGCTACCACTCTGGTAAATGCTTAAAACATGCTTGTTTGATAGTAGTGGACACAAGTGGCTAAACCCTGGAGACAGATTTTCTGGGCTCAAACCCCACCTTGGTCAAGATAGAGAATGAGCTACTAGAATTTAATTATAATTCACAAAAACTTGTTTCCTCTTGGGCTCAAACCATACCTTTGTCAAGTTAGAGAATGAACAACTGGAATTTAATTATAATTTATAAAAACTTGTTTTCTCCAAAGTAAGATTTTTTTTAAAAAAATTAAATTCTGACGTAATGTTACACATTCTTGGTTCTCGGTATAACAGAGGAATGAGCATCATTCATGGTACAGGCATCCATAGCTAGATGCTCTTAAAGTGCTCATAATCTGTATTATTAAAAACCAAAAACAAAGCAACATCCCTGATGCTTTATTGTATTGACCCAGAATTTCAGAGCTGGAGGGATCCTCAGACCATTCTGTATGTTAATCTCCTCACTGTACAGGTAAGGAGGCCAAATTGTAAAGAGGACCCAAGTTAGAAAATGGGAGGCAATGATGAGAGAGTTTTGAAATGAATTGTCTGGACTTTTGTCTTGACACATAGTAGACACTCGATCAACATAGAATGAATAGATAAAAGAGCAAACGTGGAATGAATTATCAACATATGAAATTATAGAAAAGTATAATGGGAGTACTTGGGCTTAAATTTATAAAAACAGAAAAATAATGGCTAATAGTGATTTAGGCAACAACAAATGGGCATGACTACTTTGAGGAAAAAAATTTCTTTCCAATACAAAGCAAGAAGTAAATGTTATTAAAAACCACCGCCACCACCAAACATGAAATATCCCATCTTTTTGTACTTAATTCTATTCTTCATTTCATTCTTGTATCTCAATCTTATTCTCAGGAAAATGTGGCAGGTCATACCATGGCGAAGAATGACTTTGATGGATCATTAGATAATAGCATTCAGAATTTTATATAAATCCTTGCAGCTATCTCTAATGTTTAAGTTAATATCTTATTAACTAAATGTCAGCTCAGGGCTATGAAATATTTTTTATACCTGTATTTGTTTCTCTCTATATGTAAATGTTTAAGATTCTGCTGGTGTCTTTAAGGAATTTCTAATTTAAAATAGATGAGACTTGAGAGGTGCCAACATGGAACTTCTATCCCCAAGGGACCTTTAATTTCATTGTTTAATTTGTCCTTGAATACATCTGCTTAGGTTTTCTGTTTAAGGATGAACAAGATAGTAAATTCTTGCTGGCTTCTCTCTTGAAAGAAGTAGATGTATACTACCAGAGCAGCTAGATCCAGGTTTAGCTCTGGAAGTGAGGAGTTTTTAGTAAGCACCTGGCCTTGACCTTCACCTACAAGGTGAATGATGCTATTCCAAGGACTCAGAAGATTGCTGATAGATTTCCATCACTTTTAGGGTATAAAGACTATATGTAGTCTTAAGGTATTATTCTTAAATGTTGCTGTTTATTACTTTAGTTGATTTATTTTATCAATATCTGAATGTTTTTATAATGTAAATGATTTTGCATTTATTGTCTGGGGTGTGTGCTTTGCTAGTCAATACACTTAAATCAATGGGAATCCAGAAGAATAGAGCATTACTGATTCATTAAGTCAAATATTTAACTTAAAATATTATTACTAAATTTTTTATTGTAAAAAGAGTGAATAATATTCATTAACATGTTATATTTGTATATGAAACTATATTTTCACACTGAAAGTTTATAAAAGGTTCTCTCTAGTGGCTAAATTGCTGTGTCATGATAAAAGGAAAAAAGGTCTGTTTACAGATTTGAGTCTAACTTTTTATTATGAAAGAAATCAGGAAAACCACTATACCACTATATTTCTGATTTAGAATAGCTTGAAATGCCTGTTTACCAAACTTAAATGTTTACCTATCCCAAGACAGAAATATCTTTCATGATTTTCTCTCTGCTGTTTTGGGAAAGGGACATTTTTCCTCATATAACATCTAGGCTATGAAATAACATTGAAAAAAAGAATATATGGATTACTGATTCAAGCCCCAGGATGCCTTCACAGGTTTCTCTCCCTTTATACATTCCTAAAGTATATTTTAAACCTGTGGCCAGTTTGAACTATGTGAAAAGCTGCCATTTTCAATAGAGGAATTTTTAAACAACTATTCTATTTGATTTGGGGCCATTTTTTTGATACTTAATTTAATATAATATACTCACGATTTAATAATTTACTCTCAAACTGAGTGTACTACTTCTATAAGTCCTGCGCAATTGAGCCATAGTTTTAAATGTTTATTTTTCACATACTTCACATTTCATTATATTGTCTTGTGAAAATTCTTGGTTTTATTTAAATCAGATCTTCGTATGTAAGTTTTCTGGTGTCTTTTCAGATAAATTTTACATTCCCTAATGAGAGGGCTTATCATCAAGCTTTGCTTCTTCTTTTTTTTAAGATTTATTTATTTGAGAGTGAAAGAGAGAGAATGAGGCAGGGAGGGGCAGAGGGAGAGGAAGAAGCTGACTCCCCACTGAGCTGGGAGTCCAATGCAGGGGAGGGTGGAGGTGGGAACCTCCATCCCAAAACCCTAGGATCATGACCTGACCCTAAGGCAGAAGCTTAACTGACTGAGCCACCCAGCCACCTCTAAAGCTTTTTTTCTGTAAAAACAGAAGATGCTTAAAAATACCTGATAATAAATGAATGAATGAATGAATGGGTATTTACTTCTATCAACGTGATTTGGATATGCACCTTTCAGAGATGAGTTAGGTACAGAGAAGGGATCAGTATTCAAAATAAGGAAGAAGTAGGATGAAAAATGAGGACTCAGGTTGGGTGGATATCAGATATGCAGAAGAGATCTATTTCTTATTCTGCTCTGTGTTTCTCAGATTTTATTTTAGCACCCACAGTTTGGGAATCAGATAAGCTTTTCTGGGAGTGTAGCCAGAAAATAAATTGGATTTCAGTGATTTATATTTATTATGGCTATATAGTGTGTCAGGTGCTGTATGGAACATATATATTACATGAGAATGTCCTTTCCTTCCAAAGATAGTGTTCTGATTTTGCACTTGTATATCATATACCTTGCATGAATAAAAAATACATATTAATTGTTGTTATGACTAGTTTTATAGTTTCAACGTTTCCATCATTTGGTAGGTCTGTTAACCTTATTATTGAGTGAGCTGCAACCAATTTGGCCGATATATAGCTCATGCAAGCATATTTGAAAAGAAATAAGACTGAATGTAGCATTGGGAAGCTAAGTTACCTGGCTTTATCACTAGCCAGGTGTAACTGATAATTACCAGAAATGCCAAGTAACTAACAATCTGTACCTCTGCTAGTGACATGACTCGTCCTTCTGACTTGACTGTGGTATCATGAATGGAAACTCTGATACAAATCAGAACATGATTTTTTCTTCTTTTTTAGTAAAAAGTTCTGGTTAAACACAATGCAAATATTTGTGACTGTGCAATTATTTCCAAACCTGCCTTTTGTTTGTTCTGTTTTTAGGGAGGAGGGGAAGAAGAGCTTTTGTTGGCCTGGAGACCTTCTTCATTGTAATAGGAGATTGGCTGCTGCTTTGAAAAGCAGAACACCAATTCACAAAAGGCTTGAGGTACAACATTGAGACAGTTTAGACAGTTCCCAACAAGCCTGTCATCCATGGCTGCCTGTCCTATTTGGTGACATCCTGTTGCTATGCTTCTCAAAGGGCTCCCCCTGTCTCTGGGATGGCTCCTGGAGATCGTTGCTGATTCAGTTCAAGTAGTGGGAGAATTTCACCCTGCTCCAAAAGAGTAGGGCTGGGGTTTCTGGACTGCTCTATTAAAGGCATTTTGAAGCCACAGAGATCAGTGCAACCAATTACATGTTACAGTCACATGTAAACAGTCAATATGTAGAAAGCATTTCTTTTAGCTCTATGTATTAGTGTCTATTTTAATTGTGTGTATAGGGGTGGGAATTGAGAGCGAAGAAGTGACAAATCATCTTTTTCATTACTGAGCAGGGTAGCATCAAACAAGCTGTGGATAGGGCCATGGAATGGTTCAAACAGGCTATTTAAGGCCATATGTAATCACAGTTGGGGCAAAAACCAAGAATTTGAACTTTAAAGTCTCTGAGTTTTTGGAGTAGAAATGTGATTGTAAGTATTCCTCCTATTTGATCAGCTTTTTTTTTTGTTGTTGTTGTTGTTCTCTAATAAAATTAATGTTAGTCAAAAACTTCCACTGCCCTGAGATATCAAATTAGCTAGCTTCCTATAAAAGGTTGCTCCTGGCTCTGGTTAGTTTTTTTTCTGGTCTCTCTACTTTTGACTTACAAAGTCAGCTTATTTTAAATTTTCAAAAAGGCAATTTTAGTGATTTAAGGTAGAAACATAGTTTTAGGGTCTAGTTTCCAATTTCTATTTATAATCATACTTGTTCCTCCACTTCTCTCTAAATGGGTATACCAAAGACAGTTTACAAAGGATCTGTGCTATAGCAGATGAGCAGTACATTTCCTTGGGCTTCACTGAGGAAATCAGAGGGATAAAAGGACATAGAATTCTTTCTTTCTTTTTTTTTTTTAAAGATTTTATTTATTTATTTGACAGAGATCACAAGTAGGCAGAGAGGCAGGCAGGGGCAGAGGGAGAAGCAGGCTCCCTGCTGAGCAGAGAGCCAGATGCAGGGCTCAATCCCAGGACCCTGGGATCATGACCTGAGCTGAAGCCAGAGGCTTTAACCCACTATGCCCAACTTATCCCATTAATTAGCTTGAAGGTTTAATTTCCATTATGATAATCTTGTAGATTTTCTAAAAAGGGGAAGTACTAGTCACTGTTTTAATGAGACACTGTATTAGTTAAATACTGTGAGCAACCCTTTTTTCACCCTCAATAATATAAAGGTATTTCGTAAGCAGAGAATCCAGTATTAAAATTTGGCAACAGACCTGTTTTCTTATTGTCAAGAATCAGAAATCAATCAGGCTTTTTTATGATGTATTGCATGCTTCAATTTCTATTTTGAGATGCTTGGAGAAGTTAAGAAATTTGTCCAAGGTCACACAGGTAGGCCATAACTTGAATACCTCACTCAAAAAATTTTCCCATGTCTATGAAAGGTCACAAGGAAAATGTGAAAGTTATCTTCCCAAATAAGGCTGTAACATTTATTTCACTCATAGTAATATAATTCATGGAGATGAATAACAGATGATTACCATTTCATATAATCAGTAAATCATGCAATTAACTGATAATAGAAAAATTTAAACCCACATGAAAAAACATTACAACTAAGTAGAAAAAAGTAAATACAATATTGGTTTAACATTATGGTAGGCTGGATCAATAGTTTTTCTCCCTAAAATCAAGTTTTATGTATATATATATGAACTATCATATATATATAAGCTCTCATATATATATATATCATGTATCATCATATATATTATAAACTCCACATATAATTTACAGAAGATGCTTTTTTATTGCATTAATATCTCAAATGCCAATTTACTAAATTTTGGTTCAGAATAATAAAACAATACTGCTGGGGAAAGAGTAAGTTTCTGAATAGTTATTTTCTGGATCAGAAAACTGGGGGTCCCAGAGATTCAGATGTAATCCCCAAATCCTATAGTAGTTAGGGCAAAAGAAGCCTGGGATCTAATTTTTTTGCCTTTTAGCTCTATTAATTCTTTGGTTTCTTAACCTGCCCCACCCCTTTAGATTAATCAAACAGAAATCTCAATGCATTACGCAGGATTAGTGATTAACTGATAGACTCCTTTTTTATGAATAATTCCTCTGTAGCATGCAATGCTGTTGAGTGGCATTTTACCAACAGTAGAACTTTTTTAAAAATTGGAGTCAATTTTCTCAAACCCTGCTGCTGCTTCATCAACCAAGTATATGTAAGCCATTCGTTACCATCTTAACAGTCCTTACAACATCTTCACCAGGAGTAGATTCTATTTTAAGTAACCACTTTCTTTGTTCTTCCATAAGAAGCAACTCATCATCTGTTAAAGTTTTATCATCTGATCGTAGCAATTCAGTCATGTCTTCAGGTTTCACTTCTAATTCTAGTTCTCTTGCTGTTTCTACCTCATTTGCAGTTACTTCCTCCACTGAACCCCTCAAAGTTATCCATGAGGGTTGGAATCTACTTCTTCCAAACTCTCTTAATGTTGGTATTTCAAGCTCTTCCCATGAATCACAAATGTTCCTAATGGCATCTAGAATGGTGAATCTTTTCCAGAAGGTTCTCAATTTACTTTGCCCAAATCCATCAGAGGAATCACTATCCATGACAGCTAGAGCCTTATGAAATGAATTTCTTTAATAATAAGACTTGAAGTCGGAGCGCTTGGGTGGCTCAGCAGGTTAAAGCCTCTGCCTTAGGCTCAGGTCATGATCCCAGGGTCCTGGGATCGAGCCCTGCATAGGGCTCTCTGCTCAGCAGGGAGCCTGCTTCCTCTTCTCTCTCTGCCTGCCTCTCTGCCTACTTGTGATCTCTCTCTGTCAAATAAATAAATAAAATCTTAAAAAAAAATAAGACTTGAAGTCAAAATCACTCCTTGATGCATGGATTGCAGAATGGATGTTGTGTTAGCAGACACGAAAATAACATTAATCTCATGGTATGTCTTCATCGGAGCTCTTGGGTGACTGGATGCATTGTCTACGAACAGTAATATTTTGAAAAGACTCTTTTTTTTCTGAGCAACAGGTCTCAATAATGGGCTTAAAATATTCAGTAAGCCATGTTGTAAACAGATATGCTGTCATCCAGGCTTTGTTGTTCCTTTTATAGAGCAGAGGCCAAGTAGGTTTAGTTTAATTCTAAAGGGCCATAGGATTTCTGGAATGGTCAATGAGCACTGGCTTCAACTTAAAGTCACCAGCAGCCTAATAAGAGAATCAGCCTGTCTTTTGAAGGTATGAGGTAAGGCACTGACTTCTCTCTAGCTAAGAAAGTCTTAGCATCTTCTTCTAGTAGAAGGCTATTTTGTCTATAGTGAAAAGTCAGTTCTTCAGCATAGTCTCTCTCATTAATTGTCCTTGCCAGATGGATAACTTGCTGCAGCTTCTACGTCAGTGCTTGATGCTTCACCTTTCTACGTTATGGACATGGCTTCTCTCCTTAAACCTCATAAACCTACCTCTGCTGACTCTGAAATTTTCTTCCGCTTCTTCCTTGCCTCTCTTGGCCTTCATAGAATTGAGGAGAGTTAGGACATTGTTCTAAATTAGGCCTTGACATAAAGGTATGTTATAGCTGGTTTGACCTTCTACTCAAACCACTCTAACTTGATCCATATCAGCAAAAAGACCGTTTTCCTTTCTTATTGTTCATGTGTTCACTTGGAGTAGCACTTAATATCCCTTCAGAAACTTTTTTTTTTTTTTTGCATTCACTACTTGGCTAGCTGCTACCTCAGCTTTTGACATGCCTTTCTCAATAAGTTTAATCACTTCTAGCTTTTCATTTAAACTAAGAGACATACAACTCTTCTCTTGAACACTTAAAGGTCATCATACGGTGACTAACTGGCCTAATTTCAATATTGCTGTAATTCAGGGAATACAGAGGACCAAGGAGAGGGAGAGAGATAAGGGAATGGCCAGTTGGTGGAGTAGTCAGAACACAAACATAAGCATGGTTTGTGGTGCCCCAAAACAATTACAATAGTAACATTAAAGTTGACAATAACTGATCAAACTGATCACGAACCACCATGCTAATAACACCAACAAATATGCTAATAATGAAAAAGTTTGAAATATTGTGATAATTATTAAAATGTAACACAGAGACATGAAGTGAGCAAATGCTGTTGGATAAAAAGGTGCTGATAGACTTACTCGATGCAGGGTTGCCACAAACCTTCAATTTGTAAAAAACGTAATACCTGTGAAGTGCAACAAAGTGAAGTGCAATAAAATGAATTATGCCTATAGCCCATTTTCATATTTTAATTTTATTCCATCTTCAAAGTTCTCAGATAAGATGTTCAGTCTATGCTGGTCTGTGATGGTTTATGAGAATCTCCAGAACTTTAAATCAAACTGAATAGATTATTCAGGCATTGCTCACTTACCATAAGCAGGCTCTGTGCTAGGCACCAGGGTTGAAAAGATAAACAAAACAGCCAAGGGAACTCAGCAAAGAACAGGGTAAGGGAAGTTTAGACAGTGGTCTACACAGGCACATGGTATAGGAGAGCACTGAGGAGGGTATCTACACCAGCCCTGGCAACTCAGGGAAGACTCATTGTAGGAAATAACACTTGAACTGAGTTCTGAAGGATGAAGGGGGATTAACTAAGCCAGTGAGATAGTGAGTGTTTTGGTCAGAGAGAACACTGTTAGAGAAGGCCAGAGATATGGAAGCAGAGGTGCAGCTGAGGAAGCACCAAAAGTTAGCAAGTCTAAGGTCCAGAGTGCTTATGGGGAAGCTGTAAATGAGAAAGCCATAAATTAGGCTCTAAAAGTCATATCTCCTTCTGGACGCCAGTGTTTTTGCACTTCAGTGTGCACTAAATTTACCTATAGATTGTTAAAGCAAACATTCCCAGGCCTTACTTCTACACATGCAACACATAGTGACTCTACACTGTGCTTCTGAGCTCTAGTTAATCCCACAGCCTCACTATTTTCCTGGCCTGCTAGGTATTTCTGATTCTATGGGTGTTTCAGAGTTGCCCTGTATTCCACTAGCAGAGTGTACCCCATCACACAGAAGGGTACTCTCAAGTACTAAGTTAATATGCCCAGATGTTTATTTCAGGGAACTGATAAAGCTGTATAGAGTTAGCACCTGTCCTGTGTCAATGATAGGAAGAATGCATCAGAGATTTCTACCCTCCAAGACCATGTAGTGTTCCAGAAAACTTGTAAAATCTTTTTGTCCTGTTAGTTGAGTTAGTTTGCAATAGGTGAGGTATTGATGTGAAGACGTAGCCTGAATTTGCTACGTGGGCTCAAGCAATAGAGTTAAAAAAAAAAACCAAACAGTAGAGCATGGAGCACTGGGTGTGGTGCATAAACAATGAATTCTGGAACACTGAAAAGAAATTAAAAAACAAAAACAAAAACCAAAACCAAAACCAGAAGACCCAGAGTTTGGTCCCCCAACTGATTCGATGTGGGAGTTCGGGTGAGGCAGTCAAACCCTGTCGCTGTATTCTCTCTATCAGCATGACAAAGATAAAATATCTATCCTTTGCCAACCTCACTAAAGCATTCTGAAGATAAACTTTCATGAGGCTCTCATAAAATGTGACTATTGTAGCAGAGACTATCAGTATTCTATCATAGCTGAGAGTTCTGCCATATTGGGGATAGCTTTGTAGAAAAATATCTCTTGTTATTTGCAGAACAGGGTAGGGGAAGAGGAATAGCAAGATCCCCCCAAACAGTATATCCCTTGAAGAATTAGGGGAGGTTGATCTTCAACTTCGTAAGGAATAACAAGTATCTTGATGCTAGCAAAGCTTTTTAATTTATTTTCCAAGATATGATTGTTAGTGAATTGGGGAAATCTGCCCTGATCAAATAGTCAGAGATGTATTGTATTACTAATTAAGGACCTGATAAAAATAGAATCCTAGAGTTGGAAGGAAAGCCAGTAATCCTCTAAGCCAACCATCTTCCATAAAGACTAGCAAATTCACATCCTATCTGTATTTGAAATATTTTTGATAAAATAGAGCTCATTTCTTCACCTTTCATCATACACCTTCACACACACCCACAGACTAGAATGTTAGTAGAGGAGACTCCCTTCAGAGTCATATATATGGTTGTACATATTGGTTGTGCAAGGATGTCTGGATGAGGGGCACAAGTCAGGTCCAACCCTCTAACTTCACTTGCTAAATTGTGTGTCTGGGTGTGGGATTATGACCTCTAGGGAAAAGAGTCTGTGAATTTGGCAACCCCCACCCCAAAATGTCTCCTTTTATAATCTGATCAGAGATGGCACATATCACTGGCATAGTTATTTCCTCTCTATTAGAGAAAGCTTTGACATGTGACATATCAATCTTTTTACCCTGTACCTGATAGGAAGAATTACCCCTCCATCTCTCAGGCTCCCATATCAGAACAACTGTGGGAGACATCCATCAGACAGGCTTACAAAATCAACATGTCTCTTGGATGACCATTGTGAGTGCAGCTACTTCCTTGTATCCCTGGAATAGTGTGTGTTGTGTGTGTGTGTGTGTGTAACTGAGGAAGTCAGTTCTGGGGTTGCAAGCAACCCTTATAATGGGGTGTAAGCAAAGGATGGACTCTCAGGGCAGTTCTAACTATGATGTTCTGTCATCTCAGGATGTCTCATGTGTGTGTTAGCACTATGATCAAAATCATTGTTGACAACAAGCTGAGGTGGTGAAGAGGTGTTAAGAACCTTAGAGGCATGGATTCTAATTCCAAATGACCTTGGCCACTTAGAGATATAGTTAGAAACCATTAGGAGAATCTATTATATTTCTAAAGCTGTAGCTCCAGAGTGTCCTCAGGCTTTAAAGAGTTTGAACCCATTAAATTGTGTCGACTGCTTTGACAGCAGAGTGTTGGTTAATTACAGTGGCAATCTAATTATAAGGTTTATAAGGTTTCCTTGTAATTGATTACCTCTCAAGTATGTGGAAATTTTACTTGATATGCATTTGCTTCTGAAACCCATGGGAACAGACCAGATTCTGGGGCCATGTGTGTCTTAGAATCAAGAAGACCCTTCCCAATTGGAGTCCTTATTCAAGATAAAGGAACTCTTCTCAGTATTTTATTCATTCTTTCATCCATTCATTCACTCTTTCATTCATTCATTCATTCATTCAGTAAATACTACATTAATAGTAGCACTAGTAATCTCCAGGGATACAAAGATATATTGGATATAGTCACTGCCACAAATAGGCTTGCTAGTTGGGGAGATTGACAGAAATAAGTAATTAAAGCTACATGTTAATTATTGGTATTTGTGTGATGCATTTAAAGTGCTAACAAAACATTGAGGAGGATATCCCTAATCCTGCATTTTGTGGGAGAACAGGGGAGAATACTGTGGGGGCACAGAACAGCACTCACTGAGGAGATAAACTTTAAGTGCAAAATTAAAGGGTGAGTAAATATTCAGTGTACAGAAGGCAAGAATTTGAGATGGGGGAATGGAAAAACTGCAGAGCCATGGGAGAATAAGAAAATCAAGCATCTGCCACCACTGTAGACAATTAATCATGACAGGCACTGCTAAAGCTAAACCTCTTCTTCCACACACAATGTATATAAAACCTTTTGCCGGTTCCAAAACAAAACAAAACAAAACAAAACAACAACCAGAAGAGCTCATCCTTACAAAGTCGTCACTATGCCCGAGCGCATTCATTTTCTCCATGTCACAGGTGAGGAAAGTGAAGTTTACAGAGGGTATGTTATTATGGTGAGATCACAGAGATAATACGTAGGGAAGCCAGGATTTGAACCTTGGGCTGTCTGATTCTGGAGCACAAGTTCTTAGCCAGTATGTTTTTATAACCTCTTCAAAAGTGAGGATTATTAAGCAATGTATGATACATTCTTTCAAAAGCCTTTCA
The DNA here is from genome assembly GCA_004024625.1 of Mellivora capensis. Taxonomy (NCBI): domain Eukaryota; kingdom Metazoa; phylum Chordata; class Mammalia; order Carnivora; family Mustelidae; genus Mellivora; species Mellivora capensis. The sequence continues at coordinate 154,389 of PISX010001074.1, forward strand.
GCATATTTTGTTTCCATTTTGAGGAGAGGCAATTAATTTTACCAAGACCTAGTCCTCAGTTTCTTCAATGTGAAATGACAAAGTTGTGGTATGTGAACTCTAAAGACATTTATATCTCTAAGCTTCTATTTCAATTTAATCTTGCCTCGAGTTTAAGGATACTCTCTTTTTGTCTTACATATATCTTTCTAAAGACTTATATAATAGATGGCATATCAGTATTAAAGACTCAAATGCACAGGGCATTTTGATTATAGTCATCCTTTGGATGTGCCCAGCTTTCCACATTAAATTCCTGCATATGGAGGAAAAAAATTGTTCTTATCACTAAAGTACATGATATGTATTTTAATTCTCCAATTAATTACTAAATTCTTCACAGAGCTCTTTCCAATTTTTCAAGAAGAAAAGAGTGAGCAGTAGATGGACATTGATGAATGATGGAGAAGTCTGTTCTGCTCTTCTTTGCTGCATGATTTAATAAACCAATATAGTCTAGCTTTCCTATATTCTCCTATAGGCCTGCATGTAGTAGCAGGCAGTATCAAACACAGGCTTAAAGAAAATTATTTTCTTTTAACTATTTTCCCTCGAGGCAGACTGGACTCTAGTCAAGTCTAGAGAGGGATCTATTTTACTTTCAAGCAATATCTATAACATGTTGTAGTGGGCCCTGGATTTTTTTTAACTTTCCCAAATCTAAACTCCCAATTTGGAAAATTGTCCCTTTTGAAGTCTTGGTGGTAAGCAGATATGCACTTTTCCAAACTATCTTGCATATAGGGTATGGATGTGTGATTCAGTGCTACCAACCAGTCACACCTGTCCCCACTTTGAATTGGGCTCTGGGGGCATGTAGAAGAAGTCATGGTAGAGGATTCATCCTGGCAGTGGGTGGCAGAGCAGCTGAAGCTCCAGCATGGGGTTTCCATGGCAGCAGCAGCAGTGGTGAGCGGCTGAACCAGTGCTGAAGTCTAGGGTGTAAGGGGTGCAAGCTCTGATTTTCTTTTCTGTGAAGACAGCAGTGGGGTCTGCCCTAGCCTAGTTTGAAGTTTGACTAAGGCTGTGCCCTGTCTGCTGCCTGATCTCTCTATCTCAACCCTAGTTCTGGAATTCTGTGAGTCCCCCAATGTACTTAAAAAAATTTTTTTTAAAGAAACTTTTAATTTTGTTTTTGTTTTGTTTTAATTTTTTTATTAACATAATGTATTATTTGTTTCAGGGGTATGGGTCTGTGATTCATCAGTCTTACACAATTCACAGTGCTTACTATAGCACATACCTTCACCAATGTCCATCACCCAGCCACCCCAACCCTCCCATCCCCACTCCATTCCAACAACCCTCAATTTATTTCCTGAGATTGAGAGTTTCTTATGGTTTGTCTCCTTCTCTGGTTTCATCTTGTTTCATTTTTTTTCTCTTTTCTCCTATGCCTTGTTTCTCAAATTCCACATATCAGTGAGAGCATATGATAATTGTTTCTCTCTGATTGACTTATTTCACTTAGCATAATACCCTCTAGTTCCATCCATGTAATTGCAAATAGCAAGATTTCATTTCTTTTGATGTCTGCATAGTATTCCGTTGCATATATTTATCACATCTTCTTTATTTGTTCATCTGTCGATGGGCATCTAGTCTCTTTCCATAGTTTGGCTATTGTGGACATTGCTGCTATAAACATTGGGGTACATGTGCCCCTTCGGATCACTACGTTTGTATCTTTGGGGTAAATTCCCAGTAGTACAATTGCTGGGTCACAGGGTAACTCTACAGCAACTTTTTGTTTTGAAAAAAAAAATACCTAACCTACAGAAAAAACTGCACGTATAGAACAATGAACTCCCATAATACCCTTTCCCCAGATTTACCAATTTTTAACATTTTGTTGTATTTCTCTCTCTCTCTTTCTGTTTCTGTCTTCCTTCTCACTCTCACTCTCTATTATATATGTAATTATATCATACATAGTATTATTTTCATTATTCTAAATCACTGGAGAGTAGGTTACATACACTATGCCCCTTTACCCCTTCATACTGCAGGATGTATGTCCTGTAAACAAAGCTAGTCTCTTACATAGTCATAGTTTAGTTATCAAGTTCAGGAAACATAACACTAATATTAATCTAATTTCCAGTCTATATTCAAGTTTCAGTTATGCCAACAGTGTGCTCTATCACAATTTTCTTTCCCAGTCCAAGATCCAATCCAGGATCATGTATTGTGTATAGTTGTCATATGTTAAGTCTTCTTTCAATGTGTAAACACCTCAGTATTTCCTTGTTTTTCATGACACTGACACTTTTAAAAACAGAATTTGTTTACTTTATAGAACATCCTTCATTCGGGTTTGTCTGAGATTTTCTCTTGATTGGATTTAAGTTATACACTCTCAGCAGTAATACTATATTAGTGATGTTGTGTCCTTCTCAGGGCATCATATCCAGAGATGGGCATGCAGATGATTACTGTATTGGTGGTACTGATTTTGATTATTTAATTAGGGTGTTGTCCAATTTCTCCAGTGAAAAGTTATTTTTTTCTCTTATAATTTAGATGGTTGCTATATATATTTTAAAATATTTTATTTATTTATTTTGAGAGAGCACATGATTGGTGGGTGGGGACAAGCACAGGGAGAAGGAGAGAGAGAATCTAAGTAGGCTCCGAGTTCAGTGCAGGGCCCATGTGGGGCTTGATCTCACCACCCTGAGATCAAGACCTGAGCTGTAATCAAGAGAAATCAACTGACTGAGCCCCCCAGATACCCTAAAATGGTTGATATTTTGATGTTATATAAATATCTTGTTTCTCCTCAAACTGCCCCCTTCCTCATATTTAGCATCCATTTAGCATTTTTGTTTGAATCAATTTTTACTATGATCACTGCAAAATGACGATTTTTCTATTTTTATCATTCCTCCTATGCCTATTAGTTGTTCAAATATACTTTTAATAAATCCCCTTTCTACTTAAATAAGCCAGACTTAGTTCCCATTGCTTACAGCAAAGAATGCTGGGGTTTGATTTACTTGTATATTTCGGCAACTAGTTTCAAGAACCTATCAAACCAGTTCACTCAAATAGTTAATCCAGCCAGTCCAAGGAGAGACAGCGAGGAACATTCTTAGGAACATAAATGATACAACTTTTCATGGTGCCTCATTCCACTTTTAAAACACACTACAGACCAGACTTTCTTCCACTGCCAGCCAAATGACTATCAAACTGAATACATAAAATATCAAATAGTTATACTAAAACTAAAAAGCAGGAAAAAATCAATTTCTGTGACTAAATGCCAAACACCTGGATATTTTGGAATATCTAGACATTTATTATAATGTCTACTTTTACTTGGATTTTTGTTTGTAAAAAAACATCAAAATAAAGAATAATAGTGTAATGGAAATAGCACACTGGGGTAAGGCAGTTTTCATTCCAGTGCTAGCTCTGCTAAATAACCTATAGGGGGCTTTTTGAGAAAATCTCTTACGTTTCTGAACCTAAATTTCCTCATCTGTGAAATGAGATGATTGAACAGAACACTTTCAAGAGTCTTTCAAACTCAGGATTCTATGACCTCAAAACTGAACATTAGTGTAATTGTTGGAGATATAAGGAACCATTAACCTAGAATATTCTCATGAGCACATCTGGATCCAAAATTATTCTGGTATAAAGATTAGTAACTGTGAGATAACTCCCAAGTTAGTCAGAGAATAGAAATATCAAAACAATTTAGAGAACAACTTATAGTCTAGAGATGCTAAAGCAGTCTTAGGCTGTCTGAATAGATATCTTTCCCAAGAGATAAACCGTCTCACATTGCTTGGCATTGGTGAGATCACATCTTGAGCAGTGTCTTTCTCAGAGGGTCATACTTTCATGGACGTATTAAAACACCAAAAATGTCCTAATGAAAAATGATTGAGTGAACTGAGCTCTTTATCTTGGAGAAGAAAAGATTTAATGGGATGAGGACACGATAATTCTCTCAATACTTGAAGGTTTGTTTTTATTCAGGTGGAACATAAAAGGTTTTCTGTGTTTTTTTCCAGACAGAAAAACTATAACCAACTGGGTGGAGATTATGGTATGGATATAAGGAAGAAACTTTATTCAAACATAATTGTGATAGCTGCTTTTACCAGCCCCTCTGTCAGGGACATCATCATGTCTCTAGGACCTCAGAAAGATACCCAAGAATCAAATTTTTTCCTACTCTCAGTGCAATAGATCAGGCCTTGTTCTCCATGTAGATGTTTTCAAACCATCACTTCTCAAATGTTAATGTACATATAAACCACTGGGTATCTTGAGAAATTCAGTTTCTGATTCAATAGGTCTGGGATGGGACCTGAGATTCTGCATTTCCAACCATCTCCCAGGTGTTTCATGTGCATAATCACCTGCCCAATCAGATGTTACTTCCCCACATAACCAAAAGATACCATTCAGTATAAGCATTCATGTTACAATTAATACCCATGTGAAAGGAAGTAAAAAGATGTTTTGCAGTTCTATCAGCTTCTTCTTCTCATGAGGTTTAAATGTTTTCCTGTTTCTCATCTCCTTAAAGAGGTTACATATTTTCTGACATTTTACTATCTTTGATCACTTTGCATGATGGTACTGGCATGGCCCTGCCTACTTCTAGGTAACCAGGAAATATTCCCCCAGGACATTATGAATTTTGCTTATTTTAGGTCATTACTTCGTTGACTACAACGATTTTTCATAGGACACACAGAGATGCACACACAAACACACATACCGTCTCATGGTGCTTTTTATTGGATTTTATCTACAAGGCATGATGGTCTAGGAACAGAGGCCTTTGTGTGCATAAGGACTCTGTGCCCACCTTCAGCCCCCCTTCACTCTAGGCTTTATCTATCTCCAAATAGGCATCTCACTCAGTGGGAACTGGCTAACTATCCAGGGTCATCTTATTATCATTGCCTTGAGGAAATTTTTATCTCATCTTGATACCATACCAGTTTTAACCCTCAAGGCTATACAGAACAATTGTAGCCTCTTCCTAGTAACTCTTCAAACATTTATATAGAGTCATTGCAGTCTCTTTGAGGCTTCACTTTCCAAGCTAAATATCCCCAGTTCCTTCAATCATTACTCATATGAAATGGTTTGAATTCCTCTACCATACTGTTGCTTTAAAAACTAAATAATTTTTAAGAGGGTGTATAGGAGTGGGAATTTTGTGACTTCCTAGGTAGATTTCTGGCATCATAACACCAAACATCTTTTGGAATCTTCATGACTTATAGGTCACCATATGGAATTCTATTTGGGGGGAAAAAAAGTTTTCACTATACCAAGTCCCACTTGTAGGGTTTTTCTGTTTTTCTTTCTTTCTGTTTTCTTTCTTTCTTTCTTTCTTTCTTTCTTTCTTTCTTTTTCTTTCTTTTTTTCCAGAGGTATGTATGCATGAACAGGAGTTTTGGGAGTTCTTTATGCACCTTCAATGCAAACTCTTCTACGTGGCTCAGATTCATCCCACTTCAGAGCTGCTGGAAGGGCTCTATGTGTTTTTCTTGCATGAAATGGAGGATAAGTAGCATCTTCCTATCTAAACGAGCTCATTATTTTTCATCTGTGCAATTTCTAACAGTGATTGTCAAAAAATACATAGGAGTGATCAGTTTAGTAAAATCTCACATGAAGAATAATAATGGTCATTTATCTAATGGAGTTTTAATAGGAGAAGTAGTACATTGGTATTAATAAAGATCAGTAAAAAGTGACATAATAAGACAACAATGGCCATGTGTTGTGTTATACTCTGAGCTTTGAACAATCAGCAGTGATCTGGATATTTAACCAATAGGGTATTACTCTCTTCCTGTATATATGCTGTATAATATGCTAATTATAAGATATAAAAATCTTTCTTAATGGAATGAAGAAAGAAGTTTTCCATTTTGTCCCTAGTAAAAGGAGTGGCATAGGTGAGGAGGGGTGGAAGTGGGGAAGGTAGAGATGAAGGTCATTAACAGAAATGTAACCCCTAATTCACATCACTCTGGTGGTCTTGGTACCTGATACATGGGTTACATGCTGTATAGTAAATAAATTCTGAATTATAAAAGATGATACATATTCAGAAATTTGGCAACCTCATTTCCTTTATCAGTGTATTTGAAATTACATCATGTTTAGATGTCCCCTAACATTCATACTGGACTTAAGTCTCTTAATAAGGAAACATTAGGATGGGGTTGATCTTCACTTTTAGTGCAGGAAATGCATACTAGTTATTCTGTAAGTGTATCAAGAAGTTAATTCAAGAATATAGAACCTTTAAGCAGCTCTAGCTTATGCCTGTGTTGGCAACATGTGATCTCAATGAAAAGTGTAAAACAGCAGACTGCCAGATGTTTTGACTATGTGATATATCACATCTTAATGTTTCTTAGGTTGGCCATAGTAATACTAGAGATTCAAGGATTTTAAAATTAACAAGTTCTGTTCTAACCTTTTCTTAGTCTTTACTTTAAAAATGTCTTATACTCAAAATATTCATATGTTAGATTTTTTTCTTTAAAACACACGTGTTTAGGGGCGCCTGGGTGGCTCAGTGGGTTGAAGCCTCTGCCTTCGGCTCGGGTCATGAGGTCGAGCCCCACATCGGGCTCTCTGCTCTGCAGGGAGCCTGCTTCCTCCTCTCTCTCTCTCTGCCTGCCTCTCTGCCTACTTGTGATCTCTGCCTGTCAAATAAATTAATTAAAAAAAACCCCAAGACTTTATCATATTTAAAAACAAAACAAAACAAAACAAAAACACGTGTTTAGGAAGAATGTTCATAAACCATAAACAAAATCTAGGAAGAACATATCATGTTTCTTACAGTAAGTATATTATATAAACTACTGGCCAGTATGACTCTGACTGGGGAATGATATTTTCAGGTTAATCAAACATTCTGCAATATTATTCCATAAGTATTATAAGTTTTAAGTGTTGGGAGCTCAGTATTACTCTCATATTAAGCATGATTTCCTTATAAATATATTTAAAATCTTCTGGAACTTGTGTCTTAATTTTGAGCACTAGACCCACTGTACACGAATTTCCTTCAGAAGAGTTCTAGTTAGTACCACTTCATTTAGACAATAAATTCATTCAGTAAATGAGTACTAATGTTGATTATCATTCATAGGAAGACTTTGAGGAGATGAGGCAGGTGCCATTTGAGATGGGGAGGAGGGGTGAGGGGAAGGCAGTAGCTACACCTGACCGAAACCATCAACTCCAGCCTTTCAGGACTGCGTTACCACATTCTCCTTGAAACATCTCCTCTACCAAACTAATCTTCAAAGAGTCTCCTCTGAAAATGCAAATAGCACTGCAGGGCACGTGTATGTAGTGTATGTAGTGTAGTGGTATTAATTATATCTTTGTTAGCAAAAGGTTGAAAAAAGGAAATGACAGAAGATAGAAAATGGTGGCATCAAGGAGGAGAAAATGGATCTTTTAGAGAAGTGGAAATACCCATGACAAATATTACTTATTTTACAGTTTTGCTTTAGGGTTTCAGTTATGACAAACTATTGTTACAGATGTGGAAACATTTTATAATCTTCTCTTGGATTGGCTTCTTCCATTCGTTGTTTCCAATGAAACTAAATGAATCCCTAGTGGCCAGATCTAATATATCAACATAATTCATGTTACTCGAGCTGTTCCCTTTCATGAAGATTTTTTTAAAAAGCTAAGTAAAGTCATAAATAAAGACAAACACAAAACATCTTTGGGGGAAGACAAATAAAATGGCTACTTTTAGAACTATTAATAATCTTACAATTTTTGTCACTTAAATTTTCTTTAGTTAATGTCTTATGAAGCCAGAGAGTGTGCAATGTTTCCTCAGCCAGCTTAAATAAATCAGAAAAGTCTGGTTTTGAACGCCCATAATGAAGATCAGTTACAATTATGAACAGATTTTTTTTTTGTTTGATTGCCTTCTGAAATAATTTTCTTTTGTAACAAAAAACATTAGTGAGGATGTTTCATTAAAAATAAAAAACAAATCTTAGTTCAAAACTTAAATTACATTGCTCTATATTTATACCATCCCAGAAAAAAAATTCGGCTAAGGAAATATTCAGACACATAATTATTTTGCTCTAATTGGCGTTGTTAATTCACATACACACGTACAAACAAGCATTGCGGTACAGAGTATACAGAGGTATTAAAGAGATTAAGACTGCAGGTTATCTTAAAGGAATAAAGAGTTTGGCCTGAACTGAATCTAAGATATATTTAATTGCCATTGGCCCCCTTGGTCAAAAGGAAAAAAAGAAAAGTAAATCTAAAACAGTCACTAAAGAAACAACTTTTGCTTCAGTTGCTTGGGTGATAAATTCCCCTTGGAAATAAGTGGCAAGGCAGTTGAAAAACAGCACAACTCTAGGGCCCTGCTCCTAAGAAATATATCTGTGGCATTTACTCCGAAACCAAGAAATATATGTTCTATCTATCTGTGATAGATGTCAACTTTTCAAATGAACTAGCAGAGTGTGTTTTTGAAAGTCTCTGGCTTCTACAATGAATTCAGGTTCTATGGTAAACTGGATGAATTAGCTAGATATAAAAGACTTAATAGACTTTATTTATAAAATCATTTAGTTGTAAAAATAAAGGCACTACAGGAGTTTTAAATTAGACTATTTTTAAAGCCTTCTTGTGAACATCTCCCCCACTCCAGACTGCCTATTTACAAAACATTTTATTTTAGAATCTCTTGGATACAGAGAAGAGAATTAGAAGGCATAGCAAATGACTGCAAATATTTTGTTTCATTCTCATTTTAAGGTATCAGCCAAGTAACACCAGTGTATCAAATGAACTCCAAAGTTGGCAGAAGTGTTAGTAAATCTGCTCATTCCTGGTCCATTTTACCAAATATGTATTCAGATTTTTAATAAATATTTTGGAATATTTGAGCTATATATCTTCTCCTTCATGATTACAGTCAGGTACACACAGGGGGATGATGTTATCTCTGTTAAGGAAGGATTCTTTATTTAACCTAAACATATCAACACAAGGAGATTTTGTCTATAGGCTAAATTCTATTCTTTGGGAAAGAGACTGGGCTTTTCAGATATAAGCAAATAACTACATTATAAAATCAGGTTGTAATAGGCATTATTTCTGGGGGAAGGGAAGTCCCACTGAGATGATCGTATCATTTAATAGCTACTAAACTATTAAAGCTTGAGAAGTTGTATGTTTAACGTTAATGGTTATTAGTGAATAGGAAAAAAAAAAGATATTGTGTTCTGAAAATTTGGCAAGCATATTGATTACAGTCTTTATTTAGTAACGTTTTCAAGTTAAGCCTGGCAGCAAAGATCTGTAAGTTTTACTGCAAGCCATCATATTTGGCTGTTACAACAGAGCACAAGCAAAAAACATTAAGTTGGGAACATATGCAGAACCTTACATATTGTTTATTCTTTCAAAGTAAAATGGAACCCTTGGACATTGTTCTAGATGATCGATTCAGGTTTCAATAATATCCTCCCTTGAAATATTCAGAAAATTGGGTTAAAATTGTTATTGGGTGCCTGAATTTACCAGATTGTTGTTTTAATTCTTCATTCACAAAAACATATTTAAACAACAACAACAACAACAACAACAACAACAAAAAACAAGGTGGAAAGTTTTTGTAAATTGCCCAAGCAATCAATTATGAATTTTATGTGAATGAACAATTTTCTGAAGATTGACTTCATTCAGTAAAACCTTCCTATTTTACTCCTGTGAAGAAACTGTTTAGGGATAATAAATAGATAATATATAAAATTATAAGTATCATTCTTAGGTGCAGATGGAAACATTAAACTCTAGTAATAATTTTTCATTTTTTCATCATTATTGGAATGTTTCTTTGTGGCTAAACTTTCTTATTAACATAGCTTTAATAAGAAACATGAAGATCACATCTATTATATATATTTAGAAATATACTTCAGTGACTAATTATTATCCATCAACTGTGACAGAACTCCAGTAAAAATTTTCAAAACAGGATGATGTCAGTAATATGGGAAATGTTTTTGGAATTCTGATAGTGCTGATTCAGAAATCTTACAAAGCTTATGAAATTGATTAATACCATTTTATATAAAAGTAAATTACAGTCTAAAAGAATTTCCTCACAGACTTAGAAACTAAATATTTGATAATGTTGTCATGAATGCAATAACATATCTATCTATTTTCAATTGATCAAATGACACAAAAGCAACATCATCAATATTCACACATGTTACAGACTAGTGTGAAGACACCACATATGATGACTGTATTTGACCATCTTTGGAATGGAAAGGAAGCCCAAACATCAAACCCGATGACTACAGCATTTAGGAACAGCAAAAAGCAGAACAAAACAAACAAACAAAATGAAAAAAACAAAACAAAACAAAACAAACCCACCCCACCAAAACTCAGTTCATACTTTAGGAAGCTGAATTAGTACTTTGCTTTTCCCCCCAAGATTACACCTGCCTTTATAAGGAAGAACCAACCATGTGAATGAGAACTGGAGTCAAGGTTAAAATAATTTTTCCCAAGAGAGTGGAGAGAGGCTTAGCTCAGAGGAGCATTAATAACAAGAGGCAGCAACTCCCCTGAAAAACATTAGAGTCTCTTGGACATACATTTGAAATTGATCCCCCCAAGTCATCCTATGACTGTAGGGATAGGTGATAATGTCCCACTATTTGAAGGGGGGAAATATAGCACCGATCATTTAAAAAAATCATCACTTTAAAAAATAATACAAAAGTGGCAAAGTGTTCTAACTGTTAAGAAACCTTTGCAGATTATAAAATAAAAGCTTTGTCTTTCCAATTATTGTTTGCCCTTCAGCTGACATACATGCCGAGCATCAATAGGATTACAACGGAAACACAGTCATCTCCAGGTTTCCTCTGTTTGGATTCCTTGATCTTGTTTAAAGAAACAGGCTCAGGGAATGCACAGAAAACAAACTTCCCCAATCCAAGTTCTGAGGTCTCCCCCCACCCTCAGAAACCTGTCTAGTTTTACCCATAGCACCGGACAGAAATGTCATGGTCATGTTGCACCACTTCACTTGTTGAATTGTATGAAGACTGCTCTTGACCACAATAACTTAGTGAACAGCCTTGCTCTTAAATTAGCCCCCAAGATTTCTTTCCAGTTCGATGGTAATGTCTTACCTGCATGTGTCCCTGGTACATTCTGCTTGGGTTTCTTCAGGGCTCCCTGAGGTCGCCGGATGCTTTCCCCCGTGTTTACTTGCACACCAACAGAGGGGAGAAGGCGGCGTGCACACTGTGTTTTAGACCGTGCCTCTGAGCCCCGAGGAAGGCTCCAGGTAGCCCGGCCACGGGGCCCTCCTGGCCGTTCCGCGGGCTGCTGGGAACTGTTCTCCGCTCGGGGTGCTGAAAGCGGACACAGGAGAGCGCGCGGAGGAGACGAGGAGCCCAGGCGGCCACGCTCACCCGCAGGCGCAGGTCCTGCTTCACCCGGCGACTCTAAAACTCACTCCTTCTCCACCCAACTCTTTCTCGCTTCCTGCCGGGCTGCCTCATGTCTCTCTCACTATCTTCGTCGCGAACCCTCTCCTCCTCCCAACCCTGACGTGAGCGCCCACACCAGCCGCCGCTGCAGCTGCCGAGCGGGGTGCGCGCCGCCCTCCCGGCCGCGTCCCTGCCGAGAGGCCGCGGGGCCGGGCACGCGCGCGCGTCCTCGGCGGGCCCGGGAGCAGCCCGAAGGCGGGGCGCGCACGCGGCGGCAAAATGCCCGCGAGTGGAGGTCGCGCAAGGCGTTCGGGTGCGGCAGCGGCAACCCCAGAGATTCCAGCAGAGTCGGTGGTCAGATGCAAGAAAAGTGGGAGGAAAATGCATTGTCTCTCCAGGGGCCATCAATAACGACTGAGCCTGTCATCCTACAGACATAATGGGCTGAGCGTGGGGGTTTTTGAAGAGTTTACTTCTTTTCTGATTCAGCTCTCACAAGTTGCCTCCATGTCACTCCATGAATAAAGACTCCCACTCACCCCCCCTCAATTCATTGTTGAGCACTCTTATTTAAAATTCCAAACCCCAGTCCCTAAGGGCCTCCCATGATTTTTCTCCCTGGCAGTTAACATCATCTAACATCCCATATATTTTACATATTTTATTTATTGTCTGTGTAGACGCAATGTTGTTTCCATGAAATCGGGGGTATATAGGGAGGGGAGTGTATCTGTTTGTACATGGATGTATCAATATAATATAGTACCACCTGCCACGTGGTTGGTAGTCTAAAAATATCTGTTGAATGAATGGGTCTTTACTATATAATCTATAGGTAGAGTGCACTTACATATGTCTCAAGTTAAAGAGACTGGATATTTTGATAGTCTTTACATTATAAATGTATATACATACACACCATGCGCTGGCATATATGTGTATACTGTGAATACCTAGTTTTGTTGGTAATAAAATCTCCAATTACACAACAATATGCCCTCCAAGTTATATACAGCATGATATAATCCCCCCAATAGTGCAAACAGCATGATATACCTTTCATAAAGTTAAAAAATTTATCAGCTCTCTAGGAACATAAATATATATCATATATAACTATATGAAAAGGAAACCAGTAGAACAATCAATATAGTATTCAGAATGTTGGTAATTCTTGGTGAAAAAAGGAAGGGGAGGGGATGGTGGCATTTTATATGAAGGTTAATTATCTATGTCTTAGCTATTAGCTTGGGCTGTGATTTGAGAATATGTATTACCCTGTAAAAATTGCTATAAAACATAACTATGTATGAACTAGTGAGGAAAGGGTGAATCAAACAAATGATTAATTCAATACATCTGTGGTCCAAAAACAAGCGACTGAACAGCCAACCAACCAATCAACCACAAATTGAGTAAGACCTGTAAAGGCAAGAGATATGGAGTCCTATTAGATTCCACCAATAGTTAACCTTGGAAAATTTCCTTTGTCTTCTTTAGACTTCAGCTTTTCCATGTCCAAACCCTGCATGATAAACTCATTGTTTTATTCAGGAAATTGAGATACGTTCATAGAAACTGTAAACTAAAGTATCACCTATTTTTCTTTTATTGTCCTTTATAAGACAGAACACTGGAATAGGAGTCAGCAGGCTGAAGTGCTAATTCTGTCTCACTACTTCACTGCTCTTTTGATCAAGTGTACTCTCTATTTCCTCATTTTTAAACGATTGTATTTATTTATTTGACAAAGAGAGAGATCACAAGTAGGCAGAGAGGCAGGCAGAGAGAGAGGGGGAAGCAGGCTCCCCGCTGAGCAGAGAGCCCAGGACCCTGAGACCATGACCTGAGCTGAAGGCAGAGGCTTAACCCACTGAGTCACCCAGGCACCCCTATTTCCTCATTTTTGAAGTAAGGCAAATATCTATTCAGGCTACAGCACAGTGCTGCTAAGGACTGAATACATGCAAAGGGAGTTGTAAATTGTAAACCACCATGTATGAGTATGAAAACAGACGTTTTTCCAGTCCAAAAAAGATGAGTGATCATTTCCTGAGATGTCAAGCTCTACAAATTTAAGAGGGGAAATATTTATGTAAAATGCTAGCATATTGGTATAAAAATTTTGGGGAAATTCTAGTTTGATTTGAAAGTGCTAGAGTTCTATGAAGTAACAGTGGGGCCAAACGTTTTCAATCCATTATAAGCTTACCATTATCTAATGGCAGATTCAAGGAGCTATCAACCATAAAAGCATTTGGACCAGCACGGCAACTACCTAGAGTTGAAGGTAAAACTCAATATATCATTTTTTAAGAACTGGAGTAACTCATTTAGTTGCTCCCTACATTCAGAAAATCCCAGGAATGTAAGTGCATCTGTGAAGATACACCTATCTTCATCCATATTTATTAAGAACTGAGTATGTGGAAGTGCTATGCAAAGTGCTGAAATACATTGATAAATAAAACAAACATGGTCTCTATCTTCATTGACCCCATAGTCGGCTTCTGGACAGGAGTACATTTTACCATCCCAGAAAGATAAATTTATCTAGACTTTTCATGAACAAACCAACCTCTGTAGAGATTCCACAACTTCCCATTTCCTCTATCCAAAAGTTTACATCTAACCTCTTCTAGTCAAACATTTCCCCTTCAGCTTTGAACTTTAATCCTTTCTATAGCACAACTTCCTTCAAAGCCTATAAATAAAAGCTTTGTGAGCAAAAACACTTGGCTGACTATTAATTCAAATGTTAGTGTCTTGGGATACTTTTGATTCACAGAACCATCCAGCAGCTTATACATCTCATTTGGCTAGACCAAAAATTGCCATCCAAATCTAGCATTGTAGCTCAAGTAATATGGTGTTTGGGTGCAAAAAGAAACTTTTCATGTGCAAATAGATATACCAATAGAAAACCCATAAGGTAAAGCAGATGTGAATTGTATTCCAGTGAACCCTAAGGATTTTATGATACACATAACAAGCTGAATCATAATATAATTATATTTGTGGAAATCTTTTTTGAAAATTGCAAATAGGTTGTTTTTAAATGATCTTGAAAGGAGAAAATGTGCATGACTTTCTCTATCCTCTGCCTTCAGTAATGGCGAAAAAGCATCTCTTTGTGTAATTTCTGTTCTCCCCAGGGAATCATTAAGGTAAACTGGCATAAGGCAAACAAATCAGAGATGCAGCAGTTTGGAAAAGGTGTGGTTCTTTTGGAACAAAGGCAAGTGGCAACAGCTAGCTATGTGTCTGCTTCTCTGATACCAGAATAAGAATGGAAATTACTGCCAAACATCAAAACGCTTTGACTTTTCACAGTATTTTATGGTTTTCATATTAATAATTGGAATCGTGGAAAAACAGCTTTGAAGATGAATTGGTAATACATGTCAAATTCAAACAATTACATCTATAGTAGGAAGCAAAAGAAGAATACACTGTATACTTCTGTATGCAAGGAATGGTTACTTGTGAATCTTTTCTAACCAGACCTTCACAGGGGTATACAATTCACAGTAATACTAACATCAGCAACAGTCTGACTTATAAGTGGCTGGGCTATGACTGCCCAGCTAAACTCAAAATAATTCATATTATTAAGGCATGCATTGGATCTGAGGAAAAGAAAGAGAATCCATATCTCAGTCCTTTCACACTGTTGTTTTACAACCTAAAATGGGGCATGATTTAATACCAGGTCTCAGCTCCAGAAAATATTTCTCATTTTAAATTCAAAGAACCTTGTTACTCAAAGTGGTCTACTGACCAGCAGCATCAGTCTCCTGGTTAGAAATGCTGATTCTCAGGACCCATCCATGACCTATTGAATCAGAATCCACATTTTAACAAGATCGCCAAGTGCTTTGTATTCACCATCAAATTTGAACAACTGTGGTCTTGGTGGTTTATTTACTCATGTAAGTATGTGGCAAAGCTAGCTCTTGCTTTTTGCAATGATAGCACATGAGTAATATTTATAATAAGAGAAAAGCACAATGCATATTCTCTTCCATTTATAAGATAATATCACTATATTTTGAGTGGCCAGAGGACTTGACATAAAATCAGAGCACACTCAGCTTTCTTACAGCAAGAAATGTGCTAATATTGCTTTTAGTTTTAATCATTATAATTAAAGAGTTGAGTGGTAGCAAAATATATTTTGTATTGATTAAGTTAAATTTTTATTAATAAATGAATCCTCCTGCATTTTAAATGGCTATTGAAAATTCAGGATTTATTAAATCTTTTAAAAAGCTGAGTAATAATGATGTCAGTATGCTTGTGGATTTAAAAAAATCATTAATAATAGCCTTTTGGTGGTGATTCAACCATTCTTTTATAATCTATACAATTCAAACCCTGCTACTCAAAGATGGTGTAGGAGAGAACAAAAGTAAAAAACTATAGACCTAAATTAAAATGACTAATTGGTTTTTATTGTTCAATCAGAGGGAGGAACATTTTGTTAGTTTGCCCACTTGCCCTTTTTATGTCTTTGACATATTGAATGGGATTAACTGGTGTTCAGGGGATTAGATCTGGAAAGAATTTTGGAAACCCACACAGCAGACCCCAGGCTGTCAAGGGGAATTATGATTGAAGAAAAGTACATGGACTCTGGTGACTAGGAGATGGCAGCAATGTTCTTCCAAATGAATAAACAAACTGGAGTCTTCAGAGTTGGGCTTCCTATTAAACCAATTTAAGAAATTACACTTAATTTACTTTTTTTTTCTTTATGACAATGTTCTTTCAGCAATCCAATATTGCTTTTAATATTAAGTGCCCCTTCTACACTTTCTTAGTCCTGGTGAAAAAATATTTGCAAACAAAAATATCTCTTGCTTGGGACGCCTGGGTGGCTCAGTTGGTTAGGTGGCTGCCTTCGGCTCAGGTCATGATCCCAGCGTCCTGGGATCGAGTCCCACATCGGGCTCCTTGCTCGGCAGGGAGCCTGCTTCTCCCTCTGCCTCTGTCTGCCTCTCTGTCTGCCTGTGCTCGCTCTCTCTCTCTCTCTGACAAATAAATAAATAAAATCTTTAAAAAATATATCTCTTGCTTTTGACTTCTTTACTACTCTTCCCATCAACATTCTAGCAGACACTTTAAATCCATTACCAATCTCAAAGCTAGTTTTAGCTTAGTCCACCTGTCTCCATGCCAAGCAATCATATTCATTGCAGCCAGATCAATTTCATAAAGATGAACATTGATCATATTACTGCCCAGTTCAAAAACCTTAGTGGTTTCTTATTGCCTACTAATATCCAAAAATTTTAGTTTTTTATTCATAGTCATTGAATACAGCTTGCCACTCAGAGCCGTATCTTCTTCTAGTGGCAGGAAGAACTGTCCCTCCTTTGAGGAAGTGTCTCTTACCCACTTTTCCCCATTTGTGTGGTGGGAGACATTTTACTACATTGGGGGTGGAACATATGACCTTGGCTAACCCAGCAGTGCATTTAATCCCCATTGGTCACAGTTGGGGATGGTCATATGACCCAAGTCAGCCAACCAGGGCAAATGGATTCAGTTCCAGGGCTATTCTGGAGCAGACTCATTCTTCTTCTGGACTGGGTACACTACTGATAGAAACTTGAAGCTGTCAGCATCTAGCACTCTAAAACTGGAAAGAAAATCACCATGGGGGAGAAATTGTCTAGTCAGGCTCCTGGGGACAAAATTTGAGCCATTAAATAAACCATACTTAAAAGCTAGCCTACTTCTGAATTTTAGTTATTTCGGTTAATGCATTCTCTTTTTTGGTTGAGTTGAAATTTTTTGGCACTTATAACCACAAGAATACTTATTAATAAAATCATCTTCCACAAACTGGCCCCTGTCTTTTTTACAATTCTGTATATGACCTAACTTTTGTAATAACTGTACTATTATATTAATCTTCAAACAATCTAAGTTATACTCATACTCTTTCTTTGTCTTAGAATATACTCTTTGTCTCCCTACTCCTTTGGAATGAAAACTCATTCATTTTTCAAGTTTGGTCTCAAATTCCATTACCTTCATAAAACCTTAATTGATCCTCCACTTGAATACATCTTCATGGTGGGAACTCCTTATAACACAAAATTCTTTTATTTTAAAAATATTTTATTTATTTATTTGAGAGAGAGAGAGCATGAGCAGAGGTGGGGGGCAGAGGCAGACTCCCCACTGAGCAGGGAGCCCAATGTAGGGCTCCATCCCAGGACTCTGAGATAATGATCTGAGTTGAAGAGAGATGCTTAATTGAGTGAGGCACCCAAGTGCCCCACAAAATTCTTTTAATTCACAAAATTTTTCTCTTGTTTAATTATATCTGCTTCTTTACTCCTTAATAGATGTCGGCAGATAGAGACAAGAACCTTATTTTATTCTTTGTTTTGCCAAAATAACTTACAACATCTTACATGTAAAAAAGTCCCAATATTAATCGAATAGCATAAATTATTTTGGAAGTATTTGGAACAGTATAAAATTTTTGAAAATAATTTTTAAATTACTTATTCCGAAGACACATTTCAGATATATATTTTCTAAATAAAATATTAAAGTAATTGTTGATTTTATGTAGAATCATACAATACTAAGGCTGAAAAAAACTTATAGCTTTTGTGGCCTGACTTCCTCCTTTTTCAAATAAAGATTGTGAGACTCAATGAAGTCAAATGCCTATTCCTGATGTGCTTTTACTGATGTGAAACAATTCTATTTTTGACTGTATGAAAGAATTTGGAGTATAATTACTCAAAGTACACTATAGTGATAACATTCAGCTCATGTCATAAAATGCTGCTATCTGAATTAAAAAAAAAAAAAGAATTAGTGTCCTAAGGGCAGGTAAGT
Organism: Mellivora capensis; assembly: GCA_004024625.1. Taxonomy (NCBI): domain Eukaryota; kingdom Metazoa; phylum Chordata; class Mammalia; order Carnivora; family Mustelidae; genus Mellivora; species Mellivora capensis. The sequence goes on from PISX010001074.1 coordinate 172,805, forward strand.
GGATAAATAGTTACTGGGTAAATAGTTAGACTTGGGAAAAACTAGCTATCCTCACAAAGGTATTTTAGGAATGTGATAGAAGCAAAAATTTACCTTATATCAATAAAAATATCTTGTTCTATGCTCACAAAGACGGGGTATCTGATTTTTTAAAGAATTCACATTATGCAACATTGAAAAATTATAGACGTGATACAACCTACAAGAAAAACAATTATTTCTAAGGTAAATTTGTAGTTCTAATCCTCATTCAGACAATTCTCATTTCTTAAAATACCTTATTCCCACTTACCTACTGTTACAAAAAACAGTTGTATGGGGGAAAATGAAAGCTTAAGGCTATTTTGAAAGAAGAAATAAGATTTTGATGTGCTATATAATACCTGTGGATAAATGCTTATAAAACCATAACTGTTTAAAAATAAAATAGTCTTGGTATTTATTAAAGCCTATGACATTTTGTAGCAGGATGGTGGAAACTAATTGTTTTTTTTTTTTTTTAATTCCATGAAGAGTGAATCACTAGGATCACTAAAATATTATATATTTAGAGTGCCTTAGTTTAAACTATTATATTCCTTCTGGGCTAATTGAGAAGAGCCTCCTAAATTTTTAAACATTCCCTATAAAATAATGAGATTTAACATTTAAAAGTAAATGTAAGTTGAAGATGGCAGAGTAGGAGGACCCTAAGCTCACCTTGTCCCATGGATTCAACTAGATAATACTATCAGTGTAAATAACCTAGAAAACAACCCAGAGACTTCTAGAATAAACTCCACAGCTATGAGTAGAAAAGAGACCACACCAAAAGGGTAGGAAGGGCAGAGACACAGTCTGGAGCTAATTGGAATTGTGGGACAGTCACAGAAGAAAGGGGTGCAGAGGGAGCAGTGAGGGATGAGAAACAGACTTTCATACCAGGAAGCCCACATGGGTAAGACAAGTTCCCATAACATTTGGCTTTGAAAACCAGAGGGGCTGAATTCTGTGAGTTCTTACAACCAGTAGGACTTAAAACTTAGAATTTTAAAAAATCAGACTTGGTTGGCTCTGGGAGAAAAGGAGTGTGAAAGGAAACTGAATACCCACTCTTACAGAAACCACACAACAAATAATCCACACCCAAGGGGAGACAGCATAGAAGCAGCAGTTGAAAAAACCTGGAGTATATGGGAGGGAGAATTATTTGCTGGTCTTAGAGCATTTGTCAGAGGGACAGAGATCCTGGGAGACAGCTCCAGGAAAAAAGCTGACAGGCACTATTTCCCTCCCCCACCTCCCATTATAAACACACTCGCCACTTCTAGGGAAGAGCATGGAGTTGACACTCACTAGTTTGGAAACAGAAATCCAGATCCAGGAAGCACATGAAGCCCTCAAAAGAACCAATCCAAGGAGGTCCACACTAAGATACTTTGTAGCTAAAATGGCAAAAAGGAGTGATCAAAACAGAATTTTAAAAGCAGTGGGGAAAAAAAAAGAAACAGTTACATACAAGGGAAATATAACACTATCAGCTGATTTTTAAGCAGAAACTTTGCAGGTCAAAAGGGAGAGTCACAATATATTCAAAGTGCTGAAAAGAAAAAATATGCAGCCAAGAATACTCTATGCAGCAAGGCTATCATTCAGAACAGAAGGACAGATAGAGTTTCCCAGACAAACAAAAGTTAAAAGAATTCATGACTAGTACATCAGACCTACAAGAAATGTTAAAGAGGACTCTGAGTGGAAAGGAAAGACCATAAGTAATAGTAAGAAAAGTAGGAAGAACAAAAGCAGTGAAAATAAGTATATCTATAAAAATCAGTCAAAAGACTCACAAAATAAAAAGATGCAAAATATGCCACCATATACCTAAAACTTGCAGTGGGGGAGGGAAAGGAGTAAAGAATGGGTTCAAACTTTAGCTAACATTAACATAATATAGACTGCTATATACAGACAAACTAAATGGTAACCCAAAGTCAAAAACCATTGATAGATATGCAAAAAATAAAAAGAAATGACTCCAAGTATATCAGTAAAGAAAGCCAACTAACCATGACAGAAGAGAGCAAGAGAAGAAAGGAATAAAGGAACAAAAAAAAGATAATAAAACAACCCAAAATAAGTAACAAATGGAAATAAATACTTATCTCTCGATAATTAACTTGAATGTAAATGGATTAAATGCTCCAGTCAAAAGACATAGGGTGATGGAATGGACAAAAATACAAGACCCATCTAAATGCTGCCTATAAGAGACTCATTTCAGATCTAAAAGTGCATGCAGATTGAAAGTGAAGGGATGGAAAAGCATTTACCATATAAATGGGATTGGAAAGAAAACTAACTAGCAATAGTTGTCTCAGACAAACTAGATTTTAAAACAAAGACTGTAACAAGAGACAAAGAAGGACACTATATAATAATAAAGAGGACAATTCAATAAGAAGATATAACAATTATAAAAATTCATGCACCCAACATAAGAGCACCCAAACACTTAAAGCAGTTAATAACATACATAAAAGGAGTAATTGATAGTAATACAATAAGAGTAGGGAACTTTAACACTCCACTTACATCAATGGATGGATCATCCAAACAGAAAATCTACAAAGAGTAGTTTTGAATGACACACGGACCAGATAGATTTAATAGATATATTTAGAACATTCTATATTAAAACAGAAGAATATACATTCATTTCAAATGCATATGAACATTCTCCAAAATAGATCACCTATTAGCCCACAAAACAAGTCTCAACAAATTAAAAATATTGAAGTCCTACATACATATTTTCAAAATACTGAAGTCCTACCATGCATTTTTTCTGACCACATCTTTTCTGAACTTCTAAATTCATTCTATGAGACCAGCATTACTAGCATTATTTCTATGAAACCAGAAATCAACCATAAGAAAAAAATCTAGAAAGAACACAAAAGCATGGAGGTTAAAGAACATGCTACTAAACAATGAATGGGTCATCTAAGAAATCAAAGAGGAAATAAAAAAATACATGGATACAAATGAAAATGAAAACACAATGGCTCAAACCCTTTGGGATGCAGCAAAACTGTTCTAAAAGGTAAGTTTATTGTGATATAGGCCTACCTCAAGAAGGAAGAAGAATTTCAAATAAACAGCTTCAGCTTACACCAAAAATGACTTAGAAAAAGAAGAAAAAGAGTTAGAAAAAGAAAAAGAAAAAAGAGCTAGAAAAAAGTTTTATTTAGACAAATAAACCCTAAAACTGGCAGAAGAAAAGAAATAAATATTTGAACAGAAATAAATGAAATAGAAATTAAAATAAACAATAGAACACATCATTGAAACCAGGAACTGGTTTTTTGAAAAGATCAACAAAATTCATAAGCCAGTCTTATCAAAAAGAGAGAGGGAGAGGGAAAAAGAGAGAGAGAGAGAGAAAGAGAAAGAGAGAGAGAAGACACTCAAACAAAATAAAAAATGAAAGTGGAGAAATAACAACTAACACCATGGAAACATAAAGTCTTGTAAGAGAATACTATGAGAGAGTATATGCCAACAAATTGAACAACCTAGAAGAAATGGATAAATTCTTACAATAAATATATAACCTCCCAAAACTGCATCAAGAAGAAATAGAAAATTTGAACAAACCAATTACCAGCAATGAAATTAAATCAGTAATCAAAAAGTTCCCAACAGGGGCACCAGGTGACTCAGGTGGTTAAGCATCTGACTCTTGATTTTGGCTCAGGTCATGATCTCAGGGTTGGGAGATTGAGCCCTGCATCAGGCCCTCTGCTCAGTGTGGAATCTGCTTGAGATTCTCCATCTCCTTCTCCCTCTGGCCTCCCTCCTGCTTGTGTGCACTCTCTCTCTAAATAAATTCTTAAAAAGAAAAAAGCCCCCAACAAATAAAATCCCAGAACTAGATAGGTTCACACATGACTTCTACCAAACATTTAAAGAAGAGTTAATACTTGTTCTTTTCAAAAATTTCCGAAACATAAAAGAGGAAAGAAAACTTCCAAATTTATTCTATGAGACCAGCATCACCCTGATTTCAAAACCAGATAAAGACACTACAAAAAAGAGAACTACAGGCCAATATATCTGATGAACATAGATGCAAAAATCCTCAACAAAATATTAGCAAACTGAATCCAACAATACATTAAAAAAAGCATTCACCACAATCATGTGGGATTTATTCCTGGCATGCAAGGGTGGTTCAGTAGTTATGAATCAATCAACATGATAAATTATATTAATGAAAGAATAAGAACCATATGATCATTTCAATAGATGCAGAAAAAGCAATTGACAAAGTACAACATCAATTCATGATAAAAACCTTCAGCAAAGTAGGTTTAGAGGTCATATACTTCAACATAGTAAAAATCATATGTGAAAAACCCATAGCCATCACACTCAATGGTAAAACACTGAAAGCTTTTCCTCTAAGGTCAGGAACAAGGCAAGGATATCCACTCTCACCACTTTTATTCAACATCATACTGGAAGTCCTAGCTAGAGCAATCAGGCAACAAAAAGAAAGAAAAAGCAACCACATTGGTAAGGAAGAAGTAAAATGTTCACTATTTGTAGATGACATGATATTACATATAGAAGACCTTAAAGATTCCACCAAAAAACTACTAGAACTGATAAACTAATTCAGTAAGGTGACAGGATACAAAATCAGTATACAGAAATTCATTGCATTCTATATACTCACAATGAAGCAGCCCAAAGAGAAATTAAGAAAGCAATCCCATTTACAATTGCTTAACTATGGAGGTGAAAAGCTTGTATTCTAAAAACTATAAAACACTGATGAGGGGCACCTGGGTGGCTCGGTGGGTTAAAGCCTCTGCCTTCAGCTCAGGTCATGATCCCAGGGTCCTGGGATCGAGCCCCACATCAGGCTCTCTGCTTGGCAGGGAGCCTGCTTCCCCCTCTCTCTCTGCCAGGCTCTCTGCCTACTTGAGATCTCTGTCTGTCAAATAAATAAATTAAATAAATCTTAAAAAAAAACACTGATTAAAAAATTGAGGATGACACAAACAAATAGGATGGAATAACAGATATAGTTAAAATGTCCCTATTTCCCAAAGCAATCTACACATTTAATAGAATCCCTATCAAAATACCGACAGCATTTTTCACAGAACTAGAACAAACAACCCTAAAATTTGTATGGAACCACAGAAGACCCTGAATAGCCAAAGCAATCTTGAAAAAGAAAAACAAAACTGGAAGTATCACAATTCCAGACTTCAGGTTATATTGCAAAGCTGTAGGGATCAAGACAATATGGTACTGGCACAAAAATAGACACATAGATCAATAGAGCAGAATAGAAAACCCAGAAATAAACCATGATTATATGGTCAATTAATTTTTAAGAAACCAGGCAAGAATATCCAATGGTAAAAGACAGTGTCACAACAAACAGTGCTGGGAAAACTGGACAGCTATATGAAAAGACTGAAACTGGACCACTTTCTTTTTTTTTTTTTTAAGATTTTATTTATTTATTTGACAGAGAGAGAGAGAGAGAGAGAGAGAGAGAGAGAGAATGACAAGTAGGCAGAGAGGCAGGCAGAGAGAGATGGGGAAGCAGGCTCCCTGCTGAGCAGAGAGCCCGATGTGGGGCTCAGTCCCAGGACCCTGAGATCATGACCTGAGCCAAAGGCAGAGGCTTAACTCACTAAGCCATCCAGGCACCCCTGGACCACTTTCTTACAACATGCACAAAGATAAAGTCAAAATAGATTAATAACCTAAATGTGAGATCTCAAACCATAAAAATCCTAGAAGAAAGCAGAAGCAATAATTTCTCTGACATTGACCATAGCAACATCTTTCTAGATATGTCTCCTGGGGCAAGGGAAATGAAAGGAAAAATAAACTACTGGGACTTGATCAAAATAAACAGGCTCTGTTGTAAGAACAGAACAAAAGAAATAATCAACAACTAAAGAAATAATCAAGAAAACAAAAAGACAGCCTACTGAATGGCAGAAGATGTAAGCCCATTATATATCTGATAAAGGGTCAGTATCCAAAATATGCAGAGAAATCATGCAACTCAAAACCAAAAAAGAAATAATCCAATTTAAAAATGGACAGAAGAGCTTTGCGCAGTGGCAGTATCGTAGCCAATGAGGTTTATCCGAGGCGCGATTATTGCTAATTAAAAATGGACAGAAGACATGAACAGACATTTCTCTAAAGAAGACATACAGATGGTCAACAGACACATGAAAGGTGTTCAGCATCACTTGTCATCAGTGAAATGAAAATCAAAACCACAATGAGATATCACTTTGCACTTGTAAGGATGGCTAAAATAAAAAACACAGGAAGCAAGAAGTATTGGTGAGTATGTGGAGAGAAAGCAATCCTTGTGCACTCATAGTGGGAAGGCAAACTGGTGCAGCCACTGTGAAAAAACACTATGAAGTTTCCTTAAAAATTAAAAATAGAACTACCCTATGTTCCAGTAATTACAACACTGGGTATTCACCCAAAGAGTATAAAGGATATATGCTCCCTTATGTTTACTGCAACATTGTTTACAATATCCAAAATATGGAAGCAGCCAAAGTGTACACTGATAGATGAACGGATAAAGAAATGGTATATTTATACAATGGACTATTATTTACCCATTAAAAGGAATGAAATCTTGCCATTTGCAACAACATGGATGGCCCTAAATGGTATAACATTAAGCAAAATAAGTCAGTCAGAGAAAAATAAATACCATATGATTTAATTCACATGTGGATTTTAAGAAAAAAAAATGAACAAAGAAAAAAAGACTGGTATAAAAACAGACTCTTGGGGCACCTGGGTGGCTCAGTCAGTTAAGCATCCAACTCTTGGTTTCAGCACAGGTTGTGATCTCTGGGTCATGAGATCAAGTCCCAAGTCTGGGCTCAGTGTGGAGTCTGCTTGAGATTCTCTCTCCCTCTCCTTTTGCACACCCTGCCCCCATGCATACTTTCTCTCAAATAAATAAATAATTTTTTAAAAAATGAAACAAAACAAAAACCAGATTCTTAACTATAGGGAACAAACAGATAGTTACCAGAGATGAGGTGGGTGGGGGAATGGGTGCAATATATGAAGAGGATTAAGAATGTACTTATCTTGATGAGCACTGACTTATGTATAGAATTGTTGAATCACTATATTGTATACTGAAACTAACATAACACCACATGTTAGCTATCCTGGAATTAAAATAAAAGTAAAATAAATAAATAAATGTAAATTATTTTATTTTATTTTTTTAGAGACAGGGTGTGTGTGGGGGGGTGGGGAGTGGGAAGGGGCAGAGGGAGAAGGAGAGAGAATCCTAAGCAGGCTCCACACCCAGGCTCTAGCCCCACACTGAGATCATGACCTAAACTGAAATCAAGAGTAGGCTGCCTAACCCACTGAGCCACCCAGGCACCCCAAATGTAAATTATTTTAAAAACAATCCTTCAACTTTCTCCACTAGCAAGAAGATAAAATACATATTATTTTTAGCATAAGTAAAGCTCTTGTTTTTTCTTGTTATTTTTGGCATCCGAGCTTCTTTTCCCACAAGGCCTCAGGTATAATTCAGGATTATCCAGATCTCTGCTGTCCACAGAGTATGCCATAATGGATTATACCACCAGGCCTCTATGCATGCTGTTCCCTCCATGGGTAGCTCTCTTGCTTCTTTCTTCTCCTTGATATGCTAGGGAATCCATATATTGCTTCAGGCCTTTGTTCAAGTATCAGCTTTACTGTAAAGTTTTCCTTTACTCCTGCATGCCTTGTTTGTGACTGCATACTAGTTTTGTATATGTGTCATCAGTATTATTTTATAAGAGTATAATTATTTATTTACAAATCTCCCTCTTCCACCAGGCTCTACGGTCCTTGCATGTAGAAACTGTTTTTAACCATTACTATTTCCTCACAGCTGAGCACAGTGCCTTGTACTCTGTGAGCTTACTAAATGTTTGTTGAATGAATAAATGTTTATCTTTTCATTAATAATAGCCTGAACTTTCTGAAGTTATTATTTTTTTTTTTAAGAAAGAGAGGGAGTGCATACATGCAAGGGTGAGGAGGTCAGAAGGAGAGAGAGAAAGAGAATCTTCAAGCGGACTCCCTACTGAGTGAGGAGCCCAATACCAGGCTCTATCTCACAACACTGAGATATGACTGAGCTGAAACCAAGAGTCGGACACTCAACTGACTGAGCCACCCAGATGACCCTGATGCAATAAATTCTCAGTGAGTAAATATGCAAGAAACATGTCAATACTAATCAAGAAAAGAAAATGCAAGTTTTACCCATTTAACAAAATAAAAAATTGGGCATTCAAAACAAATGGAGTCTTAAGTCCTCTAATGAGAAGTTATTTTCAGGCACATGCAGTATTAACTAAATTAAGACCCACAGAAGGGTAGAGCTGCAAAGGACTTACATGGATCATGCACTTGATTTTACAGATGAAGAAACAGGCCTAGACAAATTAAGGACTAACTTGATCAAGGTTTCAGCCTTAGCCAACCCTCTCTGCCCAGCTCAAATGCATCAAAATCTCAGGGCTTGACTGCTTCAGGAAAATAGAGTCTAAGAACTACCTGACGAACTTATTGGACCTTCTTGAAAATCAGGAAAAGCCTAGGGATACCCAGAGCAGCTTTGAAGATGTGGTTCCCTACTCACTGTGAAGAAGAAAAGCTTTTGGTAGGGTTGGTAGGAAATTTGATAGATTCTCTGCTGTAATGAATTGATAAGGATCATTTTACACCAGCAAGTACTCCTAAGGGTGTTGATTTAATCTGCTAAATAAAAATATAGCTTGAGCTTTGGAATCTTTCAGACTTTGAAAAGATATTCCCTACATAAAAGACAGACAATGGGCAATTATACTTAATATGTAAATATCTTCATTAATAAATTTACAAAATAAACAATACAATAAGAACATGGGCAAAATATGAATAGAAAATTTATAAAATAAAGAAGTATAAATGGTCAATAAATATAAATGATCAACAAATAAAAATTAACAAAAATAGTAATAAAAGTGGTTACTTAAGTACAGGAGCATCATTATCATATCAAATTGGCAATGATGTTATTTTTTTAAAGAAAATGCTCAGTACTGATTGGAGGGGCACGTGTCTTCTCTGTGATACTGTGAATTTATGTTGAGTTTTACATTGTATTTCCATATCTTCTGAATTTTGTAAAATGAAGTTTTGCTATGAAGCTTTTCCAATAAAGCAAAAGAAGGAAGTGAAATATATGAAGGTCTCAGAACTCCACTTCAGTGACTTCAGGTTGGGGAAAAAGTTGAACCATATTTGTATAAGGGATGTGGGAAGAGTAATTTTGTTTTGCATAACTTTATCATGATTAGAACCTACATTTATGACATGGGTTCTGAGAGAAGAGTTTATAAATAAGTACTTAGCAGAATCCTCTCTTTTTCTCTTTTGGATCTGAGTTCATTCTTTTGTCTTTTGAGTGGCACTGTGAAAAGAAGGTAGAAGCCAGCAACTCTAGGTGACAAACATAAATTCTAGGTATTTAACATTAGGAAGGATACCTTGTAATTATATTATCTTCAAGGAAGGAACATAAATATTTAAAAGTACTATTAAAGCTGTATGGTAGGGAGAGCCAAACCATTTCTCAGCTGTCCCCAAGTTCTCCAGCCTTCAGGAGTTCCCTTCCTTAGTAAACACTGGAGGTTCTTTGAATCAACTGATTAGCAGGAAGTTCTGTTCATACTTATATCCCTCCTTCTGAGATTTCCTAAGAATACTTACAGGTCCCTTGTTTATCTAGATGGCACTATTTAATAAAAACATACACAAGTAAGAATTTCCCTGGAAAAGGTAAATATATAACAGATAGTGGATCAAGCACTTATAAAGCAAGCATGAAGGTTAAAAGACAAAAGCAATACAGTTAACTAAAATTATAATAATTAAGGGAAGTATAAAATAAAAAGATGTGAAATGTGTCATCAAAAGTATAAAATATGGGGTGGGTAATAAAAAGGTAAAGCTTTGGAATGCACAGAAAATTAAATTGCTATCAACTTAAAACAGACTGCTGCTATTTATATAGGATATTTTATATGAACCTCATGATAAATACTACAAGGAAAAAGCTTAGAGTAAATACAAAAAATGGGAAAGGAATCTAAACATAACACTAAGGAAAGCTATCAAACCATAAGGTAAAAGAGAAAGAGAAGAACAGAGATGGACTATGAAAATAGCCAGAAAACAATTAACAAAATGGCAATAAGTATATACTTATCAATAATTATTTTAAATGTATATGGACTAAATTTGTCAATCAACAGACATAGCATGGCTGAATGGATTAAAAAAACAAGACCAATCTATATGTTGCCTACAAGAGACTCACTTCAGAAGTAAGGACATACAGGGCACCTGGGTGGCTCAGATGGTAAGGCATCTGCCTTTAGCTCAGGTCATGATCCCAGGGTCCTGGGATTGAGTCCCATGTTGGGCTCCCTGCTCAGTGGGGAGCCTGCTTCTCCCTCTGCCTCTCTGTCTCTCTGTCTCTCATGAATTAAAAAAAAAAAAAAAAAAAAGGATACACAGACTGAAAGTAAAGGGATAGAAAAAAAATATTCCATGCAGGTGAAAATGAAAAAAAATCTGGAATAATTATACTCATATAAAAGAAAATAGCCTTTAAACAAAACTATAAAAAAAGATAAGAAGGGCATTATATAATGGTAAAGGGGTCAATCCAGCAAAAAGATATAATATTCAGAAATATATAAAACCCAATATAGGAGCACCAAAATATATAAAGTAAATATAAGCAAATCTAAAGGGATAATTTTAAAGCAATACAATATTAGGAGATTTTAATACCTCCTTTTCATCAATGGATAGATCATTTGGAGAAGAAATCAGTAAAGAAACATCAACCTTAACACATTAGAACAAATAGACTTAAGAGATATATATAGAACATTCCAACCAAAAGAGAGAGAACACACATTCTTCTCACGTGCACATGGAACATTGTCCAGGACAGGTTACATTACAGGCCACAAAACAAATCTCAATAAATTCAAGAAAACTGAAATCATATCAAGCATCTTTTCTAGCTACACTGATGAGAAACTAGAAATTAATTATAAGAAGAAAATGGGGAAAACTACAAAAATGTGAAGATTAAATAACATGTTACTAAACAACCAATGAGTAATCAAAGAAATCAAAGGAGAAATAAAAAATACTAGACATAAAACAAAACAGAAATACAAGATACCGAAAACTATGGAATGCAGCAAAAGTGGTTCTAAGAGGGAAGTTCACAGCAACACAAGCCTACCTCAAGAAACAAGAAAAATCTCAAATAAACAACCTAACTTTATATTTAAAGAAACTAAAAAGTGAAGAACAAACAAAGTCCAAAATTAGTAGAAGGAAGGAAATAATAAAGATCAGACCAGAAGCAAATGAAATAGAGACTAAAAAGACAATAGAAAAGGTCAATGAAATTAAGAGCAGTTTCTTTGAAAAAGTAAAACTGACAACTTTACAAAGACTAACCAAGAAAAAACAGAAAGACCTCAAATAAATAAAATCAGAAATGAAAGAGGAGGTTAAAACTGACACCACAGAAATACAAAAGATCATAGGAAACTACTATGAACAATTATATATTAACAGATTGGACAACCTAGAAGAAATGCATAAATTTAGAAGTTTATAATCCTCTAAGACTGAACCATGGAGAAACAGAAAATCTGAATAGACTGATTACTAGTAAGAAGATTGACATGGTGATCAAAAATCTTCCAGAAAACAAAAGTCCAAGATCAAACCAAACATTAAAAGAAGATTTAATAACTATCCTTTCAAATTCTTACAAACACATTTTATGAGGTCAGATTTCCCTTAATACCAAAACCAAAGACACTCCCCATAAAAAAGAACACTATAGGCTAGTATCCCTGATGAACATAGAAACAAAATTTTCAACAAAATATTAGCAAACTAAATCCAACAACACATTAACAGGATCCTATACCATGACTAAGTGGGATTTATTCCAGGGATGCCAGGATGGTTCAACATCCACAAATCAATCAACATGATATATTAACAGAATGAAGGACACAAATCATACGATCATCTCAATAGAAACAAATTGCATTTGATAGAATTCAATATTCATTTATGAAGAAACTCTCAACAATGAGAGAAAGCACCTCAACATATTAAGAAACTCTCAACAATGAGGGAAGGTACCCCAACATATGACAATCCTGTAGCTAATATTATACTCAATAATGAAAAGCTGAAAGCTTTTTCTCTAAGAATAGGAATAAGATAAGGATGCTCACACTTACTTTTATTTAACATAGTACTGGGAGTCCCAGCCACAGCAATTAGGCAAGAAAAAGAAATGGGGCATCCAAATTGGAAAGCAAGAAGTAAAAGTGTCACTTTTTCAGATGACATATATGTAAAAAAAAAAAAAAATCTAAAGATTTTTTCAGATGACATATTATATGTTTAAAAAAATCTAAAGAATACATCAAAGAACTGTTAGAACTAATAAATGAATTAAGTAAAGTTACAAGATACAAAATCAAAGTATAAAAATCTGAGGAATTTCCTGGGGCACCTGGGTGGCTCAGTGGGTTAAATCCTCTGCCTTCAGCTCAGGTCATGATCCCAGGGTCCTGGGATCGAGCCCCACATCAGGCTCTCTGCTCAGCAGGGAGCCTGCTTCCCCCTCCCTCTCAGTCTGCCTCTCTGCCTACTTGTGATCTCTCTCTGTCAAATAAATAAAATCTTTTTAAAAAATCTGAGGAATTTCCATAAACTAATAATGAAATATCAAAAAAGGAAAATTAAGAAAATAATCCCAGTTACAGTTGCATCAGGAAGACTAAAATATCTAAAAATAAATTTAACAAAGGACGTGAAAGAACTTGAAAACTATATATTGAATACTATAAGACACTGATGAAAGAAACTGAAAAAGATGTAAATAAATGGAAAAATATTCCATGCTCATAGATTGGAAGATTTAACTATGTTAAAATATTAAAATGCCCATACTACCCAAAACAATCAACAAATTCAATGCAATACCTATCAAAATTCCAGAGACACACTTCATAGGACTAGAACAAATAATTTAAAGATTTGTATGGAATCATCAAAAGATCCTGAATAGCCAATAGTCTCCTTGGGAGGAAAAAAAGTTGGAGGTATCAAACTCCCTGATTTCAAACTATAATAGAAAGCTATAGTAATCAAAATGGTATGGTATTGTTACAAAAACAGACACACATATCAATGGGACAGAATTGAGAGCCTAGAAATAAATCCAAACATATATGGATAATTAATCAATGACAAAGGAAGCAAGAATGTACAATAGGAAAAGAGCAATCTCTTCAATAAATGGTGCTAGGAAAACTGGACAGGAACATGCAAAAGGATGAAACTACACCACTCTTATACCACACACAAAAATTAACTTAAAATGGGTTTAAGACTTGAATGTAAGACCTGAAACCACAAAATTACTAGAGGAAACATAGACAGTAAACTCCTTGACATTGGTCTTAGCAACGTCTTTGTGGATCTGACTCCAAAGGCAAGGGAAACAGAATTGAAAATAAACAAATGTGACTATATCAAACTAAAAAGCTTCTACACAGCAAAGGAAACCATCATCATAACAAAAAGTCAACCTACAGAATTGGAGAAGACATTTGCAAACCGTGTTATCCGATACAAGGTTAATACCCAAACTATATAAAGAGCTACACTCAACAACAAAAGAACAAACCCAATTTAAAAGTGGGCAGAGGATCTTAGTAGAGATTTCTTCAAAGAAGACATACAGATGGCCAAGAGCTACATGAAAAGATGCTCAGCCTCACTAATTACATATCAAAGCACAATGATATATCACCTAACACCTGTTAGAATGGCCATTATCAAAAAGAAAAGAATAACAGTGTCAGAGATGATGTGGAGAAAAGGTAAGCCTCATACACTATTGATGGAATTGCAAACTGGTGAACCACTGTGAAAAACAATATGGAGATTCCTCAAAAAATTGAGAACAGAACTACGAAATGACCCAGAATTCCACTTATGGGAATTTATCAGAAGAATACAAAAACACTAATTTGAAAAGATATATGCACATTTACATTTATTGCAGAATTATTTATAACAATTAATATACAGAAGCAACCTAAGTGTCCACTGAGAGATGAATGGATAAAAAAAGTGGTATATTTATACAGTGAAATACTGCTCAGACATAAAGAATTAGATCTACCATTTGCAACAACATGGATGGACCTTAAAGGTATTATGTTAAGTGAAATAAGTCAGATGAAGAAAAACAAATACTGTATGATTTCACTCATATGTGAAATCTAAAAGAAAAAAAAACCCACAACAAAATCATATATGGAATCTAGAAAAAAAAGAAAACAAATAAACAAACAAAATAAAACAAAAACTGACAGATACAGAGAACAGACTAGTGGTGGCTAGAAGGGTTGAGTGTAAGGGGTTATGTTACATGGGCGAAGGGATTCAAATGTGTGGTGATGGATGATAACTAGATTTGAGATGATGATTACTTTGTAGTGCATGCAGATGTCAAATTATAAAGCTATATACCTGAAACTTATGTACTGATAATAATAATAATAATGTGTTGCAAACACTGTAGATAAATTCTGTAGAACACTGAGCATGCTGTCTTGCACATCAGAGATGATTAATAAATTTTGACTGTTATGATTATAATTATGATGATATGGATTATATCTTTAACTCCCTTGCTTCTCTTTCCCTCTGTCACAATTGCCTGGAAAACACCAAATCTGATTAAATCCAATCTTCTCCTATTTCCATATCTGCTAAACATTACTGGGCTCATCTTAAATTCAGGACCACAAATCTCATGCTGGTTCCTGGTGCTGCCCAGCAATCCTGCTTCATTTCCTTAGTCAATCCACTTGTTCATGCTCCTGATCCTTAATTCCTCTTTCCCTCAAATCACTCTCAGCTGGTTCCTTCATTTTTTTAAATTTAATTGGGTAAATGGGAAAATCCAAACCAATAATTTCCACACTTTCCTACCAATTCACCTATTAGTTAACTTGCACCTGTGCCTGAATGTTTTATTTTTCTACTGTTTCTAAAGACAAACTTATGTTCCTAAGGCCAAATTTTCCCCTTGTGAACTGGATCCCGTTCTTTTCTTGTCTTCTCAAGAATTTCATGCCTGCACTTTTCCTAACTATCTCTTACATTACAATCTTTTCCCACTCTATTGCTCATTTCCATTAATTCCATCAACAACACACTCCTGACTCCTCATTGTTCTCCAGCTATCAATCATTTTCTTTGTTCCTTTACAGCAAAATTCCTCAAGAAATTTGCCTCTTCTAGATGTTTTTACTTCTCTTTCTTTAATTTCTCCGGAATCTAATCTATTTGTGCTTTTGACCATCTTGTACTACCAAAACTGCTTTGTCAAGTTCACTAACGACTTTTACATCATCAAATCCTATGGTCAATTCTCAGTCCCCATCTTATTTGAACTATTGGCAGCATTTAATACAAATTGTCATTTGCCACTTTTTAAAACGCTTCCCTCATTTTACCTCTAGGACACTACTCTCCTTTGACTTCCTTCAGCCTCACTGTCTGCTCCTTCTTCTTCTCCTTGACTGGTTCCTCCTCAGCTGAACTGTTTGTACCTTGGTGCTCAGTTCTTGGGTCTTGTCTTTATCTCCATTCACTCTCTGAATGATCTCATCCAGTTCCATGGCTTCTTTACATTGATGACACATTTTTATCTCCAGCCCTGTACTTGTCCCTGAACTCTAGACTCATATTTCTAACTGCTTACTTGACATTTCCACTTAAATGTTTAATAAATATTTCAAAACTAACATCCCCCCCCCCACAGTCAAACTCTTATTTCCCATTTCCTTCTAAATCTGTTCTTTCCACAGTTTTCCAATTGGCAATACCATTGTTCCAGTTGTTCACGTCAGAAACCTTGAATCACCCTTGGCTCTTCTCTTTTTGTCATATCCTAAATCCAATTCAACAGCAAATCCTGTCTACCTTTGAAGGAGGTGGGGTATGTCTTTCCACTTCTCTAGCTACCACTCTCATTTGGGCCATCATCATCTCTCATTAGGACATGCAGTAGTCTCCCAACTGGACTTCCTGATTCCACCTTGCTCCTTGACAGACTCCTGCACAGCAGCCAGAATAACTCTTTTAAAACACTGTTCTTATTTGTTTTGTTTGCTTGTTTGTTTGTTTGTCAGAGAAAGAGAGAGAGCCCAAGCAGGGGGAGCAGCAGGCAGAACAGGTAGAGCAGGCAAGCAGGTAAAGGGAGAAGCAGGCTCCCTGCTGAGCCCAGGAGCCCCATGTGAGACTTGATCTCAGGATCCTGAGACCACAACCCAGGCCAAAGGGAGATGTTTAACTGACTGAGCCACTCAGGCATCCCTAAAACACTGTTCTGCTGAAGTCTGAGTCCATAGGTCTGCATCACTATGGTCTACCCTAGCAACTTCTCTGATCTTGCCTGCTCTTACACTTTGTTTTGTTCAGCAGTTAACTCCAGGCACACTAGCCTCCTTACTACCTCCACTACCTCAAGCATACTCCACCCTTAGAAATTTATTCATAGAAGTTTCTTCCGATACCCATACATACATGGGTAACTTTCTCACTTCCCTTAAATCTTTGCCTAAAAGTTGTTATTCCAGATTTCTCTCTAATCAAGCTATCTAAAACAGTATTCCAATTATGCTCTATGGCCTATATCCTGCTTAAATTTTTTTAAGTTTCTATTTTAATTTGAATTAGTTAACATACAGTGTTAAAGTAGTTTCAGGTATACAATATAATGATTCAACAATTCCATATGTCTTTCAGTGTTCACTATAACAAGTGTGCTCCTTAATCCTCATCACCTATTTAGCCCATCCCCCATGCCCTCCTCTCCTCTGGTAACCATCAATTTGTTCTCTATAATTAACAGTCTGTTTCTTGATTTGTCTCAATCTCTCTCGCTCTTTTTTCCCCCTTTGCTTATTTATTTTGTTTCTTAAATTCCACATATGACTGAAATCATATAGTATTTATCATTCTCTGGCTGCCTTATTTTGCTTAGCATTATACTCTCTAGCTCTATCCATGCTGTTGCAAGTGGCAAAGTTTCTTTATGGCTAAATAATATTCCATTGTGTATACATACCACATCTTTATGCATTTATTAATCAGTGGACATTTGGGCTGCTTCCAATAGTTTGGATACTGTAAATAATGTTGCTATAAACATAGGGGTGTATGTATTGCTTTGATTAAATGTTATGTATTCTTTGGGTAAATACCCAGTAGTGTGATTGTTGGATCATAGGTAATTTTACTTTTAGCTTTTTGAGGAACCTCCATACTGTTTTCCACAGTGTCTGCACCAGTGTCCTGCTTTAATTTTTTTCATAGTTGCCAAATGGCTTCATTATATATTTTTCTATTTTGTTTACTTTTTGTGTCCCTGTGATATTGTGATCTGTAATAAGAAATATGTATTTTGTCTTCATTCCATTTCTGGCACAGAGCCCCTAAAACTATTGGAATTTCCAGTGATGAGAGTGATAAATTCATTTTTTATCATGTTAATCAGGTGACTTTTGTTTTGTGCCTATGGATGGGGTTTGGTTGCCAGTAGAACCAACCACATGATTAGAAGGTTGGAACTTTCAGTCTCCTCCTACCCCCAACCCCCACTCAGGGTAAAGAAGAGGGGCTGGAAATGGAATTTAATCACCCAAACATCAATGGACAATGATTTAATTAATCACGTCTATGTAATGAAACCTCCATGATAAAACAAAGGGCAGGGTTTGGAGATCTTCCAGGTTGGTGAACATGTGGAGATCTGGGAAGAGTGGCCTAGGAAAGGGCCAGGAAGCTATGTACCCTTTCCCCATACCTTGTCCCATGTATCTCTTCCATCTGGCTGTACCTGAATTATCTTTTTCTAATAAGTCAGTAATCTAGTAAGTAAAATGTTTCTCTGCATTCTGTGAGTCATTCTAGCAAATTAATTGAATCTAAGAAAGGGGTTGTTGGAACCTCTAATATATAGCTAGTTGGTAAGAAGCATGGGTGACAATTTGGACTTCTGATTGGCATTTGAAGTGAAGGGTAGTCTTGTGGGACTGAGTTCTTAACCTTTGGAATCTAATGCTATCTCTAGTTTTAGACTGGTTTTTGAGTCTCATGACGTCCTACCCATTGATTCTTTGGCTTCTGGAGAAATCATCTCTTTCTCAATAGTCATTGAATGGAAGAGACAATCTCTTCCAAAGAAGCAGGAATTGGAAGCACAAAATCTTTGCATGAATGTTCACAGGTTCTTAGTGGGAGCAAGCAATGCTATAATCCTAGAAGGCAATCTAGCAAAATGTATTACCTTAAAAAAATGTGCAAATGTTTTGGCCCAAAATTTCATTATAAGAAATTTACCATAAGGATATACTCATTAAAAGATATCATGATATAAATTTAAGGGTATCTGTTGTAGCACTCTTTCAAATAGAAAACATTTGGAAACCATCTAAACTTAGCAGGGCCTTGGTTAAAATGGACTTCAGGAAATGAATTTTTATGTAATCTTATAAAATATGAGGTAATTTTATTATGTATTAAAGTGGAAAGATGGCCACAGTATACTAGTGATTAAAAAGCATATTATAGAACATTATCTAAAGTATGAATACATTAATTTAAAATGTTTATCTAAGAATACAAGTCCAGAAGGCTATGTTTAAACTGTTAACAGTAGATAGCTCTAGGATTGGATTATAGGGAGGATGTGTATTGCAGGGATGGGAAGCAGAATATATAGAGACAGAGGGGAACTCTCTGGGTCTACTTTTTTATTATTTCACACTTGAAGACAAAATTATAAAATAATTTATAATAAAAACAATTAAATATTTTAATTTTAAAAAATCTTCCTGGGAGAATCTGAAATTTCTAGTACAACAATATCTCTTGGGATTAATGTTATTGTTCATGCCAATCTTGTCACTTTATGTCTTCCAGCACCAAGAAACATTTGGGGTTAATAGAACCACTATTTCCTTATCTTATCTTGACAGTGGGACCAGTATTTATTATCCTCAGGTATTCCTTCTTATAATTGGGATTTCATAAAACATTTGATAGAGTTTATTTACTTTTTAAAAGAGTTTATCTGGGGTGCCTGGGTGGCTCAGTGGGTTAAAGTCTCTGCCTTCGGCTCAGGTCATGATCTCAGGGTCCTGGAATTGAGCCCCGCATCGGGCTCTCTACTCAGCAGGGAGCCTGCTTCCTCCTCTCTCTCTGCCTGCCTCTCTGCCTACTTGTGATCTCTGTCTGTCAAATAAATAAATAAAATCTAAAAAAAAAAGAGTTTATCTACTTTAATATACATCTATTTTTAAAGAGTTTTTTAAAAAAAGAGTTTACCTACTTTAATATATATCTAAATAATAACTCTCTGTCTCTGTGTCTCTATTTTTCTCATCTCAGTCTCTCTGTCTCTTTATATCATTTATCTATCATCTATCATCTAAATTCAGATACTGCAAGATAGCTCCAGGATCTTTAATTAGAAATGCAACTGGATTTGTTGATGAAAGACCCATAATTGAGGGTCTTTTGACACTGATAAGAGATACGATCCATATTTTCAGGTTCCATAGTGGCAGCAGTGTTCCTCGAGGGCCTGTTTACTGCTCATTTCTACCCATGCACCCAAAAGCTATCCCATTGCTGTGAAGTGTTCTTCAAATTTTGACAGGCAGAACAAGCATGGAAATAACATCTCAGAAGCTAGGGGGCAAATACTTCCTGCTGTAAAAGAAACAAACAAAAATCATATTTTATGATCTTTCTTTTTAACAAGTAAAAAGGACAGAAGAAACTGGTGTTTCTTAATGTTGGCTAACTAAGTTCCTTGGATTGGAAAGAGATTGCCTTCTTTCATGCTGAGAGAAGCAGAAATGGAAATTATTCCCACGTTGCTTAGCTCAAGCACTTTGGAATTTATTGACAGTTCAGCAAAAGCAATTAAAGAAAAGGAGAAAAGGCTAAGCAGCTTGTATTCAGCAAGTCTTTTTTCTTCAGATATAATCATATGAGGCCAGGTGCCCTTTAAGGCCCTTAAAGGAACTCAGGGAAAAAGAAGCTATTCAGATTAACCCCTAAAAATATTTGGGCAATATCTATTTTCCTTTAGGACCTTCTGCTTTGGTTTGCACTTCTCTCTTCTTCTTCACTCAGATGACCCATTCAGCCTGTCTTTCTAGACCAGCCTCTCTGGATTATGGACCATCCCCATCCCTCAACCCTCCCAATCCTACAAAGCAAAATAAACCTGTCCCATATCCTATTCTCTTAGGGTCCATATGTTGGGCACATGTGTAGTGGAAAGAACCCCTGACTCATTTTGAGGTGCTTTGGCTTTTAGAGTTTCCTTATGGGGTGCCTGGATGGCTCAGTCATTTGAGGGTCCAACTCTTGGTTTTGGCTCAGGTCATAATTTCATGGATCATGGGATCAAGCCCCACCTGGGCTCTGTACTCAGCAGTCTTCTGCTTGAAGACTCTCTTTGTCCCTCCTTGCATGTACACACATGCTCTCTCTCAAATAAGTTTTAAAAATTTTTAATGAAAAAAAAAAAGAGGTCATGAGGATTAAGTGGCATAAAATAAGCATAAGAGATTTGTGGCCTATCAAATATTATGGAGATACAAATTTGTTATGTCATATTCTGCCCCTATAACTCAAAGCTCTAGGAACTAATGCAGATCATTTAACCTCCCTGGACTTTTGTTCCCTTGGCTATAGGTAAGGATGAAAACACTGGAGTCCTCTCCAACATCTTTAGCTTAAAAAAGTGATTAAAAACCCAATGAAGATAACAGCAGAACTATTTTTGGGCAGAAGAGAATGGGAGGAGCTTTTGGTTGCTCTCAAATCCTGGAGGTTTTGTTGACTGGAACTGGGAATGGTATGCCCAGCATTCTGGAAGACACATTATGTTATAGAACCAATCCTGGGTGCATATTCCTTAGGCTAACAACTCATTGTGTGAAGTGAAGTTTTAATGGGAGTTTTCTTCTGTTAATGAACAAACACAAAATCATTAGATTGTTTTAAAGAAAATAATATCTTTTCTCTTATGAACCAGCTACTTAAAAAAAAATTATAGTATTCTCTCTCCCTAAAACATTGAGTCCTTCCAATCTTGGGAACTATTATTAAAATAAATCAGGCCTGTGAATAACTTGTTGAGTAAACCAAGATAATTGTTATTGGTTCAATGGTCCACGAAGGCAGGGTTCACTATCCAGACATAGCTGGTACTCAGTGTCTGATTTATCAGCTCTCTTAACATACAAGTTTCTTATTTTTCAAAGGAGTACCCATGAGGGTTCCAATAATCTGATTTACATAACACATTTATATATTTTCTCTGGCTTAAAGAATTATCTATATCAGGGATTAAGTTTGGCCATAGTTAAAAGAGATTTTAATAGGCACCCTAGATCTAATAGGCTATTTGTCTTATTTGTATTTGTGGATATATCATCTCATTCTGTCTTCCCATGAACCAGCTAAAGAGTCAGAGCGGCAGATTAAAGATGGCCACAATTTTTAAACATTTATCCTATATAGAGATAGAGTCTGTGTTCCCTTTTCTTGAATCTAGGTTAGCCCTGTGGCTGTTGCAACCAGTAGCATATGAAGGAGTAGAACTGTGTCCATTTGTGGACCCAGACCTAAAAGATTGTCAGTTTCCATTTTTCGTCTTAGAACAATTTCTCTAAGAATCCTGAGCTGTCACGTTAAAAGTCAACTACTTTGAGACTGTCATGCCAAAGAGACCACATGTGGGTACTTTGATGAGCCATATTCTGAACTGAGCCTGGCCTTCCACATAATCCTCCTAAGGCGCAGATATGTGAGTGAAGGCATTTTGAATCTTCAGAACAACCTATCCCCAAGCTGACTACCATTGAGTGATCTCAGTCAATGTTGCATTGAGCACACAGATTATCCAGCTCAGGTCCATGGAATTTCCTGATCCAGGGGTCACAAGCTATAACAAAACGGTTGTTGAGGCCACTAAGTTATTTTGTTACATAGCCATAGCTAGATGAATGGAATTTTATAGATAAACTTTGAAATGAGGTTCAGAGAGTTGTGACTTACTTAAGGACTTGAATACAAACATTCTTACTAGAAATATAGTCTATTATACCACATTTCTTCTTTATAATAATAATGCTTTTTTCATTCTAAGAAATAGCCCTTTTAATCGGAAGACATACGATTTATCATGAATCACTGAATTGTTTCAGAAGGCTTAGGGCAAAATTTAAAGCTTAATTTTATTAATTATAGATGTTACTCATTCTTAGTTTTCTATTTCTAATGTACAAACATATCTTGTGCTTTTTGCGTTAAAGTGGTATGAATCTTTTTTTGGATAAAAGTGGAACATTAATAAATTTAGTAAAACACTTACCATTACCAAATTCAATTGATGGCTCTGTTTTGGATTTGCCAGATAAAATACAGGATGTAAGTATGGGACATATTTATACTAAAATGTATTCATTGTTCATCTGAAATTCAAATTAACTGGGTATCCTACATTTTTTTAAAAGGTTTTATTTATTTATTTAACAGACAGAGGTCACAAGCAGGCAGAGAGGCAGGCAGAGAGAGAGGAGGAAGCAGGCTCCCCGCTGAGCAGAGAGCCTGATGCGGGGCTGGATCCCAGGACCCTGGGATCATGACCTGAGCTGAAAGCAGAGGCTTAGCCCACTGAGCCAGCCAGGCGCCCCTATCCTACATTTTTGTGTGCTAAATCTGGCAAACCTCATCTGTGCCAACTCCAAAAATTTGCTTCTTATCTATTATCTTTGGTATTCAGGGATCTTAACTGACATTTGTAGTTTAAGCCTACCTTGGGTGGGAAATGGCAAACAGGTAACCAGAGTTCAAGATTATTTATATGAAGCCTGAGGGAGTGTCTTTACCAAACACTTAGTCCTAGGTAGAACCCCAGCAAAAAACAAAGTTGACTTATTTCCTGCCTTCTTTCTCCAGCATGTCTGCCTATCTCTTGTCTAATTCTGGGATCCATTTCATGAGGCCCTGCTCAAACTAGCTCTTATGGTCTAATTATCTGTGTAATATATATATATATATATATATATATATATATATATATATATAGAACATCAATGATATGCCAGGCACAGTAATCAACAGCTAAAGAGTGAATTCAAAGAAGAAAGGTCTCAGGGCATAAGTGGAAGAAATTACCACATACTCAGAAGCAATATTTTGCATTTTATCTTTTACCATGTGTAGCAAAGTCCTGTGGGGAGGTCTTACAGAGAAGGTCCTATCTGAGCTGAGAATTGACAGGTAAGTAAGAGTTATTTCATACTCTGATCCAGTCTTTTATTTATGTATGTATTTTTTTTTTAAATTTGAGAGAGGGAGGGCATGCACAGGTGAGCAGGTAGAGGGACAGAGGAGGAGGGAGAGGGAGAGGGAGAGAACCCCAAGTAAACTCCATGCTGAGCGCAGAGGCCCATGCAAGGCTTGATTTCACAATCCTGAGATCATGACCTGAGCCAAAACCAAGAGTCCGTCACTTAGCCACCCAGGTACCCCTACTCTGGTCCAGTCTTAAGAATCTTCTGATTGCTATCTTTAGAAAAAAATTTTTTTATGAAAATAAATTCTGAATGGACTTGTTTTAGTACTCCTAAACTAGGTTTAGACAGTCAAAATAAAATGGAGATCTGGAATAAATATCTAGATAATCTGAACAAAATTCCTGCTATTGAGGAAAAAGGAATAGGGAACCAGATATAAACAGATTGGAGTCAGAAGACCTACATTTATGCCTTGACTGCCATTTATTAGTCATGTGGTGATGGCCAGCACTCAGACTCTGTATCCTCAGTGTCCTCATCTATAAAATGAAAGACAAGATCGACCAGCCTGTTTAAAAGAGTTATCATGGATATCAATTAAGATAATGATTATACAACACAAAATTACTATCAATATCTTATAATGTTAGCATAATAATAGTGAATATTTGCCCTGAAAAAAACAAGTTCACTAAATTAATTCTATGGGTGAGTGTATAAGTAATAGACTACCATTTGTTGGATGGATATTTACAAGTTAAGCCTAATCTCTAGCTAATAGCAGTATTCTTATTTAAAAAAAATTCTTGGACTCCTTTATGTTTATTTTAATGGGGTAATTTATGATCAACACTAAAGTTCTCTATGGCATCTGTATATAGTCTGGAATTTTGAACATTGCAAATACAGGACATCCTAAAATAGCCTTTATGTGCAGAATGGTCACCTGTACTTTTGACTTTGAGCAAACATTTATTGATAGCCTCATATTTACAAGATGATGTACTAGAATTATAATAATAGTTCCTAATTTATCATGATGTCTTGCGTGACATAGTACAAACTGTTTGCAGATTCTATGATCCTCATTGATATGCACATACCCTCCCAGCATAGCTAGGGAATCTACCATCATCCTGATTTGACTTGACCACTACAGTTCTTACAGGTCCACTCCACTGCTTCTCACCATGTGATAAAAGAATCACAGTTTAATCAATTTAATGGCCATGACTTTGACAAGAGAAAAAGAGAGAATTAGAAACTAATCTAGTGAAATCAGTTATTCAATTTAAACTTAGTTATTGTTTTCTCTGATACCTGTTTTTTCTATTTTTATCCAGATATTAGAGGATCAGTTAATTTTTTAAATTGAAGTACAATTGACATACAATATCCTGTTAGTTTCAGGTATAAGTTGTAGTGATTCAACATTTTTATATGATTCCCATGATAAGTCTAGTTACCATCTGTCACAGGTTATAGATTATATTCCCTATTCTGCACATTACATCCTCATGCCTTTTTTATTTTATAACTGTAAATCTGTACCTCTTACTCCCTGTCACCTATTTTCCTGCCCCTTAAGCCATCTCCCTTCTGGTAACCAGCAGTTTTCTATGTCTATGAGTCTGCTTCTGTTTTGTTTTGTTTATTTTTAAGATTCTACAGAGAAGTGAAATTACATAGTATGTGGAAAAAGGGAACCCTCATACACTGCTGGCAGGAAGATCAATTGGTACAGCCACCATAGAAAAAAGTATGGAAGTTTTTAAAAAAATTAAAAATAGAACTACCATATGATCCAGAGATTTCATATATGGGTATTTATCTGAAGAAAATGAGAACACTAATTTGAAGAGATAAACGCATCCCTATGTTCACTAAAGTATTTTGTGTTTTGGCACAAGTATTGGCTATTTGGCTAAACTATTGGCTATTTATAATAGCCAAGGTATGGAAGAAACTGCAGTGTCCATAACAGATGAAAGATAAAGAAGATGTGGTATATATAAAAAAGAAAATTATTGTCATAAAAAGGAAAATTTTGCCATTTGCAATAACGTGGATGGACCTAGAGGATATTATGGTAACTCAAATAAGCCAGATAGAGAAAAAGAATGTTATTTAATTATTTTTAAGGAAATGCATCAGAACAATATTCTAAAAATCATATTTCTGAAGAATACTAATGAACATGGAGAATTCTCATGATGTGATTTTAGATGTTCACATAGTTGAATATGTAATATAATCTTAATTTTAAAATATCATACACGTGTATACAGACACACAGAAGAAAAGACTAAAAAGAAATATACCAAAGTGTCAATGATAGTTGTGAGCTCAACTTCATTAGTCATCAGAAAAATATAAATGAAAATCACAAATTTTAATTGTATATAAGCACAGAGAATATTGCAATAATTATATATATATATTTAGAGAAGTAAATTTTCACAAACACACCTGTGTAACCAAATTCCAGCTCCCAGGTCAAGAAATAGTGTCAGAATGCTCTCCACTTCATGTCCCATTTGTCACATCCTTCCACCAAAGATAAATACCATTATCCTGACTTTTATTTTTTTTTAAAGATTTTATTTATTTGAGAGAATGAGAGAGAGCACAAGCAGGGGGAGGGGAAAGTGGGACAGAGGGAGAAGCAGGCTCTCTGTTGAGCAGGGAGCCTGATGTGGGGATTGATCCAAGGGCCCTGGGATCATAACCTGAGCTGAAGACAGATGCTTAACTATCTGAGCCACCGAGGCGCCTCTAGAAAAAAAATGTGTTTAAAAAAAATGTGTTTCTTTTCCTACGTTGTTTCTTGAGAGGTGTTAATAATTATAATAATACTTTAAGCCCCATGAAAAATATTTCAAAATAAAAAGAAATCTTTCACATCTGCTACCCCATAGTCCTATGAACTGGTCATGGCAGCCATCATTATTTCTTATTTAATTTTCAACATTCTTAGATTATTCTTATATACAATTTGATTTTGAGAACTAAGCAGTGCATACTGTTGCAAAGAATAATGTCTTACAGAAGAAGGGCAAAGTGGAAAGAAGTTTGTTCTCTCTGCTATTCAAAGTCATTTGCCTGATCAGTGGTGTTATTATCTAAAAACTTGAAAATATTTTCACTTCTGTACTGCATAAGTGAATTATGAGTTATCCAAGAAAACCACACTGATCCAAAGGCCTCTTCTATTCTTATCTAAGGAGACTTCATAATATAAAATCACAAGTGATAATGTGAGCCAATTGCCCAAACTTGTCCAATTTATAATTTATGTGAAGTTATGTCAGGATGATCATAGTTACTGCATTGTAACTAAGAAAGCAAACATTCATTTTAATCTGAATTCTCATTAAAGACATTATTGTTCAATATTTATTGAGTATTCATTATACACAGGGTATTGAAAAATAGAGCAAAATGTCAAGTAACATGGCTATTTCCCTCTTTTAAACTCCACTGCTTGGAAGATAGTATAAAACAATGCTATGTGATGGCAGAGAAATTCAGATGCAAGAATATCTAACCATGGGCTCCTATGTATAGAAAAATATAATTAGGCTGAAATTTTTTTACATTAAATAGTTCATAATTATAAAGCTCAGCTAAATTTGCATTATTGTCATATAGTAGTTTCCAGACTAAATTAATCCATAGTACATAATTGTGGAATTGCTTCCAAATGAGAATTTTTACTGTTTTCTTTTAGTCAATACCACCTGCCTTCCTATTAATAAACATAGTTGTTTATATTCTAATTTTTTCAACTTTGTGCTTATGTAAAATGTCCTTCAGTTCAGAGGCAGGTGAAAGGAATTTGAAAGGGTCATTAAGATTCTTCAGAAGGCACTTCCCGAATGTAAACTATGTTATAATGAATTATTTCCAAAACAATATTAATTATGACTATCTTGAATCAGTTTTTAAAATAAAATACAGGTTTGCCTCAAAATCCATTCAAACAGAAATTTATAAAAAGATAAACGTTTTATCTGGGTGTAATTTTGAATTCTTTTCTTTTAGGTTCTGCTTGAAGAATTTTGAATATGTTCAATTAAGGTTTCCCAATTATTTTTTTGTGATTGTTGGAGTGTGATATCATGGACACCGAAACTCTGAAGAAAGAGGCTAGGCAGAGATCAAATATATCTTCTGTAGGCAGGCAATTCCACCTATAGAGAAGAAGTCACCTTTCTTCCATTTGTGCATAAATAAATGCAGCATGGAATAATCCTAAAGAGAAGAATTTCAGTCTCTAATTTGAATGGCAATTAAGGAACCCTAGAGATGTTAGGGGCCTATCCAAGACACAGAGCTAGTTGTTTCTAGTTAAAAAACAAAAAAGTAAAAAACGTTTTTTTATCCTATGATAAAATTATCCTATGATAATTTTTATCATAGGATAAAAACATCCTATGATTTTTTTTTCATCCTATGAATCCTACTCCTTTGCTTTTTTTATTCCACAAAATAGGTTTTACTTTCTCAGTGTCTTTGACCACTCTTTATACTTTTCCTGTTCAGCTGGTTATTTACTAGTTCTTACTTTTTGTTATAAATTGCTAAATTAAAACCCCATGTATTTTAAAAAATTATTTTTATTAACATATAATGTATTATTTGCCCCAGGGGTATAGGTCTGTGAATCATCAGGCTTACACAATTCACAGCACTCACCATAGCCCATACCCTCCCTAATTTCCATAACCCAACCACCCTATCACTACCTCCCCGCCACCCCCAGCAACCCTCAGTTTGTAAAACCCCATGTATTGATAGATTTTGGGGAAAGAGTGTAGGGTCAGGCCATGTTTGCATAATATATACCTTTGCTGAAAGTTTATAGAAATGAATGCAAAAACAGAGATAAAACATTAACTTTAGGAATACTAGAGGCATGACCACAAAGTCATATTACAAGCTCACCAGATTTGATGAGCTTGCCATACATTTGGATAAAAACAAATGAGGATACTAAGGTTTGGATCAGCAAGTATGTGAAGAAGTTCAAGTGAAGAAAGAGAATCATGGGAGGAAAAAAAGGAAGTGGTCCATTTGAGACTCATCTTTCCTTCACAAAACAGGACAGGAGCAGATCTCATAGAAAAACCATATTATGCTACCATTTTAACTCCCTAGTTGGGTTTTAACAGGAATCTAGTGCATGCCTGGAGGCAAGACTAAGTCTAAAGAGAGACTGTAAATAATACCTGGTGGTTGTGATAGTGGTAGTGGTGGGAGATTTGTGCTACTTACTGAATTCTACAAAAGATTGATGAGGGAGACCAACACTGGGGAGTAGCTAAATATTAGATACTTTTTCCTTAGAGGCTATGGAAAACTCCCAGAGTAAGATACTCAGATTTTCAGAGAAGTAGGCAGATAAAACTCACCTGAATTTTGGCTGCCAGTTTCTCTAACATATTCTTCATATAGACCCTAGTAACTGAATGACTGATTAAAAGCTGTGGGCATGTACCCTACATTTTCAGTTCAAAGTCTAAGGGAATATATAAACCACTACCAGGTAAATAAGGCATAGTACAGTTCAATGACAAATAAAGAGACCTCCAGCTAGACTGACAAAAGTAGGATATTCAGCAAGAGGTAAAAAATCAGTATGGTTTCAGAATTACTAACTTCATTAGAGGTAGAAGATATGGAACAATAATAAAAGGTTTTGAGGAAAATGAATATTGTTAGTTTTCAGGGAGGAGTTCAAGACTTCTCTTCATCATTTCTTCTATTCCAATAAAGAGAAGAATTGCTCTTAGATCCTACAGGAACACGATGCCTAGGCTTGCTAGTGGGGAGAATCCTTGTGTAGTAAAAGTTAAAAGATCATTGCAAGTGGATATATCTCTTTCTTTTGTATTTCCTTTCCATTATCCTGAGGTGGATCAGCATCATGGAAGGAAAATAATCCCAGCTCAGCATTCAAGATTAAGGAAAAATCATTATCTTTGTTTACATTGTATCTGATGCTGGTATGTGTATAATTTTATCAACCTGGAAAAAAGAAATAGGGCCTATCTTAGCATAATTTTGTCGAAAGTTATTTAAACATAGCTTGTTCATAGCCTAGGAAGAGTTCAAGGCCAAAAGAGTTCTCTGCATTTGGCTGTGGAAACAGTATTAAGAGTAGTTAACTAGGAATGACTCACAAGGGTTTAACGTTGAAAATGATCAGGGTTTCTCTTCAAGATAGGGTTGTGATTTCATGTTTGAGTCCTTACATGCCACCCGAAATATATAACAATGATAAACTCTAAAGTGAAAAATTAAAAAGACATGGCTGAACTAAAAATTTAACTATGCTTATGAAAATGCAAGGGAAAACCGAAAATAGTGTCTTATAAGTATACTCTATATTCCCTACTGAAATTTGGATGAGATTTAAGCAAAACTGAGATAAAGAAACAGATTAAATGTGGCCCATGTAAAGTAGAAGACTAGGATCAGGCTTACTGCTTTTAACATTGGCTATGTTAGAACTCCATCACCCATGAAAGGAAGTTGTAAAAAGCTGTGACCAACAATTTCCTGGATTACAGATTGTGCATACTGAGAGATAGGAGTAAACAGGCACAGATTCAAAACTAGAACTTGGGCCAACTCTCCAGCTGGTTCATTGACTATATATCATCAGGACGCTGGGATAAGGTGGAGTTTAAGAAAACCATAAAGCAAGTAGGCAAGGGGGAATGGGACAGAGGGAAAAAAAAATTTCCACAGAAGGCAAAAGTTTAAAGTAAAAATTCAAACATTCTAAGAAAACCAATGAAACTAAAATGGGAGACTGTATTAACTTCAAGTTAACTTTAGGTTATTTAACTTGCAGGTTAATCCTGGAAATGAGAAATGAAATTACTGGAATAAAAATAAGAAAGTTTTGGGTAAACTAGAAACTAGAAACTAGGAAATGAGAAATGAAATTACTGGAATAAAAATAAGAAAGTTTTGGGTAAACTAGAAACTAGAAACTAGAAAAATTTGGGTAAACTGTAAACTAGAAAAAGTGTCAAAGGGAGAATTAGAAAATTGGAATATAGCATAGGAATTCAACTAAAACTCATAGAAAATTTAAAAAAAATTATGGAGGATCAATTGAGCTATTCTAATACAAATTTAATAAAAATTCAGAAGTGAGTATAGAAATAACAGTACAAAAGAAATATTCAAAGATATGATGATTAAGAATATTCTTAAATTAAAGAAGCACATAAGCCTCATTTGAAAATGTCCACTGTATTAGTTTCCTAGGGCTACTGTAGTAAAGTGCCACAGGCTGAGTGGCTTAAAATAATAGAAATTTATTATTTCACTGTTCTGGAGGCTAGAAGTCCAAAATCAATGTTAATAACATGGTTCCTTCTGAAAGCTCTGAGGAAGAATTTGTTCCCTGCCTCTTATCTTCTGGTGGTTTGCTGGCAATTTTGATGTTATTTGGCTTGTAGATATATCAACTCAGCCTTGATTTTTACATGGCATTCGCTTTGTGTCTCTGTCTCTTCTATATATGTCTGTCTCTATGTCCAAATTTCCCCCTATTTTTAAGGACACCAGTCATATTTAATTAATGTCCACCCCAATGACCTTAATCAAACTTAATTACCCACATGAGGATCCTGTTTCCAAATAAAGTCACATTCTGAGGTACTGGGGTTAGGACGTCAGCATATCTTTCTTAGGGGATACATTTCAACTCACACATTCTCCAAACACTTAACAAGAAAACTAAGGTGAAACTTCAGCAAATCAAAGAGCAAGATAATCAGAAAGAAGTGGCAGATTGGCAGTAAAAGTTTCTTTAGAAGCAACGATTGGCAGAAGAAAAAGGAAGAATGCCTTCAAAGAGCTAGGAAAATAACTGTTAAATCAGAAAATTCTATATGTAGTTGAAATATCCTTCCAGAGTAAGAGTTAAATAAATCATTGTTTTCAAACACAGGAAGTTCTAGAAGTTTGCCACTCATTGATTCTTGCATAAAAACCTACTAAAATTAAACCTACAAGGGATGAGATAACTGGGTGATGGACATTGGGAGGGTATGTGTTGTAATGAGCACTGAGTATTATATAAGACTGATAATATATATAAGACAAATAATACATTACATGTTAATTAATTTAATTTAAATTTTTAAAAATCCAGAAAAAAAATCCCCCCAAATATAATTTAAAAAAAATTAAATTAAACCCAAAAATGAGTAGGGTGCAACGACTTATAGTGAAGTCAGAAATTGGAAACATATCTTGGAATAACAATTAATGACTAAATACAAGAAATATATTTTATGTGGGCATTTTTTTTCAAGATTTTATTTATTTATTTGAGAGAAAGAGTGAGTGAGTGAGGGAGAGAGAGAAGGAGCAGGGAAGGGGCAGGGGAGAGGGAGAAGCAGACTCCTGGCTGAGCAGGGAGCCCAATGTAGTTTCATCTGGAAACTCCGGGATTATGACCTGAGTCAAAGACAGTCACTTAAACGACTAAGTCACCTAGGTGCCCCTATGTGCATACTTTTCAATGGGAACAAAAGAATCTAGTTAACTATATTAAGGTCATTAGGATGATGAGGGTAAATATATACTAAGGACTTATTTGAGAGGGAAGAAAAGCTGAATAGCTTTAGAATTTGCTAGAGAAATTTATAGAAAGATTTGTATGTCAAAAATGTGTCAGATAGGGGCATCTGGGTGGCTCAGTGGGTTAAGCCTCTGCCTTCGGCTCAGGTCATAATCTCAGGGTCCTGGGATCGAGCCCCTGCCCGGGCTCTCTGCTCAGCGGGGCGCCTGCTTCCCCCTCTCTCTCTGCCTGCCTCTCTGCCTACTTGTGATCTTTCTCTCTGTCAAATAAATAAATAAAATCTTTTAAAAAATGTATCAGATAAACAGAGGCAAAAAGTAGTAGGCAATGAATAGTAATATGAGACAAATATTTATGTTACAAACATTATAATTTGCAAATCAGGAGAAAAAATAAGATCCACGATGAGAAAAGAAAAATCAATAGCCCAGTTATAAAATAGACTACAGTCATACTAACGTGATTACTTTAGAAATACAAATGGCCAAGAAACATGAAATTATATCTAATTGCATTAATAATCAGATAAGTGAAAATAATAATAAATGATGAAATACATTTTGGATTAGTAAAGATTAAAAATACAGATAAAATCCATTATTAATGAAGGTGTAAGGAAAGACTCACCATCATGTTTTATTGATAGGAGTTAACTGGGTAGTTCCCTCTGCAAGTAATTTGGTATATCCATCAAATTGTAAATGGAATAAATTTTTTGACCCAGGATATAATCCCATTTTTAGAAATTTAATCTAGGGAGATAATTGTGAAAGTGTTCTTCACATTGTTTATATTACAACCTTGGGAATTCAATAGGATAAAGTAGTCATTTTAAAGATGACAAGGCGGAGCAGCATAAAACAGGAATGCCTTGGACATCCTTCATTGTTCTCTTTTAACTTTTATCTAAATGACTTTAAGCCACTTTTGCCACTCCACCATAGAATACAAAAACATTAGATATCCCTTTTAAATTGAGAGCATGATTTTATTGTCATAAATTAGGAGTGGCCTTAATAAACAATAGGTAAGTAGACATATTACCTAATTATCATCAGAAGGATGGACCTATGATCATTGGTTCCAAGCCAAAGCCATCCTTCTTAGCAGACATCCTCCATTACATCAACTCATTAAGATTCAGTTAATTTATTTGGAAGGATTTCATTAGATACTTCAATTTTATGGCTATGGTTTTAACACCTTCCCTGAAAAACACCCAGGCTAAAGTCATTGAGCTCATCTGTGGTGGAGTCACAAACACAGATACACAGATGTCTATGAGTGCTAAAGAGGTAAAGTAATTGAGTAGGGTGGATAAAAAATGTAGTCAGCTGGGCAGTACAGGATATTTGCGGATAATCTTAGTTTTTCTTAGTTAGGCAATTTGGTGGACAGCTTTTTGAATTGTTTCACTGAGTGAATGGGTCCAGCCTTTGGGAGGAATCCTTTGGCAATGGACAATGAAAGCTATAGGATTGAGACATTTAGTTTAATCTTCTATATCACCTGGCTCTTATTCATTTTGAAGGAAGCAGCTACCTTTTTCAGAAATTCTGTATCACCTTTTTCAGAAATTTTGCATCAGCTGAGATCGGCTTGCAATCTTTCAGGGCCTATTGCTCACTTATTTCACTTAGAACTAGTATTGTAGTGCATGTGTCTAGGCTACCATATAAGGTAGCCTATCATTTGACTGACTAGTTCAGAATAGTACTTTCCCCCACAGGTTCTGGTCCAGCCAATGAGGTATGTTCTATAATCACCTTCTTCAAAAATCAATACTGTTCAGGATTAATAATCTCCATTTTTAAAAATCACATTTCCAGTAATTTACTGAATTGATAATAGAAAGATAAAACTGAATTTACCCTGGTTCTACTACTTTGTATACTACTTTGTGGTACAGATAGGGCTACATCAGAATTTAAATAATCCCATAAAATAAACAACAACAACCACAACCACCACAACACTATCTTTGTAGATGCGAGTAAAATGAAATTAATCAGTTTTTCTGATCCCAAAGCTGCTTCTCCTTCCATGTTCCATATTTCAATGAATAAAATTAACATTCATCTAATTTTTCAGGTCCAAAACATAAGCATGTCCTTGATTCCTATTCCTTCCCAACTACCTCTCTTCTAACAATTTACCATGTCCTGTCAATTTTATCTCAACTGACTCCAATTCATCCAGTGCCTTTACTATAATTAAGGATACCATCATTTTATTTTATTTTAAAGATTTTATTTATTTATTTGACAGAGAGAGAGAGAGGGAGAGAGAGAGAGAGAGAGAGAACACAAGCAGGGGGAGCAGGAGAGGAAGAAGCAGGCTCCCCATTGAGTAGGGAGCCCAAAGCAGGGCTTGATCCCAGGACTCTGGACTCATGACCTGAGCCAAAGACAGACAGTCAACTAAGCCACCCAGGTGCCCCAGGATACCATCATTTTAAAAAGGCCCCCAGTTGTTCTCCTCCAGTCCCTCCTTGCTTCTTGTAATTTGCTTCCTACATTGCAGTCAAAGTGACCTGTCCAAGATGTAAATCTAATCACCTCACTTCACTACTTAAACCTTCTCAGCTGCCTTTAGGTAAAGACTCTATGGGTTAACATGGAGCTCATAAGGCTGATAAGGTCCTTTAGGATGATACCTGCCTGCCTTCCAATCTCATTTCTTACCACCCTCTTTTGGACCATTCTGAACTATATTCAGTTTTTAGAATAATGTCTTTCTCTTTCCTTAATCTTTGACTCTTTGAAAAAATTCTTCCCTCTGGTATCCTCTTCCATCTGCTCTTTACCTGGCTAATTTATGAGAACATTTTAAATCTCACTGGGATATTATTACTTTGTGTAGGATGTCTTGTCTTATCCTTAATCGTAGTTTAGATGCTCCCTCTCAAGAAGTACTAACCCAGGGCACCTGGGTGGCTCAGTGGGTTAGGCTTCTGCCTTCGGCTCAGGTCATGATCTCAGCGTCCTGGGATGGAGCCCTGTGTTGGGCTCTCTGCTCAGCAGGGAGCCTGCTTCCCTCTCTCTCTCTGCCTGCCTCTCTGCCTACTTGTAATCTCTGTCAAATAAATAAATAAATAATCTTTAAAAAAAGAAAAAAAGTACTAACCCTACTTATTAGTACTTATTAAATAAAATTGTAATTGCTTATATATCTCTATGTCAAACTCCAGTGCATTAGATGATGCATTTCTATAGCTGAAATTATCTTTGTTTTATTTGCCTAGCACTTAGCACACTGACAGGCAAATAAATGCCTAAATATTCACTAAATATTAAACATTCACTGACTGATTGACTGACTGAATGAATGAATGAATAAACTGGAATGGATCTTGGCTAGGTATATTTACTGTGAGTGCAGTCTATCTAGAACCAGACTTTGCCAAATTGGGGCTATCATGGGCTAATATTAAGATAAATCAACTTTTATATATATTAAGAAGATCAGAATATTTTCAACAGATAGGATTGCTAAATATATATTTGAACTAATAGCAAAGAAATATTAATGGCAAAGTTCCTTTTACTAAACAGATGCCATTTGTATTGTTATGAACAGTTACTGAGTGCCAGCAATGTGCGAAACTCTAGGCAGAATGTTGTGTTAGACGAAGTTTATACTTGGGAAATAATTTTAATACACAGACAATGTAAAAACACAGTACAAGACTGTATTATGTGCAACAGAAGGAGGAGCAACAAGACTCTTTAGAAGCTTCACCCCAATTAGATGTTAAATTTAATGTTTTAAAGAAAAATATTTAGGAATATGTTTTGCTTGAAATTATGGGGATTACAAGCTTGCACCCAGGAGTCAGACATATAAGTCCAATGGTGACTCTTCTATTTACCACTTTGAAGAGAACTTTAATGATGTTGGACCTCAGTTTTCAAGGATATAATGGGGTAGTAGTGTAAGGACCTATTTAGTCAGAGCGACTCCATCTTGGTTAAAGCCATTTTGTTGTTTGTGCAGTAAAACTTAAATTGACCCTGTCCCCCTCCCCCCAGAGAAACTTATTTAGAAACAAGTCTGGGAAACCAGTAAAATATGGTCAGCTAGTTCCTAATAAGAGAGCCCAGAATACAAGGCCAGGTTGGCCAGTTCTTGATAACAGAGCCCAGAATACACGACGAGTCAGGCCAGGTGGAGACATCCAATCAGTAAGAAACACACATACTTTTTCCCTAGCCACCAAAGAATGTAAACTCTGCCTTTTGGACACCAAACTTGAGCGCCAATTCTGACCAGAGTGATAGGTTAGTTCAAACAGCTACTATAGGGTAAATTGCAATTCAATTGGCCATCTGCGTGTGGCCCAACATGACTATGCAATGTTACAATCTCATTGGCCACCTATGTGTGGCCAAACTTTTGCTCTATAAAAGGTAGTCTGTAAGACGGGGAGGGGTTGCTGTCTTTGGAGGCGGCCCTGACCGGTCAGTCAGTCAATTCTTGAGCCTGTAAGCTGGGGGTGGTCGCTCTCTTCAGAGATGGCCCTGGCTAGTCAGTCTGACTTCTAAAGCTTGGCATAGAATAGAGCTTTGCATAACTTTCACCTTGTCTCAGTCTTATTCCTCTGGCCAACCAGTCTGACTTCTAATACTTATCATAAAATAAAGCTTTAAATAACTTTCACTGTGTCTCAGTCTCGTCTCATTTAATAATGGACCTAACAGTAGTAATAATATCTGTCTCAGTGATGGTTAGTTTTATGTGTCACTTGACTAGATGAAGGTATGCCCAGATAACTGGTCATTATTTCTGAGTATATATGTGAAGGTATTTCTGGATGAGATTAGCATTTGAATAAGTAGACTGAGTAAAGCAAATTGTCCTCTCCAGTGCAGTGGTCATTGAGAGGTCCATGGTCAAAGGAGCGAGACTGATACAAAGCGAAGGTCAAGCAAAGCTTTATTTCGCGCCAAGCATAGAGAAGCAAACCAACCGTTTGGGGCCGCCTCTTACAGAAAGGGCGACCCCCAGCCTCACAGACTAACTTTAAAGAGCAAAGGCCATGTGGTTGAGCCTGGCCAGACACAGGTGGCCAATGAGATTGCAACACACAGAGAAAGCTGCACAGTCATGCTAGGTCACACACAGGTGGCCAATTGAATTACAATTCACTCCATAGTAGCTATTTGAACTAGCCTATCACCTTGGTCAGAATTGGCGCCCAAAAGGCGGGGCCCACACTCATTGGTAGCTAGGAAGACAGTATGCGCCCTCCACTGATTGGATGTCTCTACCTGGCCAACTCATCCCCGCATTCCGGGCTCTTTTGTGTCCACCTGACCTGACCCGCCCCTGTATTTGGGCTCTGTTATCAGGAACTGGTCAACCACATTCTACTGGTTTCCCGGACTTGCTTTTAAGAAAGTTCCCCTGGGGAGAGGGGGGGCAGGGTCAGTTTAAGTTTTACTGCATAAACAACAAAATGGCTGTTCAACCAAGATAGAGCTTCCTTGGCTAAATAGGCCCTTACAGGCATTATCCAATCCACTGAAGGCCTGATTAGAACAAAGAGGTGAGGAAGGGCTAATTCACTCTCTCTCTCTCTCTCTCTGATTGACTTGGGACATCCATATTCTCCCACCCTTAGACATTGGAACTCCTGGTTCTTGGGCCTGTGAGTTCTGGGACTTACACTAGCAGCCTTCTCCCCCACCCAGTTCTCAGGCCTATGGTCTTGTACTGAATTATACCACCAGCTCTCCTAGTTTTATAGCTTGCAGATGGTGTATCATGGGACTTCTTGGCCTCCATAACCACAAGAGCAAATTCTCATGCTAAATCTCCTCTTGTATATCTAGGTATATATCCTGCTGTTTTTTTTCCTCTGGATACCTTTATAAAGTAGTCTCATAGAATTAGTATTGTGAAGAGTAAATAACATTAAATATATAATGTTCCTGGCATAATAACCAGTACATAGAAAGTGCTCAGTAAATATTAGATACTAAACTTCCTTTGTCTAATCTCCTCAATTTCTAGATGATGAAACCAAGGCACCAGAGATATTAAATGAAATTACCTGTGGTCTCACAGCTACTTAGAAAAGGTAGAGAACTAGAAGCAAGATCTTCAGGTTCCTCATTCTCCCTCCTGGTTGTTTGAATTATATGGATGCAAACTGAGGAGGCATCATAATACATGGTATCCATGGTGACAATGTTCTTATGAAATATAAGCATTGTTTAATTTCTAGCCACTCTGCCCATCCTCTCCATTAGTTATGAACAGGAATAAGGAGAAAGGAACATGGACAATTACATACAAAAATAAAATTCCATGATCATAAGAAAAAAGGGATGGGATTATAAAGACTGCTAGCTGCATAGATTTGTTCTTTTGTGCTATAAATGTAGTATCAAGGCAGTAAGTATGTATTTGGATAAAGTGAAGTGCCAAGGTGGTATGTATATATATGATAGGAATGAACTTACCATAGGCAAAATGTATGGGAATTTCCAAATGAAACCAAATAGAAACTAGAAGTCTGCCTCTTATGAGACAGTGAAGTTTAGGGTTGCAGAAATGGCTGGAATTTGTGTAGCAGAGAGCTAGGTTTGAGGTGTATATGTGGGTTCATGACTTTGAATAAGGGCTGGTCTTGACTCCTCAGGGTAAAACTCAATGGTGCAGCACACCACAACTTGTGCAAAGGGATGAGAAGCAAAACTGATATAAAAGAGGTCACAGAGGACTGGGAGAAGGAGGTCAAGACATCTAAATTAGAGATAAACTAATGCCTACCTCAAAACCCAGCGGAAATCCATGAGGGCACACTTTAGGAGAAATACACACACTAGAGTAAGTGCCATTAACTAGGACTATGGATAAAACCCAAATAGACTCATCTTTAAAAAGCATATATCAGTAGAAATTATCCAAACCAAAGCAGATAAAGAAAAAAGATTATTGAAGGGCATCTCAGCTCTTTCCACAGTTTGGCTATTGTGGACATTGCTGCTATGAACATTGGGGTGCATTTTGCCCTTCTTTTCACTACATCTGTATCTTTGGGGTAGTGCAGTTGCTGAGTCATAGGGTAACTCTATTATTAACTTTTTGAGGAAACTCCATACTGTTTTCCAAAGTGGCTGTACCAAATTGCATTCCCCTCAACAGTGTAAGAGGGTTCACCTTTCCCCACAGCTTCTCCAACATTTGTTGTTTCTTGCCTTGTTGATTTTAGCCATTCTAACTAGTGTAAGGTGGTATCTCAAATGTGGTTTTGATTTGTATTTCCCTGATGGCTAATGATGATAAACATTATTTCATGTGTTTGTTAGCCATTTGTATGTCTTATTTTTGAGAAGTGAATGTTAATGTCTTCTGGTCATTTTTTGATTTGATTATTTGTTTTTTGGGTTTTGAGTATGAGAAGTTCTTTATAGATCTTGGATATCAGCCCTATGTCTGTGGTGTCATCAGGCAAATATATATATATTTTATATATATAATTGTATATATAATTCCATATATACAATGGAATATTATTCAGCCATCAGAAAGGATGAATACCCAACTTTTGCATCAACATGGATGGGACTGGAGGAGGTTATGCTGAGTGAAATAAGTCAAGCAGAGAAAGTCAATTACCATATGGTTTCATTTATTTGTGGCATATAAGGAATAGCATGGAGGACATTAGGAGAAAGAAGGGAAAAATGAAGGTGGGGAATCAGAGAGAGAGATGAACCATGAGAGACTATGGACTCTGAGAAACAAACTGAGGATTTTAGAGGAGAGGGGGTGGGGGAATGAGTTAACCCAGTGATAGGTACTAAAGGAGGTCATGTACAGCATGGAGCACTGGGTGTTATACACAAACAATGAATCATGGAACACTACATCGAAGACTAATGCTGTACTGTATGGTGACTAACACAACATAATAATAAAAAAAGGATTGTAAAAAATGTACAGAGACCCAGTAACTTGTGGGAAAATAACAAGTGAGTTAATACATTGTAATAGAAGCATCAATGTGAGAAGAGATGGAGAATGAGCAAAATATATTTTAATAAATAATGGCCCCAAATTTCCTAAATTTGTAAAAAACATTCAACCTAGGGATTCAGGAAGTGAACCCAAGTAGGATAAATACAAAAAAAGTCACACTAGGCACATAACTGTCAAACATCTGAAAAAACCAAAGATAAAAAATCCTACAGCTAGAGGAAAAGAAAACAATCATGTATGGGAACAAAGATGAGAATGGTGGCACCTTTCTTATCAGAAACAATAGAGGCCAAAAATAAGAGCATGATATCTTCAAAGTAACTAACCAAAAACAAAATGCCAACCATAAAAAGCGAAGGAATATTTTGCTAGAAGTTTTGTGCTACAAAAAAATGTTAAGAGTTTTTTTCAGGTTGAAGAGAAATAAAACAACATAATATGGGAACAGGAATTTACAGAAAGGAATGGAATGCATTGGAAATGATTATTTAGGTGCATATAAACTACCTTTTCCATTTCTTGATTTCTTTAAAAGACAACTGAGGGCTTAAGTTGAAAATATCACATTTCCTGTGTAGTTTATAATATATGTAAAAGGAAAATGTTTGACAACAATAGCACAAAGGATAGGAGAGGAATAAATGGAATTATAGGATACGTTGTTCCTAATTTCTTATATTTCATTTGAAGTGTTGCAATATCATTTTTTTAAGTAGGCAACCATAAGTAAAGGATAGATATTGTAATTACTAGGATGAGTACCAGAAATTTATATTAAGAGATAAATAATTAATAAGACAATGGGCAAAATTAGATGGAATACTAAAAATATTTAGTTAATACTTCCAAAAGCAGGGAGACAGGAAGAAGAAAGGGACAAAAATCACACTGAACAATTAGAAACCAAATAGATTTAAAACCAACCATATCAATAACTATACTAAATGGATGAACCTAGAGGGAATTATGTCAATTGCAAGAAGTAAACAGAGAAAGACAAATATATAATTTCACTTATACATGGACTCTAAAAAAATCCCAAAACAAATGAATAAACAAACATAAGCAGAATTATACTCACAAATGCAAAGAGAAGACTGATGGTTGGCAGAGTTGGACAATGGGTGAGGTTGGTGAGAGGGAATGGGATACATAGACTTCTAGTTGTGGAATTAATGGGTCATGGGAATGGGGGCTACAGCATTGTATTGTGGTGGTATTGTGTGGTGACAGATGGTGGTTACACTTTTGGTGAGTATGGCATAGTGTGTGGAATTGAGTTGCTTTGTTGTATACCTAAAACTAGTGTAACATTGTGTGTCAACTGCACTTAGATTAAAAAAGATAGTTATACTACAAGAAAATGAATTGAACACTGCACTTTAAAGGCAGGGATTGTCAGACTGTATATAAAAACATAAGACTCAACTATGTGCTATCTGAAAAAGGTGCTCCAAATATAGACTCAGAATTAAAAGGTGAAAAAAATATGCTATACAAACACTATTCATAATTAAAAACTCTTAGAAAAACAGGAATAGAGGAGAACTTCCTA
This sequence comes from Mellivora capensis, assembly GCA_004024625.1. Classification (NCBI taxonomy): domain Eukaryota; kingdom Metazoa; phylum Chordata; class Mammalia; order Carnivora; family Mustelidae; genus Mellivora; species Mellivora capensis. Next base: position 214,527 of record PISX010001074.1, read on the forward strand.
ATCATAAAAGGCATTCACTAAAAGAAAATGTACTTAATGGTGATATACTGAATACTTTCTAAGATTGGGAACAAAAAAGAGGTATCTGTTCTCACTCCTTTTTAACATTTTACCAGATGTCCTATTCAGTGCAACAAGGCAAGAATAAAAAGCATGAGTCTGTTGGCCATCTATATGTCTTCTTTGGAAAAAAAAAAGTGTATTCATGTTTTCTGCCCATTTTTTAATTGAGTTATTCACTTTTTGGGTGTTGACTATTATGAGTTTTTTAAAAAATATATTTTAGATACTAAACCTTTAACATATATGTCATTTTCAAATATCTTCTCCCATCTAGAGGTTGCCTTTTAGTTTCATTGATTGTTTCTTTCACTGTGCAGAAGACTTTTATTTTGACAAAGTTGAAATAACTTACTCTTGCCTTTGTTTCCTTTGTCCCAGGTGACATATCTAGTAAGAAATTGTTATGGCCAATGTCAAAGAGGTTACTGGCTGTCTTCTCCTCTAGGACTTTTTTTTTTTTTAAAGATTTATCTATCTTAGAGAGAGCGAACCTGGGGGGAGGGGCAAAGGTAACATGATGTCAATAAAAACGTATCTATCAATAATCACTCTCAATGTGAATGGCCTAAATGCACCCATAAAATGACACAGGGTGGAAGAGTGGATAAAACAACAGGACCCACCCATATGTTGTCTACAAGAGACCCATTTCGAACATAAGGATACAGCCAGACTGAAAATGAAGGGATGGAGAAGCATCTTTCATGCCAATGGGCCTCAAAAGAAGGCTGGGGTAGCGATTCTCACATCAGATAAATTAGATTTTAAACTAGAGACTGCATTCAGAGATACAGAAGGACACTACATAATTCTTTAAAAAAAATTTTTTTTTAATAAACATATAATGTATTTTTATCCTTGGGGGTACAGGTTTGTGACTTGCCAGGTTTACACATTTCACAGCACTCATCATAGCACATACCCTCCCCAATGTCCATATCCCCACCACCCTCTCCCATCCCCACTCCCCCTAGCAACCCTCAGTCTGTTTTTTGAGATTGAGTCTTTTATGTTTTGTCTCCCTCCCGATCCTGTCTTCTTTCATTTTCTCTTTTCCTACCTCCCAAACCCCCCATGTTGCATCTACACTTCCTCATATCAGGGAGTTCATATGATAGCTGTCTTTCTCCAATTGACTTATTTCGCTAAGCATAATACCCTCTAGTTCCATCCATGTCGTCACAAATGGCAAGATTTCATTTCTTTTGATGGCTGCATAGTATTCCATTGTATATATATACCACATCTTCTTTATCCATTCGTCTGTTGATGGACATCTAGGTTCTTTCCATAGTTTGGCTATTGTGGACACTGTTGCTATAAACATTCGGTGCACATGCCCCTTTGGAGCACCACGTTTGTATCTTTAGGATATATACCCAGTAGTGCAATTGCTGGGTCATAGGGTAGCTATATTTTCAGTTTTTTGAGGAACCTCCACAATGTTTTCCAGAGTGGTTGCACCAACTTGCATTCCCACCAGCAGTGTAGGAGGGTTCCCCTTTCTCTGCATCCTTGCCAGCAAGGACACTACATAATTCTTAAAGGGACTATCCACCAAGATGATCTAACAATTGTAAAATTCTATGCCCCCAATATGGGAGCAGCCAATTACATAAGAAAACTATTAATCAAGATAAAGAGTCATATTGGTATAAATACATTAATAGTAGGAGATCTTAATACGCCTCTCTCAGTAATAGACAGATCATCCAAGCAGAAAATCAATAAACAAGAGCATTGAATGACACATTGGACCAGATGGACCTCATAGATATATACAGAACATTCCACCCTAAAACAACAGAATACTCATTCTTCTCAATTGCACAAGGAACCTTCTCCAGAATAGACCACATACTGGGTCACAAATCAGGACTCAACCGATACCAAAAGACTGAGATTATTCCCTGCATATTCTCAGATCACAATGCTTTGAAACTGGAGCTCAATCACAAGGAAAAGTTTGGAAGGAACTCAAACACCTGGAAGCTAAAGACCACCTTGCTTAAGAATGCTTGGATCAACCAGGAGATCAAAG
>PISX010001075.1:0-216439 GCA_004024625.1 Mellivora capensis
TTTTAATTAAGGAAGAGGGAATCTCTTTCAGCTACCCCACCCCTAGTGGCCTGGTGGGGAGTAAGCAAGATTCGCTTTACCTGTAGGATGAAGACAACTAGAAGCAATCATTCCGAATTTTGTGAGTCGTTTGGGGGTGGGGGTGGGGGTGGGGGTGGGGGGGGGGACACTGGAGCTGGGCCCGGGGCTTGTGTCAGTCTGGGGAGGGGGCAGCAGGTTGCCACAAGCAGGCGGACCTTTGAGGGGGTGACAGAAACTGGGTCGGAGGAGTGGAGGCCAGGCTAAGCGCTTTCAGGTCCAAGACTTGGCTCCCTCCTTAGGTCTCAGGGGGCGCAGAGATTCCCGCCCTGCCTGCGAGTCCCTCTTGGCCTTTGCCCCCTGTAGTTCCTCATCCCTTTTCATAGAAGGCAGAACTACAGCTCAGAGAGGCACGTCCACTTGCCCAGTGTAAAAAAAAAAAAAAAAAAAAAAAAAAAGTCGGAGTGGAAAGCGCATGGGGCCCCAGAACGGAGCGCTGCGCCTTCGGAACCCTCGCATGCAGACACCCCGCCTCCTGGACCTGGATCCACGAAGGTCTGATTTCAGAGTCCCTGTGAGAGGAGCTGTGTCCAGCACCCGGAAGAGCCCCTTAGAGCAGCGAAGGTCTCAATATATAACCAGTTGACTAAATGAGTAAATCCGGGAGTCAAAGCCCTGGCGGAGAACGTGGGGGCCCCCAACAGGGCTCGGAAGGTCCCCTGCGGCAGCGACTTGGGGGTGAACCTTGAGTTGTGAGGAGTGGTTTCTGCGTCTTGACAGCTGGAACGAAAGTTGGGCTTATGTGAGAGGGGACAAAGTTTTTGATTGTCCACGAAGAAAATTAGAGCTCATTCTAGCCCAGACCCTGAACTCACCAGACTTTGAACCGACCTTCACACTCCCCCATAAATAGCTCCCCATTTCACAGTCTGAGAAAGAGTTGCGGAGGTTTTCCCCTGCACAAAGTCAGGTATGAACTACGTGAACCGGTCAGCTCTGGACCCCAGGTGAATCTGACCCAAAACCCCAAACCGGTTTCCTTTTATTTTTCTCCCATTGCATTTCTCTTGTTCCCAACTTAACACAGGGAGACACTCAGCATCCCACCATTAACTTCATCTGCTCCCTTTAGTGATAGCATGATTTCGTTGCATTTCCCAGATTTTATAAAACAAGCGTGTATTTACACAGTAGGAAAAAGAAAAGGACCTAAATGTATTTGGAAAATTACAAACTGAGTTTCAGGTTCTCTTCCCTCTAGTACTAGCAGTTATTGGACATTTGCTATTTGCCAGACCATGTACTCAGCGTGAGACCCACACTAACTCACTGAATCCTCACTAGAACTCTCTCTAGTCGCTGGTATTATTATCCTCCTGTTTCCGACGGGGAAATCTGATTTTCAGACACAGAAAATTCTAGATAAATAGAATTTCTCTTTTTAATTATGTTATTTATAAAGAAGTCATTCTCTCCCTATCTTCTACCTCCCTCCAAACCTAGCAAATAATAGTCACCACTATTTAAATAGGAAAAATAATTTTATTAGATCCACAAACTTGAAATATAGTTAAGCCTCCCTCTGCTCATGACTTTAATAGGCTGTGTGTCCTGTAGCTTGATAAAATTGGCACTTTTCCTCCTTTTCACCTTTCCCTGGCTCAGGGCTTTTTGCAAATGGGCTTTCAGTTTCTGTGAGGAAGGCAGGAGAGTGAAGGGACAGGCCCCTGTCCAAGGCCAAGAAGCAAGGGTCCTGATCCCCTTGGGTCCCTCACTTGCTGGGTGACTGAGCAGGTCCTTCATTTCAGGGTTCCTGGTTTTCCTCACAGGCAAAATGAGGGGGGGCCAGTTGCATTTCCTGTCCCTCCCGGTTCTTTGGCTTTATGATAAGGGAGCAGGAGAGTGAAAAGTTCAGTCTGCTCCTAGTTCAGTCTACCCCCAGACTGAATGAAGTCTCCAGGAGAGTGACATAGCATAGGAAGATCATGGAGGGGAGGGGGGAAGCACTGGTTGGAACCCCATTTTTATCCTCTACCAGCTTTGTGTCCTGGGACAAGTTCTCCCACATCTCTGAGTCCAACCTCCTTCTCCCAGTCTGAAAACTGGGGCTAATGAGCCTTATCTCAGGGAGTCAGGAGGATGAAATGGGCTCCTAGATATAAAACGTGAAGAGAAGTCAGGCCAGCAAGTCCCCCCAGTGCTGGCCATCTGGCCATCTGCGTGAGAAAGGAGAGGGCCTGACTCAGCAGAAGAGAGGCCTAGGAGGTAATCTGGAGGGTAATCGTTAATGATATAGTTAGCACTAAGGCTGCTGCTTTGGACCACTGCAAAGAGGCTTGTGAAAATTGTGCTGGCTAAGAATCCTCAGGACCCTGGGGGCAGCACAGGGAAGCTTGACCCAATGGGTGGCACAGCCCTTCCCAGAGAAAAGAGCTCAGAGTTCCTGGACCCGGCAGGACGGAACATCTAAGCACATGACGAGAAAGTCATTCTGTTTTCAGGGATCTGTTAATTCTCCCATTATACTCAGGAGACTGTCTTGGTACAACTTTAACACTTTGACAATGATTGCTGACGTTCTGTGGACAAAGGCCCAGGCTGTGATCTTCAGGAGGCAATCTAGGATCTGGTTGGAAAACACCAACAGCTGCTCCCTCCACTCTACTTCTGTTCAGAGGGAAGCCCTCTATGGTTGATGGCGGATACTGTGACATAAATTTCCCTTTATAAATCTTTTTTTGGTTTGTTTTTTAAAACAAGTTTATTTCAAGTTAAACATTAATTAAAGAATACCACTGTTGGTGCTGGGATAAGGCCAACAATCATAACAATTGTTCTTAGACAAGGGAACAATCATGTAGGTGGCCGCCTGAAATTTGAGTTGACACTGATTTACAGGGGGGAGCCCTGCATTTCCAACAGCATAAAGTCTAGTTGGAATGCTGTTCCACCTCCTCAGAGCTGGATGGCCTTGGGCGAGTTACTTACCCTCTCTGGACCTTGGATTCCTTATCTGCAAAGCTATGGGGATAGCGATCATTCCGATCTTCTAGGTTTGCAGAGAAAAATCTCCTAGAGAGATAGTAGATGGAGGACCAAGCACATTGGATGCATGGGGTTGTTTGTAGCATTAGTAAACAACAGATAGGAGAATTTGTTCAAAACACTAGCTTGTTTCCCCCTGGACCAGGCTCTCTGCTAGCTTAATAGTATTGTGCAGGAGGGGAAGAATTCTTTGGAAGTGGGAGTTCTGTTTAGAAATCACTTGCCCTGTTTAACTTGCTCAGCGTTAGGGCCTGCTATGAGGCTGTCATTTCCCTAGGGGACACTTTTTCAGAATCTTCATAGAACATCACTATACTCTGTAGGCAAAATTAAGACACCTGTAAATTGCAAATAGGGCAGAAAATATTTTCACTCGTCCTTTTCAAACATGACTAAACTCTTTGCGTGGTCCCTTTTCCTTCATCATACTTTTCTATTCCACTCCCTTCCTCCCTTCATTTCTCTCCTTTTTCCTCAGGCAGCTTTTCTTTGGTGTTACTCTCAGAAAACAGGTGCTACTCACCCATCTGTCCTGCCCTCTAGAGTCCCCCATTCCGTGGGCAGACTGCTTATCAAGTACCGGAGTACCCCATGACCCATGTCAAAGGACAGCCCCAGTGCCAACTCGGCAGCAGAACTCTTTCCCTTCATGTTCATGGTGTTGCCTGAACACAGTTTAATACGCATTTGAATAAGAGGCCAACATTTCAAACCAGGAAACGTTCCATAGACATCTGGCATCCTGGCTTCTCAGCATCAGTCTGCAGGTGAGAGGGCCTAGGTGTGTTCTCTTGAGATGGAGCATGGGTCCCAAAGGCAGGATATAATAGGATGCAGTGCCCAAAGGGACAAGGGATGGGTGGGATGGTGGGATGCCCAAAAGGGGACGGACCCCGCAACCTTTGGGGGGCAGGAGAGGGCTGTTGGAGAAGGTGGCATTTGGACTGAGCGGAGAAGGATTTGCCAGGTTGTGAAGGGGAGCTACTTTCTGGCCAAGGAGGCAGTATGTGAAAGGGGTTAAGAACTGAAATGACTTGGTCGATGTGTTTGAGTGTCACGAGAGTTGGGAGGGAGTAGGGGTGCATACAGGCGTAGAAGGGTGATGGGGTGGAGAGCCAGAACCCTGAGGGTTGAAGGGTCTTTCTTCTTTTCTTTCCTTTCCTTCTGTCACCTTTCATTAAATTCTCCTTCTAGAATTTCAAAAGCAATACATAGCCACTCTACCCGATAAAACGGATCGGATATGTAAGCAATTAATAATCTCCTTCATTCTCTTTCCATCAGTATAACTAGGATTAACAATTTCATCTGAATCCTTAGATACTCCTCATTACATATAAATACAAAATAGCCTAGATGAGTAAAGGTAGAAATTGACTGTGTCTTTGTGTGTGTGTGACTCTATCAATCTAGGCATACATCTGTCACTTGCTTTTTTTGTCTAATTCATGTCATAGACACTTAAGCATTTCAATAGCTATAAATCTAACCCATTCCTGTGGCTCAGTTGGTTAAGCGGCTGCCTTCAGTTCGGGTCATGATCTCAGGATCCTGGGATCAAGCCCCGCACGGGTCTCCCTACTCATCAGAGAGCCTGCTTTTCCCTGCCACTCCACCTACTTGGGCTCTCTATCTCTCTGTCAAATAAATAAATTCCAACCCATTCCTTTTATACTCCATAGTGGGGATGTACTGCAGCTCATTTAACCATTTTCTTATCGACAGACAATTTTCTCCAAAGTGTTATTACTACTAACAATTCTTTTTTTTTTTAACTTATTTTATTTTATTTGTTAGTAATCTCTACACACAACGTGGGGCTCAAACTCACAACCCTGAGGTCAAGAGTCACATGCTCTTCTGACTCAGTCAGCCAGGCACCCGATTACTAACAATTCTCAGGAAAAAAAAGAAAGAAAGAAAGAAAGAAATCCTTGCAAATCTTCAGATTCAAACTCTTATCTTAAAGGTTTAATTTCTAAAACTGAGATGGCTAGAGCCAACGGCATGTACTTTGAATCTGAACAGATATTGCCAGATTATTTTTAAACTTTTTTTTTTTTTAAGATTTTATTTATTTATTTGACAGACAGAGATCACAGGTAGGTAGAGAGGCAGGCAGAGAGAGAGGAAGGGAAGCAGGCTCGACGCGGGGCTCGATCCCAGCCGCCCCCCCCCTTGATCCCAGGACCCTGGGATCATGACCTGAGCGGAAGGCAGAGGCTTTAACCCACTGAGCCACCCAGGCGCCCCGCCAGATTATTTTTTAAAACCCCTGTTCCAGGGTGCATTTCCAGGAGCAGAAGCCATCTCTCGCTCAGCTCTGCTGGCCCTCGATAGCACTGCTCTGTACTCATTTCTGCCATGGACAGTTTTGAACAGGGGACTAATAGCATTACGTACCCCTTTGGGAAACTCCCTGGGAGCATACGGTGGAAAATGGGGAGTAGGGGTAAGGAGAGGTATGCTGGAACCAGTGAGGAAAGCCGGGACTAGGGGCGGGGGTGGCTGAGGGCTGCTGTGGAGTTCAGGCATAGCCCTGGGATTGGAGAGGTGGGGAGGGAAGAGAGAAGTGAAATGTGGAGAGGTACCCATGCTATTTACTACCTCCCAGGGCTGGAGGGGTGCCCTGCTGACCTCACAGGTCTGACAGCACAGGAAGGAGGTGGAGTATCATCATGCTAACCTCCTGCCGTTTCTCATGCTTCTTCCCTAGAAGCTACCCATCTCCAGCCTCCTGACCTCCAAGATCAGTTTGAGCAGCTTCTCATGTCTGGAGCGCTGGGCCAGAGCAGCGGGCCACTGAGAACAGAAGTGTGGCCTTGCTCCCTCCACTCAGGGTCTGGGCAAGTGGGCAGGGCTGGGTGGACGGACAGACATGCTTCCTTGCAGGGCAGGCCTTAAGGCCAGGGTTGCCAATGACGTCACAACGTAGCTTAATAATTAGCAGTGTTGTTTCATCTCATCCTCACTAATTTGCTTTTTCGCCTATGTAGCACCTGGCCACAGATGTGTTAGAAGTAACAATAGCCTTCCAAGGCTCGTTTCTGTAGAAGAGGGCCAGGAAGGCCTGGCCTGCTGAGACTGGGGCGGGGATGCCTGCTCGTGCTTCCCGGCCGGATGCCCTTGAAGTCTTTGCCCAGCTCCATCTGCCCCTCATTCTTTCCCTTTCTCTATCTCCATCTTTCTCCTCAGCCTTGGATTGAACAGCAGACTTCTTTTCTCACAGGCCACCACAGGGAAGCCCAAAGAAGAGGGCTGGCGCCATCTTGTTCTAAAGGGTTTCCCCAACCCTGCGGGAAGCCGAGGCAGTGCTTCAGGGCCGAGGGAGAATCTGAGATTGTCATGGGTACAGAAGAGCCCGTCCAGCCAGCATGTTTGCTCAGCTCCTAAATAGTCCAAGAGCGTGTGGTAAGCTTTCCTGGACAATGGATCCATCTGACTTCATAATTAGCCCCATTCTCCATGGAGCAGAATGTGGGCCAGCTAGAGACTAATTGCTGAGATTTCTCTCCTTGCATGACCTCCTAACTGATTCTTGAGCCGTCACAAGGATGTCCACCCTTACGGGCATCAGATAGAAGTATTTAGCAATCCAGGGTGTGGCTTAAAGTGTGAGGGGTGGGATGGAAATTAACTTTCCATTCTGGCTTTGACAGCGGGTCCTCAAACCAACAGCCAGGTCTTCTCTTAGAAGAAGTAGAGCCCATCTTTCACTTCCTCAGCACTGGCCCAGGACATGGTCGCACAAGGTCAGAGGAAGAGGGTCAGCTTCGGAGTCACTTGGATCAAAATGTGGGACTGTGTGACCTCGGGCAAGTCACTTAGTCTCTCTGAACCTCAGTCTCCTTATCTGTAGAATGGGATGGTGGTTGTTGCCTCATAATGGTGCTGGGTTATAATGATGTTGGATTTTTATGATGAGGTGAGCAAGCACCTGTCTCAGCTTTCGGCACGGAGAAGGCACTTCATAAGTGCAAGTGCATTTAGTTTTCGAAAACCATTGACTGAAAGGACCGACAGAGACCAGCTGACTTTGGGAGGAGGAGGGGTGATGGGAACTGTTCCCTCACTCCCACCCAGGTCCATTTCTGCATCTGGCTGTTGGTTACCTAGGCGATGCCAGGACATGGACACCAAGCACGGCGAGAATGTGCACAGCTGCAGAGACGCCGGGACGGCACGTGTGGCTCAAGAAGAAGCCAGCCTGGTCATTTCCAGACACCGCCAATGTCAGCCTGGGCAACTGGCAGAGGTGGTTAGGACAAGGGGTTTAAATCCCGTGGCAAAAGGCAGCTCGAAAACCAGTTGGTGTCACATTAAAAAGGAAATAAATAAATACAGTTTTTAAAGTTAAAAATTAAGTTCCATTAGATAACCAAAAAAGGTCTGTGTCAAGGGGAGGGGAGGTCCTCAGATTTGTTTATAAATACAGTAAAATAAATATATAAAGGGAAGCAGCTCAGAGTGTTTTGGGGGCTGATCTTGTCTGTTTTTCATGGAGCGTGTTTCCCATTACAAGGGGAAAATGCAGGCCACACATGGGCAGAGAGGAAATATGCAGACGGGAGAATAATTGGGGGTGCTGGGGTCGTGGGATAATCCATGAATTTGTTTTCAAAATCTTCTTGAATGTTCCGCTACTTTTACAATTAAAAAAAAAAGTGTAACAAAATCAACTCTAAGTTGAATTCAGCTGGAACTAACTTAATCTGTTGGTGTGATTTCCTGTAAGATGCACCCTTCCCCTGACTCCAGGAAAGGACCATGGTGGTTCTTAGCTTTCTCCCTCTATTCATCCATCCCAGGTAGTCAGGTCAAGTTCGAGTCTGGGTACCTATTTCAGAGAAGGCTCCTTTGTTGGTTGCTCACAGCACACGTGGTGGTAAGGCATGGGGGCAGTGTGCCCACCATCTCACAGCCTTGACTTTATCATCCCTATTTACAGGAGGGGAAACTGAGGCTCATGGGCGAGCCAGCCATCAGGGTAGAGTAGGTTTCAAACTTCAGTCTCCTGGGTTTGCCCAGTTCTCCCGTAACCTAAAACAATTCCCTTCCTTGGAAAATATCTCCTTCTAGAGTGTTCCTGGTAAAATAGGAATCAAGACAGCAATAGGTACACCCCTATCACTGGCATGAATTTGGGGTCCCTCTAACAGCTGACAAAGGGGACAAACATATAAAAATCCCTCTTCTTTCTATCTCTTTCCCACTCTTGGGCAATTGAGCATTTTCCTTGTTGAGAAAACCCAAGTGTCATAAAAGTGATTTGGATAGAAAACAAATAAAGATCTGGTTTGGGAAGGAAAGCCAAAATTCCTCATTATCAACAACACTGCTCCTTTAGATAAATATTTACCTAATCCAATTCTTCTTCCTTTTTTCTCTCTTCCCTTGACAAGAATGTTCTCCATCTCAGCGGCTGCAGTGGCCCCTGTTGGAACAGACCACGTTCAATGTTTCCATCATAAGGCATGTTTTTCTGGGGTTTATTACTCCGCTGTAAAAATGTGCTCTAGGCAAGAACTTGGCATATTAAGTCTCATCTCAGAGGTAATTGGTGGGGATTTTTTTAAAAACCTTTTTTCTTTTTACAGACAAACTTGGAAAGAGAAACAAAAAGGTCAAGAATTTACTGTTGGAAACTATGGGTTTTGCCCCCATGAGTTTTCCCCTTTGGTTTGGTTTGTTCTGTATTATTTTTGATCTCCTCCAACCAGATATTTGGGGCAAAGTCATAGAGGCTATAATCCCAGACATTCACTTAGTCTTCCTTCAACAAATATTTACTGAGTGCCTACTATGTGCCAGACACTGTTATAGGGTTTGGAGATTCTTGGGCAAAAATACCCCCATGTGGTCTAGGTTCTCACGGGGCTGATGCGCGCACACATTCACACACAAACCCCATGTGCGACCAGTTGGGGGAAAAAAAAAACAAAAAACAAAAAATCTTCAACGTGGAGGAGAAACAGGGAAGAGGGTCCAGGTAGTGGGACTCTCGCTTTGGACAAGCTGGCCTGGGAGGACCCTCTAAAGGAAGCAACGTTTGCTCCAAGACACTGAGGCTAAGAGGAGTGCCATGTCAAGACTGGGAAGAGGGAAAGTCAGGAAGAGTGGAAAGCAAATCCGAAGGCTGCAAAGAGGTTGGCGTGTTGGGGGCACACGACAAAGGCCTCCATTTCTGGACTGCATGGAACTAGAGCATGGTAGAAGGCAGTATCCGGCACCCACGGTGGGGCCCAGGCAGATCGTGAAGAGGCATTTTAGTTTTTCTCTTAAGTGCAAGAGGAAGCCGGGGAAAGAGGCTCAGAAGAGCAGGAAATGAGAGAACTCTGTCTCTGGAAGATCTTTCCAGACTCTGTGTGGAGGATGGATTGAAAAGGGCACCGTGGAAGTGGGCGGAGCATTCCCGTGGCTGCTGTAGTGGCCTGGATGTGGGCGGGGCTGAGAGAGGGGGCAGAGGAGACTCAGGGGAAGGGTGTGGATTCCAGCATGGTGGAAGGGACGACTGGACCTGACCTGCCTGTGGGTGGGGTGCTGGAAGGAGGGCTGGGAAGGTGACTGGGTGGAGGCCAGCAGTCAGGACTCAATGTGGTGCCCTGACCCAAGGTGGGGAAGGAGCTGGAAGGTGAAGAGAGGGAAGGGGTTGAGAAGGATTCCCAGTTTCCGGCCCTGGCCCACTGGGTAGTTCTGATGTTGAATGAACACTAGGAAGAAGAGTTCCAGGAGTTGAGCAGACCCACAATCGCCCAGCCTGGGTGGGCTCCCCACTCCACCATCGACCACTTGTCAGCCGGGCAACCCTGGAGAAGTGACTTTCCTTCACTGGGCCCCAGTTTCCTTCTCTCAAAAATGGCAATAATAGGGCGCCTGGGTGGCTTAGTGGGTTAAGCCTCTGCCTTCGGCTCGGTCATGATCCCAGGGTCCTGCGATCGAGCCCTGCATCGGGCTTTCTGTTCAGTGCTTCCCTCCCTCTCTCTGCCTGCCTCTCTGCCTACTTGTGATCCCTGCCTGTCAAATAAATAAATAAAATCTTTAAAAAAATGGCAAAAGTAATAGAATCTGCCTCATGGGGTTGTTGTAAGGGTCAGTCGGGCTTATCAGTGTGCTCAGGACAGACCCCATACGTGTTATGCATAGATCGATGCCAGGAGAAGAGCACGTTACAGGCTGTCCATGAACAAACCTCCATTTTGGACACATGTTGATTGAAGGATTCCTTCAGTAAGCACTTCCGGCCTCCATGCCCTCACGGGGCTTGCTCTCTGCTGGAGAACCGAGCCGTTAAGTAAATAGTTAGAATACCCTGTGCCCAGCACTCCTGAGGAAGGCAACAGGGACCTATAAGAGGGAATAACAGAGAGAACAGAAATTGTGCTGGGTGGTTGGGAGGGCGCCTCTGGGGAAGTCACTGAAGAGGGGTTTTAGCAAGAAAAACGGGGGGATCATTCTTGATCTAGGGAACAGTAGAAAGCAGGGGGGTAGGATAGGACGTGGTGCGCTGACACACTGAGTGTGAGACAGTGTGTGCAGCAGGCAAAGCAGGGGAAAGAGGGTGGGAGAGGCAGCAGCCCCGGATGGCCCAGGGCCTGCTGGTCATGGCCAGAGGTTGAGGTTTTATTCTAAATGGGTTGGAGATAGGGTAGAAATGTCTCAGGCAGGAAGAGAGAAGCTCCGACTTGCATTTTTAAACAAACACTCTGGCTGCCCTGTGAACTGGGTACGTGTTGGGAGGCAGGGCAGGTAACCCCAGTAGATTTAGAGAAAGTGCAGACACATGGTTGAGGCTGTGGGTCTCTAAGAGATGATGGTGGTCTGCTTGAATGGGGTGGTGATGGACCCTGCACATGCAGAAGCGGCTGCGCCGGAGAAAAACTTCAAAAGTAAAACCGACTTCTTCTCTACAAGACCATAGAGATTCACTAAAATCACAGATTTGATCTACTCGCTCCCCTGCTCAAATCTGGTCAATGGCTCTCCGGAACTCTTGGCGCTCCCAAGTCCCCCCAAATTTCACCAAATCTCTTGCCGTGGTCCATCCCCTCTCTCTCTCCTTAATGCACTGTCTCTGCTCCTGGACACTTGTCATCCATCCTCCCCCAAACCCCAGCTCCAGTCTCCCTGCCTCCCTCTCTCTGATGTCAATCTCAGTGCTCTCCCAACCTCAGTCCAGACTCCAGAACAGGGGTCTAGGTGTGCCCCCTGCAGTTACTGAAGTGAAAAGTTGGGTTAGGTCTCATGGATCAAACTAAACAGATCAAGAAACTATCGTTTATCCAACAGGTACAATCATCTGAAAGTCCTCTGTAGTGAATTTCCATTCTCTCAGCTCACACGTGGTGCTACTCGCTCTTTGGGCTGGCAGAGCGGGCACTAATGTTTGATTGAGAATGTACACAGGGACCGTGCTCCATCCACCTCATCTTGTCTCAGTGTCGCAAGAAGCCTGTGAAGGAGACGTGGCCTATGAGAACACAGAGGCTCCAAGAGGTGAAATGAGTTGCCCAAGGTCATTCAGGGAGGTAGAGGTGGTGGGCTGGATTCAATACCATGTCTGATGGAAAGTCAAACCACAGTCTTCTCAAGGCCTGAATGTCCCCCTCACTGCACACCCAGGCCTAACACCCTTATCTCCCTTGGCTGTTTCTACTGAAGGAGGGACACTCAGATTCAAGAGGAAAAGTATGAGTATATGTCTGTTAGGGACTGACTTGTGTTTGTACCAGATGCCATGTTGGAACCCTAGCCCCCCATATGATGGCATCTGGAGATGAGGCCTTTGGGAGGTGACTAGGGCTAGATGAGGCCATGCAGGTGGGCCCCTGTGATGGAGCTAGAGATTTTATAAGAAGAGGAAGCTCTTTCTCTGTCAGCCGTGGGAGGATCCAGCAAGAAGGCAGCCATCTGCAAATCAGGAAGAGGGCTCTTGCCAAGGGCAGAAGCTATAGCACCTCGATCTTGGACCTCCCAGACCTTAAAACTAAAAAATTAATCCATTATTTCAATCATCTAGTCCATAGTACTTTGTAATAACAACCCAAGCAGACTAACACACTGTCCTTCTTGGTGACAGTCCATTGTCTCTTGGGAGGACTCAGGTTCTTTCTTCCTCTAGCTCTTCAATCTTGCCTTCTTCTCTTGAGCTGGTAAAGAGGCGATGGCCTCCATCAGATGGATGTTTGGCTCCCCTCAGAACCCAACCTATAATCCCACAAATTCGTGGGTGAAACAAGAAGAATCAGAATTGTTTTTGTCCCCATGCTTCCCATTTCCCAGGTGGCAATGTTAAGGCAGAGTGAGGTCAAAGGCAGTTCTAACTTAACTCAACCTCTCTCAGTCATGGTCCTGGCAGCCTTTAAATGCAGTCCAGGCAGACCCTGTTGGAGCCCATACTTAGTGGGCATTTGTCAGAGTAGGCTGGGCCATCGACAGGCCCAAACACAGTGGTATGCATGTATGTCTAGAATGAGTCATGGAGACTTGGCCCTGGGAACTCAGTGCCCATGAACCTCGGCCCAGCGCAGCTGTCACCTCCCCCTCTCTGTCAGGCCCTCCTGATCTCCAGATTGGATGCAAGTCCTTGCTGAGCTCCCCTGACTTCCCTGTAGCTCTTGCCTCTGAAAGGCTTGGCCCTCCAGCCCCACCACGCTCTGCAGGGACCTGGGAGCAGCTGCAGCTCTGCCTGGGAGCGTGGCTTACGGGGTGTTAAGTGTGACGGGTTCCACACTTCTGCAGAGACTGTCCTGTCCCCAGCCCCACCCTGAGACTATTAAATCAGAGTCCTCTGGGTAGAAATCATGAACCTATATTTGGGAGCTTCCTGAGAGTTGCCTTTTAAAAACAAGATACAAAGCCGGAGATCACAACAAAAAGGATTGAGAACCTAATCGTATATAAATGAAACATTCCTTAAGAAAAAAAAAACAAAACAGTCAAAACACCAACCACAAAACTGCAAAGGCAATTTGCAACATAAAGGCAAAAGGGACACTTTTGTTGTTGTTGTTTTATAAGATACTGAAACAAATAAAAAACAATCCAATAGCAAAATAGGGAAAAGATGTAATCTGGCAATTTTACAGAAGTGGAAATACAGGGGTACAAAATATAAATGAATAATTTCATTCTTTTTTGTGATTAGAGAAATGTAAAGGGAAACTAAGCTCCAACACTATTTTTTCCCCACATCATGCCTTTAGCAACAGTAAAGCTTCAGGAAGGATATGGAGGAATAGTTACTTTCTTGTTCTCCTGGCCAGTTAGCTACTATCTATCAAAATGTAAACTACACATGTCCTTTGATCCAGCAGTTCTCCTGTGAGGTCTTTATTGGCCTTCAAGGATCTACTCACAAAAAAATGTGAACATATGTGCCCAGGGATATTCGTAACAGCAGGTTTGTAGTAACAGAGAGTATTAACAATTTAACTGGCCATTAGTCGGGATGTGTTAAATGAACAATGAGCCATCGTTCAATAGAACCATGAGCCATCTATATAATGAAATACTGGGATGACAGGAAAAAAAAAAATAAAGAGCTAGAAGTAATGATCCCTGTTATAAATAAAAGAGATATTTGTTTGGGCGCCTGGGTGGCTCAGTGGGTTAAGCCTTTGGCTCAGGTCATGATCTCAGTGTCCCGGGATAGAGTCCTGCATCAGGCTCAGCGGGGAGCCTGCATCCCACCAGCTCTGCCAGCCTCTTTGCCAAATCTCTTTGTGGTGCTCTCTCTCTGTCAAATAAATAAATAAAATCTTTTTTAAAAAAGTAATTTCTTGGGGCGACTGGGTGGTTCAGTGGGTTAAAGCCTCTGCCTTCGGCTCAGGTCATGATCCCAGGGTTCTGGGATCGAGCCCCGAATCGGGCTCTCTGCTCGGCAGGGAGCCTGCTTCCTCCTCTCTCTCTCTGCCTGCCTCTCTGCCTACTTGTGATTTCTGTCTGTCAAATAAATAAATAAAATCTTTTAAAAAAAAGTAATTTCTTTTTTCTTTTTAAAGATTTATTTATTTATTTATTTATTTATTTGAGGGAGAGCGAATGAGAGGGAGAGAGAGCAAGAGAAAGGAGAGGTCAGAGGGAGAATCAGAGGGAGAAGCAGACTCCCTGCGGAGCAGGGAGCCTGATGCGGAACTCCATCCCAGGACTCCAGGATCATGACCTGAGCCAAAGGCAGTTGCTTAACCAACTGAGCCACCCAGGTGCCCCCTAAATAAATAAAATCTTTTAAAAAAATAAAATAAAAAATTAAAACTTTAAAAGAGAGAGAGACAGAGAGAGAGAGATAGATTTGTTTAACAGATATTTGCTGAACGCCTCTTAGGTACTTGGTACCCTTCTAGGTACTAAGAATCAAGAAGACAATCACATAGACCAAGTCCTTGGAACTGATGGACTAATGGAGGAAGTCAGATAATAAGGAAACAATACACTTACAATATTATGTTAAGGAGTGGTAAGTGCTGTGAAGACAATGAGAGCAGAGCAAGGGAATAGGAGTGGGAGAAACAGGGAGGGACAGGAAGAGGGCAAGGAGTAGGAGGAATGTGAAGAGAGAGGAGGGGGTGACTGTAAGTAGGGTGGCTCAAGGAGGCCTCTCGGATGAGATGTCATGTGAGCAGGAACCTGAAAGAAGTGAGGGAGTGAGCCATATGCTGCCTCTGTCGGAAGAGTATGCCAGGTAGATGGGGACCGCATGTGCAGAGGTCCTGAGGCAGAACTGGCTAGGTTTATTAAAGAAAGCACCAGAGGATCAGAGAGCTGGAAAGCTGTAAGTGACAGACAGGGTGAAGGAGGTAAGAGGAGACAGCTGGGGCCAGATCTTGGGCAAAGAGACACTGGAGAGTGAGTCAAGCTTATTTTCTGGAAAGATATATTTTAACACTTTACATTTAGTTAGATTCCAGTGTAGGAAGAAAAGGGGCACAGTTTTTGCTTTATATTTGCTACACCATCTGCATGTCCCTGTTACATGAATATAATTATCATTAGTTAACTTATACTACTATCAAAGTTGTAATCTGGCTGGAAGGGTTGTGGGCTAATTTTGTTCACATATGAAAAAAATCCCAATGTTTTAAACAAACAAACAAACAAACAAACCAACCAACCACCTCCTGTGTATTTCCCCCACAGAGCTGGTGCTGGGAACCACTGACCCTGAGATACCCTTACCAGGTACTCCCAAGTTCACAGCAAAAATGAGCTCAGCCGTGTCCTATGGTGAGGAACTTCACCTTCTCAGTTCAAAAACCTATTGGTAATGTAAGTGAGTGGAAACGTATTGCTTCCAGGAATGATCCGAGGTCATCCAGTGACTTTGGTAATGTAGCGCTAATCTCAGCCACTCATCACTTATTAGAGACCTCTTGTGCCTCTCCAGTTTCACCGCAATGACTTTCCCACTCGCCCATCAGGTCTAACAGGTGGGCTCAGTCTTGAAGCCCCATGGGCTGGTCTTCTCCCAGCCCTGCTCCCAGTGGCCTGGACCACCAGCCGGTCTTGGAGGCCCCAACCAGCCTCACGGGTGTGGCCCTGACTTGAGACAGAGGAGGGCAAATCTGGACCTGCATTTCTCGCTGTCTTTCCTACACAACTTCCTCCACAACAGAACCAGAGGGACCTAGGTCTGGGCCTCTGGTGTGTGCGAGCAGGTCAGAGCTGAGTGACTGGACTTAAACACCGGGAAAGCGGAGCTCAGCTTTTCCAGAAAAATGGCATCCTTCTCACCACCAGAAGTGAGGCCCGGATTTAGAGCCTGGGACCTTTTGGACCACTTCGCCCAGAGAAGTCAGCAGGAGTCTTGGAATCAGTGCTCATTACCTAACCCTTCAAGTGAGGATCTCCAAGTGCCTTATAAATATTAATTAAAAGATATAGCATCCCAGAGGGGCTGGTATAATTATTGCCATTCAACTGAAGAGGAAATGGAAGCCTGTTGGCCTGGTGAGGAGAAGGTCGTCGGAGAGCTGCCTACTTGCTGGTGAGCAGTGAGCTCTGCTCCAGGCTGGACAGGTGCCAAGCCAGAAACGGGTGTCCTGAGGCCTGGGCAATATCCACATTTTGCAGATGGCAAGACCAACCTCCCGAGGTCCTTTCTGGGCTAGAAAGTGGCGGAGGAGGAACTCAAACTTACGTATTTGGGGTTTCAAGCCTGTGGCACTTCCACAGCTCCCATGCTGCCTCTAAATAATTCTCTTTATTTCTACATAATCCTTTGTAATTTCCAAAGCATTCTTATCCACTCCTCACGGTAACTCAGCTAGGCAGGAAGTGCAGAGGTCGCCGGTGCCATTTTATAGATGAGGAAACGGAGGCTCAGAGAGGAGGAAGGGACTTGCCTGTGTCCTTAGAAAGCAATCGTAGCTACGTCCATGCGATTTACAGCTTCCAAGATGCTCTCTGGTTGTGGTCATCCCAAGAGCTCCAGAAGCAAGCAGGCCTGGTGCTATTATTATTAGTAGTAGTAGTAACAATACTAACGGTAGCAATATTCTGAGTATTCCTGTATTACAGATGGGTAAACCAAGATGGAGAGAAATTAAGAGAAAAGATGAGGGATGAACATTTATGTGTCAGACATTGAGCCATGTTATCTCACTGCAACTTTCTAAGAAAAAATATTTGCAAAGGCGTTCCATTCATTCATTCATTCATTCATTCATTTGGCAAATGTTTACAGAGCCTGCTATAGATCTGGTGCTGTTTCTAGACACAGGGAATACAGCAGGGAACAAAAGAAAATCTTTGCTGTCGCTGAGAATATATTCTTTTGAGTGTGGCAGATCAGACCACAAGAAAACAAGGAAATGTATACTACGCCAGTGAGCGCTCAATGCCAAGAAGAAAAACAAAGCAGGGGAAGGCAAGGGAGCAGCGGGTGGTGTGAATTTAGATACTGGCTAACTGAGCAGGATGATAGGGTGGTCTAATACGGTGACAATGAGGAGAGATCTGAAAAAAGTGAGCCGAGACGGGCGGCAGTTGGGTCCTGAAGCATGAGTAAGAGTTGACGTGCTTTGGAGGGAAGCAGAGGTGGAACCCAGCTATTGTAACAGCCCCAGTGAGGGCAGCTTCTAGACCCCGAGGGTTTAAAATGTGCCCCCAATTTTGAATGTTGCTTCATGGAATTCTTGTAACCATGGGAAGTGGGTGTTGGGGGGAAATTGAGGCTGGAAAGTTAAGTGGCTGGGCCACGGTCTCATCGCTAATAAGTTGCAGATCTGGGACCGGAAGCTGGCTGGCACGAAGCCTGGCACTTCCGACCAGCCCACATCCTCACACAGAGGACAGAGCAGGACTCGCAGGGAGGCGGTGCTCTGCGGCTGGCCTGGAGGGAGCAGGGGACAGAGTGACGGCAAGAGTACCAGCCCAGTGGGGAGCACCAGATCCTTCAGGGACCCGAAGGCCATGCTTAGAACTAGGGCTTCAACCTGAACGTGGTGGGAGGCCACAGAGATTTTTAAGTAGAGGCAAGACAACAACAGGTTTAAGCATTCTGTCTGCAGGGAGGGGAAGGATCCAGAAGGCTCCAGGGGCAGCTGGAGGAGAACTGCCATTTGGTTGGCTGGGGAGATGAGTGGGGAAGCTTTTTCTCTGCAATCCACCTGTTAAGGAAATCCCATCAACTGTAGAAGTTCTTAAACTGGGGTCCATGGACCACACTGGTGGCGAGGAGGGGAGAATATCTTTGAAACTGGGTGGAAAACACTGGGTGTCCTCTCACTGAGATGTGTCCCTCCCTTTCATTATAAATGTAGGCAACAACCCAGAGCAACTTTACCAGTAGCTGTGATTTTGTCACTGGTAGACACCATATGTTCTCTCTTCTTTCATTTTTTTTTTAAGATTTTATGTATTTCTTTGAGAGAGAGAGAGCATGAGAGAGAACACACACACACACACACACACACACGCACACACGAATGGGGAGGGGGCAGAGGGAGAAGCAGCCTCCCTGCTGTTGTGGGGCTCATCCCAGGACCCTGAGATCATGACCTGAGCCAAAGGCAGGCGCTTAACCAACTGAGCCACCCACGCACCCTGATACACTGAGGTTTCAAGTCGCATTACAACTATTAGAGATATCTTGAAACTTCGTTTCTATTCATCACGGCTTTAAAATGACAAAAGTCATTATTAGCTCAGTCCCAGATTTCCTTACTGCTATATTAACAAAGAGGCATCTCAATTAACACACTTGCAACAACATTTTGACAACTGTATTTAAATATAATTGGGTGCCTTGATTATTTGATTTCACACATTAAAATTTTTTTTTTATTTTTCAATTTTTTTGATTTCACACATTTCAAAACATTATTCCTAGAAGGGGTCCATAGGCTTCGGCAGTGGCCAGAGGGGCCCATCACCCAGAATAGGTTTAGAAATCTGGAGTGTAGAGCCCCAGCTGTTTCTTGGGCATCTTTTATCTTTACTTCTCTGCTTTGGAGCTCCAAGAGGTGGCAGTGGTTCTGGCCTGGAGGCTCCCGGAGGCTGAGATCTGTTTTTTTGCAACTCTTTGGCCTCAGGGTTCATGAAGAGAGCTCAGAAAATGTTATTTTAATTTGGATTTGATGTTGACATTTCAAAACCAAAGGTTTTCGCACACATCTGCATTTCTGGCTGCTCTTACGAAATCAAAAGGTCTGGCTGCTCTGGGCCTCTCCAGCTCCCTTGGTGCAATGACTGGAGTTAAGCAGCAGCTGCCCTGACTCTCCAGCTCGCCCCACTCCCAGGCACCTGCGGCAGGTGCACGCTCCCCAGTGACTCCCCAGTCATTGGAGGTTTTGACCCCCAGGTTGCGAAATGGTTGGGGGAAGGGCTGTGGGTCGACAAATTGAAGAGCAACTGGCGATTCCCTGAGCAGGCCCCTGCTGTACTAGTTAAGGAGAGAATATGTAGCATTGAGACCTTGGCCAAGCCCAACAGGGCAGAACCCAGGTAAATCAGGAGACAGACAGTTCCCACTCTCCCCGATCCCAGTCTTGCTTCTTGCCTCACTGCACTCACTTACTGAAGACTTTCTAATGGCTTCACAGAGCACCAAAAATAAAATCAGTATGCACAGCGCCTGGTCCCTCCTTTCCCTGGGCATGTTTTCCCCCATACTCCCCTCCTTCTCAGCGTTCAGGACACATATCTCCTAGGAAGGGAGGGTTCCCTGACTTCTCTCTTCCACCCTAAACTGGGTAGAAGAAAGGTGTGCCTTTCTTCTACCCAGTTTCTCTCCTGCTACTCTGCTTCTTCTCCTCAAAGCTCTTACCATCACCCCCAAATTACATTCCTCGCTTACATCTTTACTCTCTCCGTCCCAGCATGTAATATTCACGATGGCAGGCCTTCATGCCTAGACACTGTGGGTCCATCTCGAGCTTTTAAGGCTCAGTTGTTGAAAGGACCTCTCACTCAGGAGTCGGAGTCAGGCTCAGGCACTGGGCGAAGTTGGCTGGTAACTTGAAGATTTTAAAAAGCTGCCTTTGAAGCCTTTGTGGAAATCCCTGCAGCCAAAGGTTGGGCCTGCCACTGCCTTCCTGTGGGTCTTGGGGAAAATCACTTCACTTCTCTGACCTGTTTCCTCATGCGTGTCACCCCAGGGGATTAACAGAATTTGCCTCGTGGGGCTGTTCGGGGAGAATGAAATGCAACTCACAGAAGTTCCCAGCAGCACTTTCGCGCATAGTAGATGCTTGATGAAATCCACCAAACCCTTCATCATCCCCCTCAACCCCCCCCAACCGCTCCCCGCCCCCACTTTCCCCTTTCAGCTGGAGCTGGAAGAAAGCCCGTCAATCACGGGATAATTTATGCAGCATGATATGCCTTTATTATTCCACGCTGAGACGGGGCTTCTACTGTCCAATGAAGGTCAAAAGGAGGTATGGCTTTTATCTCTCCAGCAACTCTGGAAACACCGGGGGGAGGGGGCAAACTCACAGAGGTTTCCTCCTGAAAACAAACAGATCCTCTCCCCTGCCCTGAATAGCTTTCTACAATCAAAGCTGTTAAAGTCTGCAAGCAGCAGGACTTCGCCCTGAGACTGGAGGGAGCTAATAAAGCATTGAATGGAGAGAGTGACCCCTAACTGGCAGAGGGGTCCCTGCTGGGCCTGGGGCCCGCGCCTGCTGCCTCGTGGAGAATCCAAAGGTCACGTGTCATTAGTCAGTGTCTTACAGCGACCCTTTCAAAATTATCGATAAAGGGGAAGGAGACCCTTTCTGTTTTGACTCCCCAAACGATCTTCTTCGTCTCTCTTTTCTTTCTTTTTTTTGCACTGTAGGAAGAGCTACCCAGCAACATCTTTTTCTTGTTTCTTTCAGAGGCAAAAAAAACTGGATGGAAATCATGAGTTTCATGCTTGTGGAATATGTAAAGATTGAGACCAGCTTCTTTTTCTTTCCGATGCAGTTTCCTGGTGCTGAGAAGTCACTCTAGTTGGGTTCCCATGGACACTTGTCTTGTTTCGCCTTGTCTTAAAACCCTCGATGGATCGAAAGGCTTCTGAAGCATCTCTCTCCTTTCTCACCTCACTCTGGTGCAAGGCATGGGACCTCTGCAGAGATGCAAGCTGTGAACGCCTCGCTATGGCCTTCTCTCTCTGTGACTCAGTTTCCTCATCCATATACTACGGGGTGGCGTCCTGGGCCCAGAGGGGAGTGACCTGGATGACCTCATTAGGGTCTGAGGAATACTTTAAAGAGATCATCAGCCCTTCCTCTAATGGGAAGCATGACAATGATCTTATTTCCTTTTTGATTTACTTAAGCCCCAGCAACCTGTGGTTGGGGTAAGCCTTAATCTCTAATTCATTAGCCACAGATTGATTTGATGGCGTTCCTGGGTTTATGGGGAGGTTGTTCCATTGCTTCTTATTTGTCATACAGTTTGTGAAGTAATTAAGGCCGCATCATACCTCATCTGCAAATGCCCATTGCCAAGGCCAATCTCGATGTGTGTGCGTGGACAGTATGCGTGTTACGTCCTGCACTGAGCAAAGGAAGAGAATCCCCTGTGGTCCGAATTACTCTGGGCAATCCCTTAAATCATTCAGAAAGCCCTGTGTATGTGGTCACATGTGTATCCCTCTGTATGATAAAGAACACAAGTAAACATCATGAAAACAGTCATGAGCAGCATTGGATGGGTTCTATAGCTTTGGGTATCAGAGGAAGCACTTGCTTGGTATTTAGAGGACAGGTTATGTGAATATTTTATATCTTCAAACACTAGAATCCTGCTCCTTGGGGCAAGATGCTTCGAGGCACCCTACGGGATTTAAA
This sequence comes from Mellivora capensis, assembly GCA_004024625.1. Classification (NCBI taxonomy): domain Eukaryota; kingdom Metazoa; phylum Chordata; class Mammalia; order Carnivora; family Mustelidae; genus Mellivora; species Mellivora capensis. The sequence goes on from PISX010001075.1 coordinate 21,342, forward strand.
TCCCTCCTGTTAAAAGCGGATTTGAATAAGTTAAGTGCCCTTAAGCTGTGTCCTCCACAGTACCTGTATTTTTCCACATCTTCTATAAGTATTGGGATAGTTTAACTCCCAGTAAATTAATATTCCTGCACCCCATTGGAGGGCAACAGTCAGCGTGCAGGGCTGCACAAGCCATGGGGCTTTATAAAGTCATGAAGATGATATTGAACCAGAAACAGCTGTCTGGCAGAGACTCAGGCAGGACCTTCAGGACCAGTGCCTCCCCCTCCTGCAGAATTCCTGCAGCGGGGACCCTGGCCATCATCGGGTCAGGGTATGGAACAGAGCAGGTGCCCCAAAACCTTTACTGAGTGAGGGAATGCAGACAAGGGACCCGACCAGAAGTCTGTAAGCAGAGGAGGGGGGCAGAGGTGGGCATGTGGGATGGGCAGGTAGAAGATGAGGGAAGCAGGTGGAGGGGAGCAGCAGGGAAACAAGGGGAGGGGGAAGTGGGAGTAAGAAGGGACGGGTGGTTATATTAAGGAAAGAAGCAGCTCATGAAGCTGAGCTTATTGTTAAAATGAATGGTCTGAGGTCAGAACCTGGGTGCTCCCAAGGTTTCCCAGCCTCTGTTTCCTCTCCTGCCCTGCTTGGATCTCTATCTTTCCATCCCTACTGCTTGCCACAGCCGCCTTGTCTCTGCCCTGTCTGTCACAGGAGGCTGCAAGCTCCTCCAGGATAAGAAGAACAACCCCCCCCCCCCCATTTGCCTCCAATCCCCCCAGGCTTGTCCAATGCTCAGCAGGAGCAACTGGTCAGTTCCCTCAATGTCTAAGTCCCACTGGGCTGTGCCTGGACTTTCTGCTACCCCACCATAGGCATCTGCAGGCTCCTTGTCTGTTTTCTGGTCTTCTCTAGAGGATCCTCAGACTAAGGTCTCTAGCCTATGCAGGGATGCAATCTCTATCCTGCCTTTCCCGGATTTCGCCCGGCTTGAGAAATGGGTCTACTGGGTTTGGCCTGCTGAGAAACAAGCCCTGGATTTCTTGATGCCTGTTTTCCCATCTATAAAATGGGGTTCTGTAATATGTCCGACCTCACAGAACTGTTTAAAGAATTAAATGAACAAATGCGTGTCAAGTGCTTAGGAGAGTGGCTGGCACAGAATTAGCTGCTATTATTTGTCTTATTGCTGATTTAGTTTGTTTTAAATTATTGTTTTATTTTTCATCATTACCATTTGTTAGTTTCATTTTGTTTATTACTGTTTATTATTTCATTTCTTATAGAAATTGTTGCTATCAGTTTGATTCCTGGTACTCTTTTTACTCTCGCTAATTTGCTATAATGATGATGATTCCCAATGATCACATTTTTACCAGCTTGGATTACCTGCTGTCATAGGAGAGTATGACACCCCGGAGTACGATGGCTGACGGTCCCTGCTGATGTAAGCGTCCGTCTCAAATGGCCGTGTTGATCACAGGTTTTGCTTAAGTATCTTACCTTTCCTATTCACCTGTGGTGGAGAATTTATACATTGATTTATCCCTTTATCTAATTTTTTTCTTCTTAAATTTTTTATTTAAATTCAGTTTAGGTAACATACGGTGTATTACCAGTTCCAGGGGTAGACTTTAGTGGTTCACCAGTTGTGTATAATACCACCCAGTGCTCATTACACCAGAGTCCTCCTTGATGCCCATCCCCCTGTTATCCCATCCTCCACCCACCTCCCCACTATTTTTTTTTTCTTTTCTTAAATCACAAAACAAGTGGTGGTAAATGTGACATGTCTTAGTGGGCTCCGCCCAGACTTTCGAAGAGGACACAGTCACCAAGAGTAAGTGAACAGCATAACCTACTCCAAGACTTGCCCCCCACCCCCCCACCCCCATGGGAAATGTGGACAGTAACACTACTTCATGGGCCTCTGATGAGGTGTGAATGGGATACTTTAAAGCTCGCAGCACAGAATGGTTCACAAATGTCAGCCATTGCTGGATAAGAGCTCATTCCTTTTGTTTTTTTTTTTTTATTTTTAAAGATTTTATTTATTAATTTGACTGAGAGAGATCACAAGTAGGCAGAGAGGCAGGCAGAGAGTGAGAGGGGGAAGCAGGCTCCCTGCTGAGCAGAGAGCCCTATTTAGGGCTCAATCCCAGGACCCTGAGACCATAACCTGAGCCTAAGGCAGAGGCTTTAACCCACTGAGCCACCCAGGCACCCCTAATTCCTCTTTTAAAAAGAGATTATTTTGGGCCTTCAGTTTCTTCATCAGTAAAATGGCCATGCTCACTCTGTGCCCGACTGCTTGGAGGGTTTGGGGCTTTAAGCACCCGGTAGCTACTGACTCTTGTCTCCTTCCCACTTGCTCCCCCGTGAAACCCAGAGAATCTCCATGGAAGAGGGAATAAAAAGCATGGCCTTGCCCACTGCAGAGGCTTATTCCCACAGGGAGCCCTGAAATATGAGCCAGGCCAACAGGGCAGTAAACACTGTGCCCAGCCCCTCTGCAGTGGAGAAGGCTGCAGGGTACTTCTTAAGTTTTCCCCTGGGGATTGACATTTTATTAGCATAGAGATAAATAACTCCAGATAAGAGCCTTTTACATCTGGGGCTGCAGGAACGTCCTCTGGGAGAGAAAACATGACGTTTCTTGCCAGGGCGGATCCCAGCCCTGGAGCAAGGAGGCAGAGGCCCCACCAGGATATGCCCCTGGAGGCTTCCCAGCTCACTCGGTGGGAAGCAAGTTTTGACAACAGCAATGCTAATTGATTAAATGTTCTCATCAGAGATTACAGTGCAGAGAGTGATCACATTTTTATTTCTTTCAGGAGGGGAGGGCCCACCTTTCTTTTAATAGCTCAATTTCTCTACGTAGAATGTATCCTGAAGTACTGGAGGCCCTGGTTGGGCTCCTTATTCCTGGCCCTGAGGCCCAGTCACTTTTTGTTCGTGTTAAATATGTTTACTACAAACTACGTTGTGCAACTGCCTTTGATTTTCTAGGTTTGACTGGAATTTGAACCAGCAGCTGGACAGAGCGTTGGGTTTCGGGTTGTGGAATTGAATCCTGGTCCTGCCATATAAACACGTGTGGGTTTGGGAAGGCACTCCCATTCTCCATGTGGGCCTCACTTTTCTTATCTGTAAAATGGGAATTCCATATACCTATTTCTTAAAACAAATACTGTACAGTAGCTGGTTAATAAAAAACAAAACAAAACAAAACAAATAAACCACAACCTCTGACAAAAGACACTGTTAAGAAAATGAAGAGGTGAAGAGGCAATCAGAATCAGAGACTGGAAGAAAATATTCATGATACATATACTTGACATCGGATTTGTAATCACAATATATAAAGAGCTCTTTCAACTCAATAACAATAACAGAGCTGTCCCAATTAAACAATCTGCAAAAGAGCTGGACCTTGCGCCAAAGTTCTACAAAGGGTCAGCAAGCCCACGAAAAGATGCTCAATGTGACTCATCATCAGAGAATTGCAAATTCAAACCACAATGACATACCACTGCACACACTTGAAAATGACTTAAATCAAAAAGGCTAACGACACCCCTATTGGCTGGGGCAGGAAGCAATGGAAACTCAGTGTGTGGCAATAGGCAAGGTATAATAGTACAACCACTTAGAAAAACAATGTGGCAGTTTCTTTTCACAAAATTAAACAGGTACCTCTTATAGGACCTAGTGATTCTATTTCTAACTTTTTACTCAAGTAAAAAAAAAGAGAGCTGTATATGAGCCTTTACAGCAGTTTTCTTCATAATACCCAAACCCTGGAAACAACCCAAATGTCCATCAGAAGGTGAGTGGGTAAACTGCTATCACCAGACAATGGCTACAGCTCGGCAATAAAAAGGAATGAACTAGTGAGGTAGGCAACCACCCAGTCAAATCTTGGGAGCATTACAGTGAGCAAAAGAAGCCATACTCAGAAGAGTATACACTGCAGGTTTCTATTTCTAGAAAACTCAAAAAATAACCAGAATGGAGCTTCCGTGGAAGAAATCTGAAGAGCATTTATTTTGATATGGGTAGTGGCAGGAAGTGACTGAGAGGGGCTGCAAAGGATTATGCTGGGGTAGTGGAAACCTTCTATATCTTGATTATGCTGGTGGGTTTCACCGGTGCATGCAATTGTCAATCTCCTCCAACAGTCGACTTAAAATGGATGCTTTTTTATTGTGTAATTCCCAGTCCAAATAAAGTTGATTTTTAAAAATGACCCATTTCCCAGGTTGACTGGGAGCTAACCAGCACATCATACATAGCCTCTTAATAAATGTTATTTCTATCATGGGAGGGAAACATGTGGAAGGTAACTGAAAGGTTGTTGATGAGCTGATCAAGATCCTTCTCCCCCATATTGGGAGCAGAGAGATGAATTTGGTGCTGGTTCTGAGAATGTGGGGGGGAGAAACTGTGCCACGGGAAGGTGCCACGGGAAGGTGCCATGGGATGGAGAGCAGTGGCCTCCTCCCAGCAAATCAGGCTTCCCTTTCCCCCTGGAGACCCATAGTGCTGCATGTAAAGGGCAGGGTTCGAATAACCATCATTATTATCAAATCAGCAAAACTGATTTTGCTTTCCGTCCTTTAAAAATATGTATTTCCTTGTATGTTTGCTTGTAAGAATGAGCTGTGCTCTTTAGCAAGTGTTTGGAAAACAAACTAGGAAATAGAAAATCACCCCAATCCCCACTGCTCCCAAGTAAGCACAGCTAAAGTTGAGTGGATTTCTTTCTGATCTTACCCAAGGGTAGATTCTTTCTGCTTTGGTTGGGCTCTATTATAATATATGCATTTTCATGCCTTTATAAACTCCCCACCTATACCCCTGGTCTTATTAACCATTCCTTCTTGTTGTCCACTTTTCATCCTTATAACTTACTTTGTAATGGCTATCATCATTCAGAAAGGTGTTTTTTTTTTTTTTCTCCTTGATTAACCCAATTTTCTCAAAATAGAGTCCTAAAAAGGGTATAGGAACACCATATGAATGTTTTTAAGGCCCTTGATCCATAACACTAACTCGTTCTTCAAAAAGTCGGCGCCCCCTTCAGTCAGCAGCGAGGCTGGTGTATTCTGATTACATCACACCACCTGTACCCAGTTTCATTTTTAAAAAATCTTGGGTTTGGGTAGACAACAATAATCTTTTCTTTCTGGTTATATTTTACATGTCCTCAAGACACTGATCACTTTCCCATCGAATAGACAATCAGTTGGATTTCCCCTTGAAATGGTCAGTTGTTGCCCTTCCCCACTTACCAGCTGGGATCTCAGCTTCTCCTTTTGTAGGAAGATCACTGAGCCTAAAGGTGGGTGAACGACTGCCCTGAATTCTTGACCTCTCTATGCTCACTAACATGAATCCGGAGTTCTGCTGTCGGTCTCTGAGTGCTGATTCTCACACTTCATTGTGCACGCCATTCACTCGGGAGCTTGTTTAACTGGAAGTGGCTTAGACCCGCCCACTGAGATTTTGAGTTAGTGGGACAGTGGTGGGCTCCCAGGGATCTGCAGTTTTTTTTTCATTTTTTAATTATATATATATATATATATATATATATATATATATATATATAATTTATTTATTTATTTGACACAGAGAAAGAGAGGGAACACAAGCAGGGGAGAGTGGGAGAGGGAGAAGCAGGTTTCCTGATGGCAGGGAGCCTGATGTGGGGCTTGATCCCAGGGACCTGGGATCATGACCTGAGCCGAAGGCAGACACCCAACGACTGAGACACCCAGGTGCCCGGGATCTGCAGTTTTAATAACTATCCCAGGAGATTCTGATGCTGGTGGTCCACAGAACCGGCTCCAAAGGGAAGAACAATGCCTGGAAGAGGGAGCTGGTGGTCATTATCTGTATTTCCATGTGGGCATGGTCAGTGTATTGAGCACATCCAAGATTGCCGGGCGCATAGCAGGCACTCAATTCAGGCTTCTTTCATTGGTTGGTGTTTCTTTCTTTCTTTCTTTCTTTCTTTCTTTCTTTCTTTCTTTCTTTCTTTCTTTCTTTCTTTCTTTTTCTTTTTTTAAAAATATTTTAATTTATTTATTTGACAGACAGAGATCACAAGCAGGCAGAGAGGCAGGCAGAGAGAGAAGGAGGGGAAGCAGGCTCCCTGCTGAGCAGAGAACCCGATGCAGGGCTTGATCCCAGGACCCTGATTTGGGGCTTGATCCCAGGACCCTGGGATCATGACCTGAGCCAAAGGCAGAGGCTTTAACCCACTGAGCCACCCAGGCGCCCCAAGACTTGAGCCCTTTTAGAAGCTCATTTGCCTCTGGCAGCGGGCTTGAAAGGGTCCAGCACTGGCCCAATCGTAACTGACTGCTTGTTCCCGTGTCCTCCCCTTTCCTTTCTTCTGACTCCATCCTTCCATAGCTTCTGAAGCTGATGTCTTCCCTAAGCTGGTAGGAAGAAACGCTAACCCTCTCCCAGTGGAGCCCTCCACAAGCTTTTTGACGATGTGGAAGCAGAGCTCTTTCTTTGAAAGATGAGAACCCTCCCTGCAGGTGCAGGCTTTTTAATAGAAGAGCAGGAATGACTCTGCATTTCCTTTAGTGGATTGAACGCCATTTGGGGGTATTTTGGGGTTACTCCTTTTGTCTGCATGGTGAACACTGTCCACAAGCCTCAGGGTCCAGCTAGGATGCAAAATCCCACCGTCAGCCCTGTGGGACTCCCAAAACACTGTGCGTACTGCATCAGCACTCACCACCTTTCCTTAGGGAACTTGGGATGTTTCTTGAACCCTCTGCTCCTGGGGGTGTTTGTGAGCTGGTTCCCATGCAGGCACGTAAGATCCGTTCTTCTGATCATGAATAGCAGCCTCCTGCGCCCGCTGTCTGTACCCCCTGCAGCCAAACTCAGGTATTAGAAAAAATAGTCTGGAAGCAGGGGAGGGAGGGAGGTGAGAAACTATGGAATTCTTAGCAGCCAATAAAAGGGATACCACATAAAATGTCCACAAGCCATTTGCAATGGAGAAAATGTGAGTTACAGCATAGCAACCTCCTTATTTCAGTACAATATTAACAGTGGCTATCAACAATGGAATTAAGGGATTTTTATTATCTTCTTGTTCTTTTTTTATGTTTTCAAAAGTTAATACTATCAATATATTGTGCTTTTCCATATATTCAAAGTACACAGCCAAAGAGGATTAAATGAAAAATAGAATTCTCCTCCCTTTGGATCCACCATTCTTATTGTACAGACCTAAAATATATCCAATAGTTTGTGTATGTTTGGGTGTGTAACCTTCAAATATTTCAAAACAGAATAAAAATGTATACATTATACGTGTGTGCATTTTAACACAATAGCATCATACCATATGTGCTTATGGGGAAGTCCATGCTGCCTTATTCCTTGTAATGGTTACATTATATTCTATGGCACATAAATTATGTGTCATAATTTATTTATGTTGTCTCCTCTTTGTGGTCATTTAGGTCACCCATAGCATTTTTCCCCCTATCAACAAGTATCATATTGTACTTTTTAAAATAAAGCAAAAGAAGGAAAGTGAAAAAACAGGATGGCGGGAGTCAGGGGTTTAATTAACCAAGGAGAGATACTGAGATATGGAACAAAGAATTATAAAAAGTACAGACAGCCAGCTCCTGAGTGAGTATAAAGCAAAATCTTATAAACCAAAATCTCAAAAACTCTCTGGTGAGCTTCTTTTTGTCCCTGTCTCCTATCCCTCTGAGTGCCCCTCCTGAGGGAATGAGGATGTTCTTAGTAACTCAATGACCCCATAAGCTCTTATATTTCTTCTTTGAACCCAAGACCCACAGTTCTTTATCTATTGGCTGACAGATATATACCACCTTTTAGTTCAAGTGTTGGATGTATGGGTTTGCTGTTCAGGAGAGAGACTGATGCTTCACTGGAAATCACAGACGTACATACCTAAATCCTCATGTAGGGTCGTCTCTTGAACAGAGTTATGTACAGAGGAGAATGTGACTGATTCTACCTGGAAGGCTCAGAAAGGGTTTCACAGAAGAAGGCACAATGAAGTTGGGTTTTGAAGGATGAATAGGAGTTTTATAGCCAGAGACTAAGAAAAGGGCATTTTAAGTAAGGGGAATAGCTAGGGCAAAGACACAAACATCTCAAAGTGAGGTTTGTTTGGTTGAGTGTTTGGTTGAGTGGTGATTCAACTGGATGGCTGAAATATGGGGAAGTGGCTGAAATAGGCTAGAAAGACAGGTTAGGCCAGGTTGTGAAAGTCCTCGAATGCCAGGTTAAGGAGGTTCGGCATTTTATTTTGAGGGTAATGAGAGCCATGGAAGGTTTTAAGCAGGGAGGGGACATAATGCAATTTGCACTGCAGAGATGATCACACAGTCAGACAGAGTGGCTGGACACAGAGTTTGGAAGCAAGAACATAGGACAGGGCAAGGCAAGTTGCACAGGAGGCTTTGTTTTGTTTGTCCTTCAGTGATCCAAGTCCTAGGAGAGTTCATAGTCAAAAATGATCAAATACTAATAATTTCATGGGTTCAACTTACTAGTTGGCAAAGGATTGGCCATGACCAATTGGCTGACCAACAGGAAAGTGGGCAGATGTGGCATGCATGTGCATGTGGATGAGTTTGCACTTATGCAAGTGCGAGGAGGTCCAGCATTATCTCCAAAACCTATAAAGGACTCTTTTTTTTTAAGGTCTGATAATAGAATTATGTGTATACTTTAAAGGAATTTTTATCTTTTATTTTTTTATTATTATTATTTTTTAAAAGATTTTATTTATTTGACAGACAGAAATCACAAGTAGGCAGAGAGGCAGGCAGAGAGAGAGGAGGAAACAGGCTCCTCGCTGAGCAGAGAGCCCGATGTGGGGCTCGATCCCAGGACCCTGGGATCATGACCTGAGCTGAAGGCAGAGGCTTTAACCCACTGAGCCACCCAGGCGCCCCGAATTTTTATCTTTTAGATATACAACCTGAACTGTTTACAGTGAAAATAATATGATGTTTGATATTTGCTTCAAAATTGTCTGGAACAGGGTGGGGTGGGTGGGAGGTGGGTGGAGGTAGAGAATAAGCAAGATTGGCTAAGGACTGGTGTTTGTTGAGGCTGACTGATGGACACGTGGGAATTCACAGTATTATCTGTCTGCCTTTGTTGAGGCTTGGCAAATTTCCATAATAGCATGTTTTTGAAAATGCAAGAGGCAAAACAGTTTGTAAGGAACGTTGCCATTTGTATAAAAGGAGGGGCTCTATGGACACGTATGCATACACATAATCTACACACTGGTAGAGACATAGAATATTTTTGGAGGAAAGGTCAGCACCTAGAAGGAGATGTACTCTTTTATACTTTAAAAGAAACTGATGTGGGGTGCCAGGGTGGGTCAGTCGGTTAAGTGTCTGCCTTCGGCTCAGGTCGTGATCCCTGACTCCTGAGATGGAGCCCTGCATTGGGCTCCCTGCTCAGCAGGAAGCCTGCTTCTCCCTCTCCCACTCCCCCTATTTGTGTTCCCTCCCTCGCTGTGTCTCTCTCTGTCAAATTAAAAAGAAAGAAAGAAAGAAAAGAAACTATTGCGTGTATTATTTTTAAAAAATAAAATGAAAGCACAAGAAAGAAACAAACCAGAATGGATGTGCGTCCTATCACCCACTTTGCACAGTCTGGTCTCCCAACCGACACTGCTCTCAGATTCCTAATCCATAAACTGCAGAAAACAGTACCTCCCAGCCCGGTGTGGCTGGAATCTGCCTGGAAATAATGTGTGCAAATTGCCTAGCCCAAGGCCTGGAACATGGAAGCTTCTCAGTAATCATGGTAATGATGGTGAAACTGCCAAATATACGCCGTGAAATTGTATACGGGAAGGAGAGACCTACGGGGCTTTGGAAGGAACGCACTCTGAAGTGTCCAGGTGTGACATCAAACTCATGCTCACCGTGTCCTTGCTACTCATTAGGCAGAGAGGCCTGGTTCCTGCCCCCAGCTGTCCACATTAATCAGATTCACTGGATAATTGCTCCACTTCACCCGTCACTTCTTATGTGTGGACTACCCTCACACCCCCAGCTCCTTCCTCTAGGGATGAGCCCGAAAGCTGACTCAGTCATTTTTACATGAGTTAATTTCTAGAATGAGCTGGAGGCAGAGGTCCGTGAGGGCAAGAGAGGACTTTGTCAGCTCACGTTTCATAAAACTCTTCCACGGTGATGTTTAGGATGAATGCGATCGGCCAACCCGTGCTCGAATTCCAGTCTGGGGGAAGTTAGATGACCCCTCAGCGGATGGCTTGGGGGTCTCTGGCATTGTTTGCCTAGCACCCTGACATGTACAAAACCCGAACTTTGGCCCATTTTCTCACCCGTGAACTCCATCCCCCTCCCCAGGGGCCCAGCTTCTCTCACTCTGACCACAAGTCCTCCCCGGGGCCCGGAAGGTGAAGGAGGGTCAAGCGAGGAACGAGGTTCTGAATCTGACGTTCGAAGTGGATGCTTCTGGAAGCTCACAGCGAGGGTGGGGTGCTGTAAGCTGCCGCCTGTAAGAGAGTACGTCCTCCACGTCATTCATTTTTTTGTTAGAGAGGGCATTCTAAAATCATTTCCTTTCCCTCCAGAATTAACCTCACGGATTTGAAACGGGAGGCCCTTGGTGCACAGGGAACTTGGAAATGCATGTATCGTTTGGAAAATGAAAGTGGTCTCAGGGGCTCGGGGTCTCTGGAGCGGAACTGTGGAAGGACGCAACAGGTAATGGATACTGGGGTCACTCACCCGTCGATGGCCATGCTCAGCAGCTCAGCAGGAGAAGGACCAGCTGAACAACCGGTCTGGCTTCAGGAACACGCACAAAGTGGTAGGTGGGTTCCCTCCACCCGGACTGGCCCCATATAAGCCATTGCGACGTGTTTGGAAGGAGCCCAGGCTGGGTAATTTTATATAGCCCTCCCTGGGTAATTTTATATACATACATATATAAAATACACATATTCTATTATCTATATAATATATGATATACAATTATAGTTCTGTAGTAAGTGGCAATATATGCTGAGTATTTACCATGTGTGAGAAGCTAGGATAAATGTATTTTTTTTTAAGATTTTATTTATTTATTTGTCAGCTTGAGAGATCACAAGTAGGCAGAGAAGCAGGCAGAGAGAGAGGGGGGAAGCAGGTCCCCCGCCGAGCAGAGAGCCCTATGTGGGGCTTGATCCCAGGACCCTGGGATCATGACCCAAGCAGAAGGCAGAGGCTTTAACCCACCGAGCCACCCAGGCGCCCAATAAATGCATTTTACATGTGTTTATGCATTTAACCCTTACAACAATCTGAAGGAGATGCTGTTTTATTCCTCTTATCCTGATGAAGCAGTAGAGGTACTAAGAGGTTGAGTAAGTCACGCAAGGTTGCACTGCTGACAGATGAAGATTTGAAGGACGTAGGTAGGCTGGCTCGTAAACCTATGTTTAATCTGCAAAAGGAACAGACAGGAGAGGAATCTTTTCCAAGCGATCCTCAGGGCACTCTCACGGCATCATTGCTGGGGAACAGCCTCATACCACCTGCGGGCTGGGTATGCCCACTCTTAGGTCTCTTTTGGTTGCAACCATAGAAACCCAACTCAAACCAGCTTAAGAGAAAAATAAAGAGGAGAAATATTGGTGCCTGTCCCTAAAACTACAGGCCAGGTTTTGGCTTCAGGCATGGCTGTCCCCAGGATATGGTTCCCCTCAGCTACCTCAGGACATCCGTGTCCATTGAGGAACTGATCTCCATGGTCATGGGAAGGAGATGCTCTGGACCAGGTCACTCCTGAGAACCAAATCATGTGAATTGCAGGTGGACAGTGGTGTGTCCAAAGGAAAAAAAATCAAGGTGCCATTAACAGAAGAGAGCCCAAGGGAACTGGGTGGGCCCAACTGAATGATGTCCACGCTTGCTTATCCCTGGGGAAGGAAGTGAAGCGTCACAGACAGGAAGTGATTGCCCGGAACTCTTAACTATACCCTTGGTGTCTAGCAACATGATAGTAATGGTAACACTAATTGTAACAGTAACCATAGTAGTGGTGGTAATATTCATATTCTTCTCAGGTTGTTATGAAGAATGTGTCACCGTGTCTGACATATAGTAGGTGCTCATTAAAAGTTGCTGCACTGAATAAGTATAATTTTCATTAGTCAAAGAATGCTGTGGTGATATTACCAGATTCTACTCCGGCAGATCTGATCTAATAGGACAGTCTTTCCCCTTTGGCATTAAAGTGGAGAACCAATCTCTCTCTCAAGATTCTGAGCAACATAGGAGGAGACGGATAGGGGAAGTAGAGGGGATCTGCCTTCATAGGTCCTCCTAGATATTTCCCCACCAAAAGTCATACCTCCTGCAGACTCCCACACGCTCTCAGTGGAAAGCTGCCTGCTCATTCCTGGGTGGGAGCAGCTGTGCAAAAAAATTTCTTAAAAATGATTTCTTTACTTGCTCCAAGTGGAGCTCAAAAACTTTGCTGGGATTAAACTAATCTTTGATCCAGATTTAATGAAGGCACAAATACCAACATATGCCATTTGGATTTGAGACACACTCAGGAAAAGTGTCAGCAAAGCAATTTGCTAAGACTAATGAATGGCTTTTGGCAAAGGGGTTCAAAGCCAGTGTCAGAAAGAGCTTTGTTAGGGGCAGGGGAGAGGCTGACAGAGAGGACCGGTCTTTTCCTGCCTCATTCACAGAGCAATCCCTCTTCAGTGCCAGACAAGGGGTGTGCGTGGGAAGAGTGGGAGACAAGCAAGCCCCAGTGCAGGGTGCCGTGCGGACGTGTGTGTGGGAGTGGTTGAGAAAGTCCCTGGCGAGTGAGGGGAGCACCCAGAGGCAGGACAAAGGGGGTGGCCCCAAAAGGAGGCTTAGGAATCCAGGCAACAGAAAGTGCTGAATAGATGGTCTCAGGACAGTGGGTGCCTTGGGGACAGGGCCCTCCCCTCTCTACATGCTCTCTTGTGTCTTAAAGTTTGGACCACGTGCATGCGTACGACTTCATAAACCCACATTGCAAATACACGAGATATGCTCTCTGTGCACGTGCACGCGATGATGGATTCTGCCATGCACACCTATATGTGGGGTGTAAGGAGTGAACTGCAAGGCTGGGCTTCCTGGAAAGAAGAGATTGCAATGGTGGTAGTAGGGGGTTCAGGGGAGCCTAGAATTATCTGTTCTGATTCATTTCTTTTAAGAAAAAGACTTAAAGCCAGTGCAAAATATTATGGGATGTGGGATGCTTTCATACTATTCTTTTGTTTGTTTGTTTCACGCTTTTCTTTCACGGGACCCAGGCGGGAGTCGTGGGCAGGGTCACTCCCACTAGCTTCAGTGTGCAAGGACTCCCACCCCAGGTCTTACTCCTCTCTTGGGCTGGAGTGCATAGATGCACTAAGGAGCTTGGCCTTTGACCAGAAGAAGGTGGTCCCTCTGGGAAGGATGGGGCTGGAAGGGAGAGGACTGGAGGTGGTGATGGGAGAGGTTTGGTGGTGGTCTGCATCCAAGACGGGGGAGGGGGGGCAAGAACTGTGGCAGCTACAGGAGTGGAAAAGAGGGCTCCCCTCTGAACCTTCCCAAGATCCCCATGTCACTGGGTACATTGAGGGAGGCAGAGAGGGAGGGACTGAGGCAAGTTAACAGAGATCTGGGAGGTCAGTGGGGACAAGATACCAGGAGCAGAAAAGCCAGAAAAAAACCCAAGTTGGAAATACACACATGGCCTGGAAGGGGCAGCTCGGCCAGATTCCTAGCCTCTACACTCACATCAGATCCAAGGTAGGTGAGGGGAGAGCACAGTGGACAGGAGTTGTCACTCCTGCCCACACTGGGAATTTTCCTTTGCAGTTCCTTCACAGCAAGGAGTCTTTGTCCCCAGCCCTGGGACGTCATTCCAGGCTCCAGTAAATGGAACACTTCACACCCGCTCGGCCAAGTCCATTTAGTTGGAATACTCTCATACCCTTGTCAAAAGTGGTGCCAAGGTGTATAAACAGACCAATTTCTGGGATTGTTTCAATCTAATCATATTAAATTATTTGCTCTCTTGGCCTTGAGGGGGTTCCAAGGGAAAGCGATTGAAGTCAGGTCCAAAAATAGCTACCTTTGATTTCCAATCCTAGTGCTAACGTGGGTGAATGTCTTAGAGCTTCTGGTGCTGACGTCAGTGATCCAGAGATGGTCTGAGTCAGGGACTGAGGGGAGGGAGGGCAGGGAGGTGGGCACCACCTCTGCTTATTTTTTTTCCCAAAGCCCCATGATGGGAAGAGACATTTTAAGGAAGGCTTTGAGCTGTGATAGAGTCAAGTGCCCGCTGCCCCCACAAAGGGAACATAAATCAATGTCACGATCATGGGTTGATTGGGAAGAAAGAGATTTGTGACCAAGCCTAATAGCGGAGAAAGAGGCCAGAGAGGAGAAATAGTGCCTAAAACATGACACACTTTGACCACAGACACCAAAGGCCAACACATGTCAGTTGGAAGATAGTTGGGTGGGAAGAAACAGTGTGTAGGAACACCAGGGCTTTGGAGTAAAGCAGATGTGGTTTGGATCCTGTGAGCTTCCTATCTATGGGACCTTCCGTAGGGTTCTGAATCTCCCCTAAGCCTCAGCTGTCTCCTCTGGAAAACATGAATCATAGGCATTACGCAGAGTTTTTGTCCTTTAAGGACATCTGGAGCATGCCTAGCTCTGGGTGTCATCCGCAGAAGGCAGGCGTTTGAACGAATGTGCTCCCTCTTCAGCCGTTACAGCATGGCTGCCTTGCACTTCGTTGGGTCCTGGGGCCTTCCATAGGGCTTTGCACATTGTGGGCGTTCATTAAATGTTTACTGATTGATAGGAGGCGATTCTCAATCCACCTTACATTTATATAGTTCTGGTCTTTGGGGAATATCAAACAAAACACAGGACAAAACAAAAGACACAGTCCCTCTAAAACTCGTTCTAAACAGGAATTGTGAGAAATGCATTGAGGTTAAGTGCTTTGGAACAGAGAATATATTAGCCAGCGGACTCTGATGGGGACAGTGCTATGCTCAGGCTCTCAGCCTGGGAGCTCCATCTTAATGTTATCAACAACGTCTGCACATTCCTACATCTCCGTTAGCTTTGGGAGAATGAGCACTAGTGATATTCCTGCCTGGTAGCTTCCAAGTTCCAGAGAGACTAGACGGCCAGACAATGTCACCTACAACCATGGTATTCAAAGGCAAATATCCAAGTCAGAACCGATCTCTCTTGATTTAACCAGCTATCTCCTGAGTATCTCCAGCTGGTGAGCTCATCACCTTGTCTCCCCAGCACTCCACATCTCAGTAATTGGCATCACCGTTCATCTGGTCACCGGAAACAGAGGCATCCGTGAAACTGACAAGTTCTTATAGCATGCTTACTCCTGGGCATTGGGGTAGAGAAAGAGGCAGAACAAAACCTTACCCTCATGGGACTCACACTCTGGGAGGAGAAACATGACTCCTGTGTAGTCTGCCCCTAAGTAGATAATGCTTGTTCACAATTCTCTTCTCTCCACTTCGATGCCATTGTCAGAGATCTGCGTTCATTGTCTAGACGAGTATAATACATCCTTGCTGGGCTCGGATCCTTTTCAACTCCCCCTTCCAACCTATTCTTAAAAGTAACCTTCATAGTATGCAAATCTGATCATGTCATTGTCCAGTTTAAAATGGCCAATGGCTGCCTATTTGCCAATGGAATCAAGTCTAAACTTTTAGTCCTTTACCGTGAACTGAGAGGGTACAAACAGGTGGCATAAGGCCTGTATCTTCCAACAGACAATTTTGCTTGATGCCCACAATGTTGTCCTAAAAGGTATTTAAGATACAAATTGGTTACTGCTGCTTGAATATTGGGAGGTGTCACCCAAAGGTCTAGATTTTTAGCTTTTCTTGAAAAATTCCAAGGTCTGGCACCATTGGGCCAGCATTCCTGCATGGTCACAGCTTTCTGGAGCCCATTAGTCTTGTCCACTGATACTGAGCTAGATATAAATGCTATTTATTCCTTGACACCTGATACCCTCTATTCATTTTTTAAAAAATATTTTATTTATTTATTTGACAGACAGAGATCACAAGTAGGCAGAGAGGCAGGCAGAGAGAGAGAGAGGAGGAAGCAGGCTCCCTGCTGAGCAGAGAGCCCGATGCGGGGCTCGATCCCAGGACCCTGCAATCATGACCTGAGCCAAAGGCAGAGGCTTTAACCCACTGAGCCACCCAGGCACCCCCCCCCATTCATTTTTGCTGCCCATCTGGATCCTTCTAAGTATTAGAGGTTGTGCCCCTAACCTAACCTCATTTCAGCTTACCTTTTCAGCATCATTTCTTTTTTTTTTAATTTAATTTTATTTTTTCAGTGCTCCAAGATTCATTGTTTATGTGCCACACCCAGTGCTCCATGCAATACGTGCCCTCCTTAATACCCACCACCAGGCTCACCCATCCCCCCAGCCCCTTGCCCTCCAAAATCTTCAGTTTGTTTCTCAGAACACATTTCACTCGGTTCATGATCTGTGTTCTGGTCTCACTGAGCCACTGTGGTCTTTCTTACCTATATGCCTCTATTCATGCTCTCCCCTCTGCCCCTTCTCCCTCAGCACCCACGAGTAGCTGTACTCAAGGCTCAGCTCTCTCCTGGAAGGCTGTCTTCCCACTCCTCTGTACCTCTCACTCCCAGGGCACTGTATTACCCCCTCCCACTGTTAGTATATGGATTTGTTTGAGTTCCCTCCCAGCGCCCAGCCCTTCGTGGGGGGAGGGGAGGAGCAATGCTTCTTATTCATTTCACAAATCTGTACCAAGTTTCTACAGTGTGTAGTTCCCAGACGTCAGCACTGTGGTGAACAAGTCCTTGTTGCTGTGGAGCTTATATTTTGATGGGAGGATGTCAATCAGTAAACGCATAGGTTTATTTCAGGGAGGCTTAAGGTCTGCAGATTACGCATAGCAAGGGGATATGATGAATGATGACGTGAGAATGAGGGATGGCACTCCTATAGCAAATGCACGTGCGGGAAGACCTTCTGGGAGAAGGGACATATGCAAAGGTAGCAGGGACATATCACGAGAAGGAACTAAACCTTGGGAGGTATGGATTTTGTAGACCTGGCACAGAGTAGGTGTCAGGAAATATTTGAGGAATAAATAGAGGGCTGCATGAACCCATTTCCCCTATATGCATATACATATGTGGAAAGATAATGCTCACATTGTATAATCACATAATATAATAGGCTGGGCATTAAAAAAATTAGATTTTGCAGCTTCATTAGCTGAGCTATTATGAGTCCCAGGTCCGTGCCCAGAAAGCCAGATGTAGGGTCCACACTGACTTGTGGGTCCAGATGCCTATAGCTGTGTTATTACTTAGGATTGCATTTGGCTGCAAGTAACAGAAGACTTGACTCCCGTGGCTTAAATTGTAAAAATATTTATTATACACTCAACACTAGTGTTCTTAATCCTTTTTATGCCATGGCAGTCCAATGAAGTCTTTGAACTTCTTCTTGGGAAAAAAAAAAATTACTGCTAGAATAAAATGCACACAATTACAAAGAAACCAATTATATTAAAATAGACTCATCAATACATTAAAATTTAATTTATCATGCAGATGTGTGCTTCTTCGCTAACTCATTAGATAACATAACCTAGTGGCAGTTCGAACTGCTACTGAAACTTTGTAGTAATGATGAACCTAAAGGAAGTTTTAAGATATCTGCTTCAATTATAACTATTATATGAAAATACCTATGTTTTCTATGTGTAGCCATGGCTGGCAGCAGAGGGGTCCCTCAGAGATGCCCATATCCTATTCCCAAAACTTGTCAGTATGTTACCTTCTAAGGCAGAAGAGACTGTGTTGGTAGGATTAAATGACTCTTTTTAAAAAAAAATTTTTTTAAGTTTTTATTTATTTATTTGACAGAGAGCGACACAGCAAGAGGGAGAGCACAAGCAGGGGGAGCGGGAGAGGGAGAAGCAGGCTTCCCACTGAGCAGGGAGCCTGATGCGGGGCTCGATCCCAGGACCCCAGCATCGTGACATGAGCCAAAGGCAGACACCTAACGACTGAGCCACCCAGGAATCCCAGATTAAATGCTTCTTGAAATGTGGGGGGAGAATCCTGGGTTCCAGGGATGAGCTCAGTGTTATCACAAGGTCTTTATAAAGGACAGAAGAAGGCAGGGCTGAGTGATGGAGTCAGAGTAAGAGTTATGACAGCAGGAGCAGAGGCCTGAGTTACTGGATTCACAGGCTGAGGAGTGCGGGTAGCTTCTAGGAAGATGGAAAAAACGGGAAGATAGATCCCCTCTCAGTCTCCAGCAGGGCAGCCCCGCTGACCAACTCTGGGTTTCTGACCTTGAGGCTGTAGATTTGTGTTGTTTTAAACCACTGAGTGTGTGATAATTTTCTAAAGCAATTTTTATTTTACTTTTATTATTATTAAAGATTTATTTATTTATTTTAGAGAGAGAGAGAGAGTACAGGGGAGAGGCAGCGGGAGAGGAAGAGCGAGTCTTAAGCAGACTCTGTGCTGATCACAGAGCCTGACGTGGGGCTTGAGCTCATGACCCTGAGACCATGACCTGAGCTGAAATCAAGCATCAGACACTTAACCGACTGTGCCACCCAGGTGCCCCAGTCTGTGATAATTCTTTATA
Organism: Mellivora capensis; assembly: GCA_004024625.1. NCBI lineage: Eukaryota > Metazoa > Chordata > Mammalia > Carnivora > Mustelidae > Mellivora > Mellivora capensis. The sequence goes on from PISX010001075.1 coordinate 40,062, forward strand.
GCACCAGTAGAAAACTGGTACCTGTTTTAGGGTAGGCAGTAACAAATACCTAAAAATGGAGATGTGGTTTTGGGATTGGGCAGTGACAGAGGCTGTAGGAATTTTTACTGCACGATAGAGAAAGCCTAAATGGCCTTATGAGGACTGTGAGTAGAGATACGGATGTGAGTAAGGACCCAGAAGAAAGAGAAAGGCATGGGGGAGAAAAACTATATGGTTTAGAGAATATTTAGATTATCATAAACAGACCATTGTAGGAATGTGGATATGAAAGGCATTCCTGAGGAAGCCTCAGAAAGGAAGGAGAGCTCGAAAGCAGGGTCCTTGTCATATCTTGGCAGAAAGCTTAGCTGAGTCCCGTCCTGCATTTCTGTGGAAAACAGTGCTTGGAAATTGTGACCTTGAGTATTACAAGCAGAGCTTGGAAGTGACGAATGTAGATACATATACTTTTTGCTCTGGAGATTCCCTAGACCAATTTGAAGGCGTGTCTTAGTTTCTTCTTGCTGCTACAGGAAACTATGAAAGGAAGGAGAGGGAAGAATGGTCACACAGAGAAGGGACCCAGGACTTGATGACTTGAAAAGCCCTCAGCTTCTTCAGATGCTAAAAGATGCTATCAAAGGATACCACCATTGGATCTGCTGAGGGGAAAATGTGCTCTGAAGAGAAAGCCGAGATTGTAGCTAACCTTTTGCTGGTGCCTCAGAAGTTTCCAAAGGTCAGAGTGGGCAGTCGTGGGGAGGGTTCTTTGAAAAGATTAGCCGTGGAGCTCCTGGATCCCCTCAGCCATCACAGCAAAAGCCAGGAATGAGGTTAGAGTTATCCAAGAAAGATCTGTTGATGGGGCGGGGGGTGGTGGCGCTTGTCTAACGGAGTGAATTTCTATGACATACATAGGAGACTCACAAGCTTACATCAACAGAAATGTTGCCATTTTGGACTGGCAGTCCGAAGATGAAATAAAAAGAGACCATCAGACTCCCCAAAATGCTACAGGCAAAAAATAGGATGATAAAAGGGCTCAGTCACAAATACTTGCTCCTCTTCAAGAAAAAGGGAGAGTGATTCTGAGGGAGAACCCCCAATTCAGAGGGGAGACCTTAAACCACAAGGGATATTCCCAGACCTTAAAACCTAATATATTCCTAGCCTGGTTTTAAAATTGCTTGGGACTGGCCACTCCTTTTTCTTTCCCCCTCTTTTTTTCTCTTTCCCTTTTTGAACAGGAGTGTCTATAACTGGTATCCCATGCTGGCTCATCCTTGCATTTTGGGAGCAGATAAGTTGTTTTCTAGTTTCACAGGTCCAGAATTGGAAAGGAATTTTGCTCCGGGATAGATCATACCCACAATCTCACCCGTACCTGATTTAGATGATGAAATTTGAGACTTTTAAGTTGATAAGATTTAGATGAGATTTTTGAACTTTGAGTTGATTCTGCAATGGCTTCAGCCATTTGGGGATGTTGGGATGGGTTGAATAAACTCATGAGGAATGGAGGTGACTCTTAGGGGTGGGGGCAGAGGATGGACAATACAGTGATAAAGTTCCAGTACTAATGCTACTGTAGATTGTTGCTTATGTTCATTATGGAAGAAAGTATGAAATTTCAGTTAGGAGTTTATGAAAATCATGACAGTAATTTTTTCCCCCAACCAACTTCATAAACCCTTATGTTAAGAATCTCTGCCTAGGAGCAGATGGTCTCTCAGAGTTGGCAGGTTCTTTTTGCTTCCCCATTGTTGGGTGAGTAGACCAAGTTTTCCCTCATGGTGCAAAATGGCTGCTGCAACTCCAACCATCACATTTTTTATATACCAGCCTCCCAAACTGGAAGGAAAGAAAGAAGGATGAAGGGAAACAAAATGAAAGAACTTTTTCTGTGAGGTGCTTTTACCTGTCATCAGGAGTGAAATTTTTCCTGGAAGTACCCAGTAGACCTCCTCTTTTGTCTCATGGGTCACATGCTCAGCCTGGTATGTGACTGCTGGCAAAAGGGAATTAAGTTATGTGATTGGCTTAGACGAGGGATCAGCAAACCTTTTTTTGTAAAGGGCCAGATAACAAATATTATAGGCTTTATGAGCTGTATCATCTGTGTTACTCTTGCTCACTCAGCTGCAGGAGCAGGAAAGCCACCATGGACAATATGTAAACACAAGGATGGCTAGTGTTGTCAGATTTACCAAACAAAAATACAGGATGCTCAATAAATTTAAGCTTCATGTAAACAACAAATGCTTTTTTAATAGGAGCATGTGCCATGCACTATCTGAGACATACTTATCCTAACAATAATAAATACTAAAGAATTCATTGTTTATCTGAAATCCAGATTTGACTGAGGTGACTATCACAGTGACCAGCTCATGCTGGTGTGCTAGAAGCATTCTTATTTTCAGTACCAAAACTCCAGAGTTTAGGGAACTCTCTCATTCCTTGGCAAACCGGGATGGTTGGTCAACCTACCAATAAAACTTTGTGGACGCTGCAATTTGAATATAATATAATGTAATTTAATTTAATATGATTTTCCTCTGGTTTTCCATATAAATCTCAAGTTCATTTCATAATCATTCTTCTTTTAATTCTTTTAGTCATTTCAAAATATGTCAAACATTTTTAGCTCACAGGCTGTACAAAAACAGGCAGGGGGATGAGTTTGGACTGTGGTCAGTACTTTGCTGATCCTTGGCTTAGACCATTTGTGATTCATCCCCTGGGGATGGATGTATTGCTACTCAAACAAAATTAGGGTCCTATTAGCAAGGAAGGCAGGGAATGGCTGTTGGGAGGTAACAAAAGATATCTGCCAATGAGCAGACGTCTCCTTTTCTGAAGACCTAGGTCTTTAGCTTTTGGAGAATGCCGCTGGCATTGGATTACTCAACCTTCACCTCTCAGGCATCTCTTTTGCTTCTCAAGCTTGTGTGTTTCCCTTAGAGGCTTTTAAAACAAACTAGGGGTGTTCTACACCTAGAAAAAAAAAAAAATCTGTGCCTCTTCTTTAAATGTGTAAACTGTGGTCTTGAGCAAGTCTGTTCCTTTCTCCAGGCTGTGTAGTTCTCTGAGCCCTCCCTATCTCAGCTTGTCCCAGTGAGAGAAGAAGAAGCTATCTCCAGTCCACAAGAGTGTTGAGTTTTCATAACCCAAATGGTGCAGATCACTGTCGATGGCTTCATCAAATGACAGGCAGACCCCATAGCATAGTACTGGTCTCCGTTTTTCCCGAGAATGACTTTGAAACTCAAGCAGCTGCCCCTCTTTTTTCCTGCATCCTGTCTGCCCCACTTTGTTACTGGTCTCCACTCTGGAAGATCTAGAGGGAAGAAAGTTATACATTCCAAAATAGTGTAGATCCTACTGTCCTTGCTTGTAAACTCCCAAACGAACAGAACTCCAGATGGTGCCTGTTTATCTGTGGTTCTAACCCAATTAGGACCAATTATCATTTCTTTGGTTTGATGTGTCTCCTGGGCATCCTTAAACAGTCAACAAAAACCGCATGAAGTTTGCATTGTTTCAGCTTTTCCATCAGCAACTTTTATGATCAGATTTAGAAATTGGTTGTAAAAACCTGGCTTCAGACCCCAACTTGGCAATATCAGACAATTCAGTTCTTTCCTGTCCAAAATTTAGAAGAATTCCCCCCTAGGCTGTCTAAAGAGAGAAAAAGGATAAGTGAGATGCTAAGTTTCTTGGCCTTTAAAAGGCCTTTCTTTTCAAAGTGAGTATGTGGGTCCTTCCCTTGATCCTGAGGAGAGGCAAATAAATGACCAGAAGGGAGAAATCAAGTGGCCCTCACCAGCTTCTCCTTCTGGCTTTTTGAGTTTTAAGGTGAATGATCCCACGCCTGTGGAGTCAAGATCCTGAGAAGAAAGGTCTTGCGCATTCAGTGAGTAAGGAGGGCTGGTTAATGAAATAAATGATCCCACTGAGCAAAGCTGAGCATTTGTTACCCTTCCTGGAGCAGCCGATTCCTGACAACCGCAGATGGGTTTTGAGGAAATACCATTGCATTGAGACACTGTGGCGTGTCCCCTGCCTGTCCACAGATGGCTGCCCAAATCGCTCTTGCTCGTTCCTTTCCCAAGATGTCGTCGGCTCTTTTTTTTTTTTTTTCCTTCTTCCACTGGGTCACGGTGCGGGGAGCAGTGTGGATGACCCCGAGGGACATGTCCACATCCTCGCTTCCTAGAGTCTCTGAGCGTTCAGGGGTGACCGGGTTCATTCCTGCTGACCCATCATTCCTTCCCAGGATGCCCTTCAAGAGAAACAAAAGAAGGGTCCTGTGAGGTGTCAAGTCGCGACTCGTTCTTTGCCCAAAGAGAACCTTCTTCACCAACAATTACCACATCATCATAAACACTCAGGAGAGACATGATGTAAAAATGAAATTACTGAAAACATTTTTGGACCAACACTTGGCTTTATATAAACTCACAGACAATCCTATAAGGCACTCAAGCAGATTATGGGTTTGAGCAAAGCTGGAAAATTGCTGCCATTATATTGTTATTATTAACACCTTGTAATTAGCCCTAAGGAATCCCAAAGTTCTCTTTCTTGATTTGGCTTTAATGAAGGAAAATTGCTACCTTTGCAAGTTGGATGGCGCCCGTTCTGATTAACCTTAAGTATATAGGACTATTATTTTGAAAATGTTTGCTGTCATGCGAATATTAGCATTACATACAACTGGGAAGGGGCTGGGGTGGGGAAGGTGGAGAGGAGGAGGAGGTCCTCTCTTCTCTTTTCCTCTCCCCCGCCTTCCCCCTCCCACCCCCGCCCCACCAAGGAAGGTGAATCATGGGCTTACTTCGGCTGTGGTCCTTGCTTGGAAGATCAAGAATGAAAGCCCTGTGAAGGCCATGACCGCAATTCCTTGGCCTTTGCCAAGCTTCACTGGCAAGACTGTTGGCTGCCAGCTTCTCAACCTGTTGATTGCACAGGCTGGTGGGGTAATTGTACAGGGTGGTTTTACCATTACCTTGTGAGTGACCCTATGGGGATGAGATCATACGGGAGTTAGCACCTAGTGCAATAAAGCAGGTTTTATTTGCATGTCCCAGAGCTCTCCAGAGGCCCCTTCTGCAGCCTTCACAGGCACCGTGTCTCCAATGAAACGCCGCCAACATTAATAAAAGATCCCTCTATATACCCCTCAGCTCCCCTCCCACAGGCAGTACACTATTTTCATTACCTTCTCTGGGAAAACCATACATTAAAGAGAACTCGTTTGATCTTATCTGTAATTAATTTGTATTTTGATAATATAGAGGAGGAATTTTTACATGTGATGACTTACCTGTTCATTATTTTCTCTTTTGAACTCCTGTGACCGCTTAATAATTCAAGCTGGAGCGCGGTGGATTATGACATTTTCCCCGCCCACCTTTCAGGAAGGAGAAGGTGTTGCCTCTCACATGGAGACAAATTGCTTTAAATAATGACTTTGTGCAAAATTAGTCATACATAATTGAAAAATTCTATAGATGAATACCAAAGTAACTTGAGATGATCAGTTTACATAGGTGCTTGAAGCATGTCTTCCTGCTGGAAGCTGCTCTAACCTCAGAGCTTGGCAACTGGTTACATTTATTTTTTTTCTCCCTCTTCCTCCCATTTCCCCGTAAGAAGGTGAAAAGGCTCATTTACAGGAAGGGATGGTGCAGCAATATGTACTCGGAAGCATCACGATGGCGACGAGAATCGTAGCAGAAATGGTGGTAGTGGTAATCTCATGAAAAGGACTGTTGTCCCCTGGGGTGTGAATGGAAGGGACAGCATCTTGGAGTAGAGACTGCAGTATGCAGAGGCTTCTCGAAGCTCACTGAGAAGTGGTGACACATAGCTCATATGCTACAAAGAACCAAAGTCTAGCAAACTCCGCAGATCATTTGACATCTGGTATACCTCCCCAAACGGGTATTCTTGATGCAAAACACATTACAGTAAACGTTGCCTCTTTTTGCAAAGAGGAGTTGGCTCCTATGTGTTCAGCTCCCCAGGTTGAGGCTGGCCTCACATGGACACACCTGGGGTTGAATCCCACTTTCTGTCTCTGACCTTAAACCATCCAGCTGGCAGGGTTTGGCGAAAAAGAGGAAGCTGATTGACTGATGGGAGCCAGAGCCTGGCACGTTCTAGGTACCCAACACATTTCATTGCTTCCCTCTCCCCCAGCAGGTCGAGTGAGCTGGACAAAGGCAGGGCGAGGCCTTTGTTCGTGCCACTCCCTCCCACAGGCCTGTAGGGAAGTGTTTAATCTCCTGGTCTCAGTTTCTCTCAGTGATAATGGGATAATAAGATGTGACGGCTGCCCATCTGTCAGGGTAAGAGGAGAATGAATGAGTTAATGTTTATAAAGTGCTTTGAGATCTCCCTCTGAAAGTCTCTTCAGATGTAGTTTATTGGCATATTAAGACTTCTATCATCTGTGGGAAAAAAATCCGAATAGAAAAACATAATCATAACTCAAAGGAGCTAATGAGGATATTATGAGTGTAAATTCACCACCTCATTTGCTTGTTTATGGGGTGGTTTCAGATGAAAAGGAGCACAGCCTGTCCTGGTCCTCGGTGTGTGGCAGTGTGTTGGGACCTGGTTCGAACGCCTTGATGCTCAGGAGAGGACTGTTTCTGCAGCAGAGGAGAGGAAAAAAACAGAGGTGCCCCCCAAAGTGCGAATTTGTTGAGGGGAAAGATGACACATTTTCTGTCTTCTGAGTGTTGTCTCATATCGACTTGCTTAATCTTTCATCATTAAATGATGAGAAAAGTTACACATTGCTCACCTCAGTCAAAATTGCATTTGGAGGCTAGAAATCATTGGTTAGTATGAAATGAAACAGCTAGGAGTAGAACAGGTTTGGTCTGAGTGAACTTGAACATCCCTAAAACACAGTGTTTCTCAACCTTTTTTTTCATTACTCTCCCCCTGATGAGACTTACGGAGATTTTTCCCCCTCATCTCTGAATCTTCTACCCCTAGGAAATTGTAGTTTCTTATACACAGTGTCTATTTGTTTTACGTATGGGATATCTGTTTGTGCTTTATACATTAAAAGAATACTATTTTCTTTTCACTCTCTTGACTTCAAGCACCAGTATGTACACTTCTGGGGACAATGTCAACTCTGTTAATAAGGCGTGCTGTGGCATGGATGACTTCATTTGCTAACAAGACCCCAAGTCTTAACTTGACCTCAGCTTTGTTCTCATGCCCACCACCCCTGACAGGCATTATTGGTTATAGGGAAACCTTGGAAAGGACCCTAACAATTCAAAGCCAAGGATTGGTTAAATAAGTTATGGTGTGTTTATAACATGGAGCGCTTTATGGCTAGTACACACCTGATCTGTGTTGGATTGCAGAGGATGGAAGGATTTGAGGGAAACAGTAGGCTGCCCAATGGTCCATTATGTAGATATTTCTAGAAAAGGGCTGGAGTTGTACCTGCTGGTGTCATTATTGGCTTGCAGAATTAGAAGGGTTTCTCTCTCTTGTAGTTTCAACTATGCTTTTTAATTTTTCTATAAAACATATATAATTACATATTCAATATGGAGAAAGTAAAAAAAAAAATAGAACCTTCACACTAAGGATTTCTGGAGATAGTCATGTTCATGGTGAATAGTGGTGGTCCAGGCCTTCCATCTGGTGAGGGGCCCACTTGGCCTCATGGGTCTTCACAAAGATGACACACCCTTTTGCCCAATCTCCTGGCTGGCAAGTCATGTGGATTCCCCTGAGACAACAGCTTGGGATCCTTCAAGTCCAGTTCTTCGTCTAAGAAGGCACGCTCGGACCACCCGCTGATTGAGTTGTCTGAAATGTCTGCCTGAAGCAAAACAATGAAGAGAGGTGAGTGTTAGAGAGTCTGTGTCCTCCCCCTGGACTTTCTGGGGTCTCTGTTTGGGCCCAGTGAGGCCGCTGGAAGGGTAAGAACTGGGTGGAGCTCAGCTTAGTCCCCCAGAGAACTGGGTCTTCTGAAGCATTCTTCGGCATTTCTCCTACAGGCAGGGTCCAGACATCAGACCGTTGGCCGTCAAATGGCTGTTGACTAGTTCTTCATTGTATCTGTTTAGCACTCAGGGCCGAGCTATGGTACACAGAAAACATAGATGTTTTCCAGGTGAATCAAGGAAGGTATTGGGCATTGTGGTAATTAATGTCTTCGTGAAAGATTCAACAGGCCTAGCCAGCCACAGCGCCAGCCACAGACATAGCTCTGAATACAAACACATCTCTTGAAGAATTTAAGAAGCAGAAGAAGTTTCCCTCAAGTGTTGTCTTTCCTACTATGAGAACATTGAGAATTATGAAACCTATTCTGTGCCCCTTCTTGACTTTAGTTTCTTTCTACTTTGGGACGTTTGTACTTGCCGCAGATTCTCTCCGGAACTCATGCCCTCCTGACTCTTTGTTGCACCAGCCCCTCCTCACTGCCACGTGACTTCTCCAGGGACTCCCTTCTGACCCTCTCCATTAGGCAGGGCCCCCCTGTTAGCTCCTCTCTGAACTCCCTACATTCCCTCCCCCTCGCCTGGCACTTATCGCAGGTGTAATTATATAGTTATATGTGCAATTATCTAATGATATTAATAACTAGCATTTAATGAGTACTTACTAGGCACCCAGCACTGTGCTAAATGCTTTAATCTCGAGTTCGTCATTATCTAGTCCTCAGGACAATACGATGAAGTACTATTATTATTGTCATTTTACAGAAGAGGAAACTGAGTCTCAGAGGGCTTAACCAACTAGTCTAAAGTTGCACAACCAGTTAGTAGCCGAGTCAGGATTAGCCTGGAAACAGCCTTCTCCCCAGAGCCGATCCAGGGAGCTTTTGTAGCAGAGCTCCCGGACGCGTGGTGCATAGGGGCATATCCAGACAGTAAGAAATTAGCAGTTTCTACATGAAAATACAGGTGTCTAATCTCTCTTGAAAAATCGAAAGATCCAGCAACCTAGGCTCTACCCCTTTGTGACAATGAGTAACTGAAAATGAGTGGCTGCTCTCCCATTCTAGGGGACACATGCTCTCCAGCTTCTTGCCTGCTCCCATCAGCCCTCTTTTTGCTTTGGGCACTCGGCTGCTTGCATCATTCATTGACTATTCATTCTCTCTGAGCTAGGTTCAAGGCTATGCTCAAGGATTTTGCAGTGTAACTCGAAGACAGACCTATAAAGTCACTTATGGGACAGGAGATGAATTCAGCAATCTGAACAATATGGCTGCTGGCGTGGAAATCTGTAACTGAGCCCGGCGCATGGCAGGTTTAGGGAGAGGTGTCAGCCTCCCAGATGAGGAGGTGTTTGAATGGAGACTTGAGAGATGTCATGAGCTTTCCTGGAGAGGTGAGGGACAACTCCTTGAGCAGAGAGAGTAGCATATACAAAAAGTCATGGAAATAACATACATAGGAAGTTCTTAGAACTTCAAGTAGTCTAGGATGGGCGAGACCAGGGAAAGGGGGAGAAGATGGACACTAAGCCTGGAGAAAGGGGAAGAGGTGATGACAAAGGACCTTGGGTCCTAGAGCTGTCATGGGAGAGGGTCACAAATTCTGGGGCTCTCTTCCTTCTTCTGAGCACACAGTGAGATTGTTCTTTTCTGCCCTCTTGGACATCGGGTGGTCACAGGACTCTCTTTGACTGATGAAATGTGAGTGGAAGTAACATGTCATTCCACAGTCAAAGTTTTGAATCAGTGCCCAGGTCACTACATTCCTTTTTCCTGCTTTGGTGTCATGTGGGCACACATGGAGATGGAGATTTGTGAGCCCAGGTGTCTGGATAACAGACCAGAGGAAAAGACCCCCTCTCCTGGCCCCCACTATCAACCTGAAATGGGCCAGTAGCTCATGTAAGAATGAGCTTGTCGAGTTCACTGACATTTGGAGATTGTTTGTTAATACAGCATGACGGGGCCCATCCTGCCTGATCCATCCACCCAACTCAGGAATGTAGAATTGATTCTGTGATTCAAAAAATCCAAATGTCCATTTCCCTCTAGGGACAGTGCAGAGAACACAAATGACTAAGGAAGCAGGGTAAAGTGTCATGGGCAATAGAGGAATGGCTCACCCATCCAGGGGCACCCTATGAGTCCAAGTAAGTGGGACTGGTAGCTTCTTTCTATTCCTGAAAAATGTCACATCCTTTTGCCTCTCCATGTCTTTACTCATGTTGTTGCCTCTCCCTTGACTCCACCTGAAAATTCCATGCCTCCTTCAGGTGCAATTTAAATGTCATTCTTGAATGTAAATATTCCCCATACCTGTAGCCGTGGCCCCCAGGTGTTGTGCTGTAAGAATTGTCACTATTGCCAGGAGAGATGGCACACTAAAATGCCTCCTGGGGCTAAGTAAGTCACAAATGTGAGTGAGGGGAGTGGGTGAAGCCCGCTACAGTGGAGGAACACAGGCCCTAGCTCTACCCACAGACACATGGCTCAGCTCCAGCTAATCATGACCAAGTGGGAATACAGGTCCTAATCCACCCCCATCTTCTGATATTTTAAGAGAATCATGAAATCTACAATCACAAGAAAGCAAATTTTTTTCTTCTTTCTAATTTTAGCCCGTAGGCAGCTAGTGTGTATATTGGGTTGTGGGAGTAGGGGCTATGAGTGGATTTGTAAAAAGAAGAGGTGTTGGTGCACCTTAGAGTTGACAAGATCCTCAGATAACTCTGCAAAGAAAAATGGAGGCAAGGAATGAGGAATAAAAGGAGGAGAGGGACCCTAGAGATATGTGAGGGGTAGAATCACCAGAACTTGGTACCTTGATGAAGGTGAGGAAGCCACTTACCAACTGAGGGTCCACAGGGTAGACAGCATGATCTAAGGGGGAGATGACAGTGGGTAGAAGAGTGTCCAGGTGCTTCCTGAGGCCCCTTCCAACTCTACATCTCTATCCCCGATCCTTGATTGCAGGGCAGGCACTGGGTTAGGACCTGGGGGTACAAGGTGCTAAATACCTGTACTCTGTCCTCCAGGAGCTCTTGACACAAGGTTGTTTTATCAGAATATTGTTCATCAGGAAACGTACCATCACAGTATCTTTAACAAAACAGAGGTGTATTTCTCTTGCATGAGGGAATGCTGGAGGCAGACAGAGAGTCCAGAATGGTTGGACAACTCCATGATCATCAGGAACCCAGGCTTCTGGGTTCTTGCTTCTTTGCCATCTTTATCATGTGACTTCCATCTCATGGTACAAGATGGCTGCCAGAGCTACTTCTATCACATCTGCATTCCAGCCAGTGGGAAAGAAAAAAAAATGAAAGAGAGAGAGAGAGAGAGAGAGAGAAAGGGAAGAGCACTTCTGTTTTTGTGCCATTAGCCACAACTTAGGGACATGGTCACACTGAGTTGACAGGGAAGCTGAGAACTATCTTTATCTCATGTATCCAGCTATAATCAGAGCTTCTGGTCCCAAAGGAGAAGGGAAGAACAAATATTGTTGGGCAAGTAGCAACCTTGGCCACATATGCAGCAGAATATAATCTTGCTGACTAGGGTATTGGGGGGACTGAGTGTCCTTTGCAGCCCCAGGCACTTGGTCCGCATCACAGAACAAGAGGACCAAGTACAGATCAGTATCCCAGCAAATTTAGCAGACAAAACCTTCATCATGATGAACCCATGGAGTGGTAGAGGGGACTGTGTGATGTTCAGGCAGCTCTGGCTTCAGTAGCCAGTCTCAGCAAGGGCCAGTGGAAAGAGCATGTTCAAGAAGCCTGAATAAAGATGCCGACACCCGTGCACACATACTCACACCCCTGCCCCCTGCCGTCCTGACAAGTCAGTGGGTGCGAGTAGGGAGTCAGAGGGACCGGCTTGCACCTTTAGTACCACCAACTTGCCGTGGGACTTGGCCAGGTCATTTCACCATCCCAGAGGCTCAGTTCCCCATCCGTAAGGCGAAGCCAGGAATTGCATGTCTGTAGTGTCGAGTACGGGAGCACAACCGGTCTGGGCTGCCGGGTGCCGCATTGCTGGTTTCCTTCTTTTTTTCATAGCAGTTTAACCAAAACATAATTATCTGTGGGTTTTTCTGAGAAGACAGGGTTTTGATTGCAGCCCTGGCATTGGAATTGATGGGTGATGTGACTGGGAACCCCTAGAGACAAAGGGCTGGCTCGTTTCATAACATGAACATACACTTGACGGCCTTGGCAATGAGGGTTGTTCACTTCAGCCGAAATTTATTGTCCTGGCCTGGGCTCTGTCTGAGAAACACCCAGCAGAGGCACCAACACATGGCTGGCTACATTTGGGATTGGAAAATGGATAACAAAGCTGTCAATACTTCTGCAAGGAAGGACACGGATGTCACCTGTAACTAAACGAGGAAACCCTATAATCGTTGTTAGGAAAAGCAAAGTCATTAGCCACCTTCTGTGCCTCAGTGTCCCTTCCACCCTGGTTATAGGGCAGGAGGGGACAGCTGAAGAATTGGGAGGTGACCCATCACTATTAGATCTTGCCTTAGGAAGTTTGCCCATAAAGTCAAAGGTCTATGTGGCCCAGGCAGAGAGCTTCGAGGTTTATGTGGAGCTATGTTGTGGATAAGCTGACAGCTGGGAGGGGCGGCCTTGGGGTGGGGTGCCACGTTACACTGGCCATCGTGGGGCTGGGGAGTCAATTACAGGGAGGCGGGCTGGGTGCTTCCCAGGGGAAGGGCCTGGTGACTGTCACCTGTTGGCAGCTTGTGTAACTACTCAGAGAGGTTGGATCTTCCACAGGACACACTGTTGAGACTGCTAGGTCCTAGGCCCTGGCATCCCAGGAACCCCCCTATTTCCTTGGAGCTCGTTCCCTTGGAGTGTGAGGACCAGCTCTCCTCCCCTGGGCTGGCCCTTTCTTCCGTGGAAGAAAGACAAACCACTGTGTCAGGAACACAGCCAACCCAGGAAGAAGGCAACACTTTCTCATATCTCCAGAAAGCCGAGGCCGTTCACTCTTGTCCCCGGGCACAGGGCTCATTCTCTCTGACCTGGTCTCTCAGGGAACACCTCCCCATTCCCTCTGCTGCACAAGATTTATAGACCCTTGAGTCAGCCTCCACGAGTCAGCCTGCTGGTCCCCATCTTCCACTTAACATGAGCCACAAGTTGATTTACTTCTGTCTAGAAACCTCTGGTCTTCTGCTCTCCTTTTGAGTTCCCAGGGCTCGAATCCGTCTCTCCCCTTCCCCTGGGCTGTCGGGGGCTCTCACTAGCCTCCCTGCCTGCGGAGCAGCCCTTTCCGACCGTCTGCCTTCCACACCTGTCGCGGGGACATGTCTCTAGAGAGCTTCTGAACACTAACTCCTTGCCCTTTTCCTATTCAAGTTATTTTTAAGTCCTACCCTTTTCTCTTTCAGGCTCCACAAATGATGTACATAAGAAACGCATCTTTTATAAAAACATCAAAAGACACCTTTGAAAAGAGGGTCAAAAGTTCTAATTTCTCTCAGTTGCCTCATTTGAATCCTTTCTCCTCCGCTGACTGCCATTCATTTTTGTGTGTTCTTATTGATTTTTTTTTTCCCTCTCTGCTTCTAATTTCATACAAACCCATCTCGTTTGGGAGTTTTATACATCTAAGTGGGACCACACCACACATTCTGTTCTACCGTGGGCGGTTTCCCCCAAAAGACATCAGCCTCTGGGCACCTCTTCACGTCAGCACACAGGGCCCTCTTCGTGTCTTTCATGTGCCCAATATCCCAGTATTCAACGGCAGAGCTGAGGGCATTCGGGTGGTTTATACGTTGTAGCTGTTTAAACGACACTAGTCAACACATCCTTAAGGCACACCCTTCAGCCCGCATCTCTGTGTGTGCGTGTTTTGGTTGGGCTGATTCCTGGGAGTGGGGTTTTGCTGAGTCCGAGGATGAAATGTGTCTCCGAGGTGCAGCTGCGGGGACCCCGTTTGCTGAGAGCACTCCGGGGCTCTGCCCGAGCTCCTTCTCCACACGCCTGATCCAGCCTTCTTCCCCATACGCATCCCCCATGCCTTGAACCAGCCCCACAGATCTCCATTATCTCAATTCTTTGAGCAGTTCCAGGCCACCCTGAAATGTCCTCCTGTTCCTCATCTGCCTGTCTGGCTCCCCCTTATAAATTAAGACAGAGTTACATGTCACTGTCTCTGAATCATCTTAAAAAAAAAAAAAAAACACACAACAAAAAACAACCCAACAACCTCGCTCTGAATGTTCTGAAGGTCTGGGTCTTATTTACGTCTCCGTCCACGGTGCCCAGCACTGAGCCTTGGGTAAGTGAAGGCTGAGCCCATGGTTGCTGAGGAAAAAGACGAGGGAGCGTCCCCAGAGAGTTCCTAGGCACTAGAGAGGTGCTCGTCTTCACCCAGTTTCTAGGGAGGAAGGGGCCAATTTTGTCCTCTATTTCCACAGCATGTGGTATGGTAGACTGAGCAAGGGCACCCCCCCAAAAGGGCATCCGCACCCCAATCCCTGCAACCTGTGAGCATGACAGGCACAGGTTTTGTTTTTCAGTTTACCTAGTTCCTTATTTTTAAGATTTTATTTATTTATTTATTTATTTGAGAGAGACAGAGAGCACCAGCAAGGGGGAGAGGGAGAAGCAGTCTCCCTGCTGAGCAGGGAGCCCCATGCAAGACCCAGTCCCAGGATCCCAGGATCATGATCTGAACCAAAAGTAGACGCTTCACCCACTGAGCTGCCTGGGCACCCCTTAACTTATTTTAATGAAATCAGAATACGCATAGCATATGGAGGGCTAACATCTAGTACAAAAAGCAATCATGAAGGCTACTGTGACTTGAGGGACAATCTCCATATTCAGCAAGGTTAAGTCCCTTGGTACATGATTTTATTATTTTATTTATTTATTGGAAAATGTTGCTTACTGATAAGAGCTGCTTGCTCCCATGCTGTCACTGAATGGAGAAGTCCCTTGTCGTGCCACTACAACAGAGGGAACCATGGGCTTAAGGACCACGGTGTGCCACCCACTCACTGAGCAAAGAGTACACACAACTACGTGAAATTCACACAGCAAACATCAGAGGCACTGCCTCAGTCTGGACACTTCCCGTAGCCGATGTTGAAATGTTTCATTACTCTCATAAGACAAGTGTATCAAAACCTTGGCAGGATTTCAACGCATGTGTGGAATATAAAAAAAAATGAACACACAAACACAAAGTAGAATCAACTGTAAATACAGAGAACAAAGTGGTGGTGGCCAGCGGGTCTTGGGTGTGGGGGGACTGGGCAAAATGCGTGAACGGGTGGGGGAGATAGAGAAATGAAGAAGTCTGGGGGATAAGAGGCACAGCATAGGGAACAGAGTCAGTGATATTGTAATAGCAAAGTGTGATGGCAGAGCCTAACAACCAGAGAAGTTGCATCGCTGCGTTGTACACCCGAAACTAACATAATACTGCGTGTCAACGATCCACAAAAGAAAAAGAAAAGAAAATCCAAAGCAAACTAAAGCACAAAAACCCTTGGTGTGATTTAATGTCACGTTGCTGATTTTGTTTTTACTGACACCCGAACTTGTGGCCACACTTCCAATGCCAGGTCTGCTTGCTCCGGTGAAAGGGACTTTGTGGACGTGATTCTCTTTGGAGTTTCAGATGAGCATTATCTGGGTGTGCCCTAAAATGCCACCCCAAATGCCCTTGTAAGGGGGAGGCCGAGGGAGATTTGATCCCGAAGGTGAGAAGGTGGTGGGACCTTGCAGGCGGAGAGAGGAGAGATGGGGCCATCAGCCCGGGGATGCCGGCAGCCCCTGGAAGCTGGAGGAGCCTCAGGAGGAAGCCTGGCCTCAGTTCAGCCTCGCAAAACTGCTTTCTGACTCCTGGACTCCATTGCTGTGAGAGCGTGAATTTCTGTTTTAAGCCACCAATTTGGGGATAATTAGTTACAGCAGCCACAGGACATGGACGTGTGTCATAACTGTTTCTAATGCCTGAGATGGGGCCAGATACTGTAGGGACTCATCCCGCTAAAGGACCTAGATCTTTCTTCAGAAGTTCAGCATCCCCCCATCCCCTGCCCCAAGAGGACAAGTTCAACTAGGGTAAGACACCCCAAGAATGGTGTAATGTATGGCATCTAAGCTGGGATTGGTCGGGCTGGCTCAGAAACTTACACGGTACAAGTTAGAAGACAGCGGTGCCCTCCTGCAGAGGGCACATTTAGCTGTGGGAACTATGGCAAGAACTGTGAGTGCATGAGGGCCGAGCCACGAATGCTATTCTGCAATTGTCCATACTCGGCTAGAGACATCTTGCAATTCTCTGCCTCTTCTATATTTGGGCTTGTTGGACCAGATTGTCTTAATGCCTAAGTTATGTCTTGGCAGTTAACTTGGTAAATTTGGAAGCGGTGCTGACTTACTGGCCTCTTTTATACTACTATTATTATTATTTTAACATCCAATGGTCCCACTGCGGTCATTTAAAGAGTTAATGTAGCTTTCCAGAAGTTCTTAACATATTTTTAGCCGTGGAGGAATTTGGCCCAATACAATCACAGAGCTATTACTTTTATGAGTGTGATTTTTCTTTCTTACACAAATATTGCATCAACAGTAACATCACAAATTAACCACGATCCCACCAACCCATAGTCCTTTCCTGTCTCTGTTCATTGGCGGAGAAATTTTTTGATCATCTCCATTGTAGTTTAGAAGCCCTTTTGTAAACGTTTTTCCCCTCTTGTTATTCTAGCAGAAGCATTTTCCATGATGCTACATTGTGTTCATAAATTAAAAAAAAAAAAAAAAAAGACTGTGTCAAAGTCTTTCACCAACTGAGCCAACAATTTATACATTTGTGGAGCACTTTTGCTGGTTTCTGATTTTTGCATTATTGTTGCTAAGGCTGCAGGACGGCCTGGTCTTCATTTTGGGTTATTTACTTAGATAGATTTCCAAGCCTGGCAGGATTTGGTCCGATCCTGTGAAAATGTGTGTGATGTTTGAAATACATTGCCAAATTATTTTTCAACAAGGGTGATCCAATTAGATTGGCCCGCCAGCAATGCTGACATATTACAGTCTCTCTTCATGTTTACCAGCAGTAGATGTTATCATTACCACTGAGTTTACTTCAAATTAAAGAAAAATTCTCATTTCCTTTTGCCTTTCTTTGAGTGCTCTCAAAGGTGGGATAGCTTTTCCTGCTTGTCCCTCACTGTACACATGATACTCTTCTTTGCTCACTTACACTTTAGGGTCTCGATTTTTTTTTTTTTCTTTTGCCATCAAGTTGAATGCACTTTTTGTATCCAAATAGGTATTGATTTTGTCTCACAGATTAACTACACTTTTTAAAAACCTTTCAAATCTCCAGTTTTCCTTGTTCTATTACACAATAGTTTAGGGCACAATACTCATGCTCTGAAGTCAAACAGATATGAATTCAAATCCCAACTCACCCACGCTTGATCTTGGGCAAGATACTTAACATTCCTGAGCCTCCGTTTTTCTTATCTGTAAAATGGAGACAACTGTCTCCTCTCTATAGGGTTTGTTTTCTTCTCCAGTCTGCTTTTTTGATTTTTCTATCAGTTCCCTCTCTCCAACCCCCCCTTCACCCCCTCGTATAGACGTTTTACATGTTTACATAGTTGATTCTGTCTTTTTGGGTTTTTCTTTAAAGTTCCCAGTGAACTGTCTCTGGTGCATGTTCTCAGGATCACAAATGATTACCGCCCTTTGGTGCCCAAATGTGTTCCAGATGGGCAGTGTTCGCATGGTAGCATCGGTTCCGGGGTCAGCCTTTCAGCACGTAAGCTCCTACCGTAATCTGAACGACGGTGTCTGGACTCGGAAGGTGGAGATTTTCCAGTGCAAAAGGAAAAATGGACGGGGTTACTCAAACCCCGATGGAATTGCCCATCTGTGCCCCCGAACGAAAGTTAATATTGTTCCAGCCATGGGCAAGAATGCCAAGAATGCTTTGTAAAGTTTTATCTTTGCAACTCTACGTTTTAATTATCCTCAGGAGGTGACCTACATGCCTGCCAGGGAACTTTCACCCTGCCGTGTGGGTGAGCGCCGTGACACACTGGGGATGGCCCCTGCTCCCCGCTTCTCCGCTCCTCCCTACACTCTCTGATGATGGGGAGAGCTGGCCTCTGGTGCCTGATGCCTCGGGGTTTGGATGCCGACTCTATCACCCTCCAGGGCTGGCAAGGTCCCTTGTGACCTCCTCTAAAACATAGGAAGAGATGGTATGTGCCTTAGTGGTTTGGTCTGGTGTTTAAGTGAGATGATAGAGCTGGTTAAGGGCTGCAGTGAGGGAGAATGTCATAGCTCTGCCCGGTTCATAATGTGACCATGACTCTTGCTCAAGACCCTTATGTGACTCTTAGTTTTAGAACTTGAAGTCCAAACTGTTTGGTTCTTGAGATTTTTCATGATCTGACTCATATGCCCCTTCCGAGTTGCATTTTCAGCTCTGATGCCTATCAGCTGTGTGGTCAGGATCCAGTTACGTAATCTTCCTGTGTCTCACTCTTCCCATCTGTAAAATGGAACAATAACCTCTATCTCATTGGGCTGCGATGAGGATTAAATCAGCGGCTACATGTAAAGAGCACAGGAGAGTACCTGGCCTCCAGTAGGTGCTCAGTAAAAGTGACTGGCTAAGATTATGCTTATTTTCACCTCCATTCCCCCCAGTGCATCCCGGGCCCAAGGCCCCATACCTTTGGGAGTGCTGCTTTCCCTGTGCCTTGCAGTCTGTTCTCTTCCTCTTTGCCATCTGCTTCATTCCTGGGGATCCTTCAAGGCTCAGGCCATCTGTGCTTCTTCCAGGAAGCCTGCCCAGGCTGACCGAAGTGCCCTCCCTGAGGCCCACCAGCTGGTCATGCTCATCCGTGCAGCCTAGCACAGGAGCTCGGGCCTGGCTTCTGTGCCAGCTCTGCCTGTTGGCGTCTTCACCGTCTCGGGCAAGTCACTTAATGTCTCTGTGCCTTGATGTTCTCATACACCGGAAGCACCAGTGGCTAAATGCTTCGAAGCTAACATTAGAGGACATGGGTAAAGAGCTTAGTATAGCACCTGACACATGGTGAGCACACAATACAGGGAACTATTTTTTTTATATAACATACTGTACAGATATTGCCTAATTCTTTTCTCCTCCCCCCAAGATTATGAGTACCTTCAAGGAGCAGGGATTACATCTTACTCATTTTCATTCCCAATATCTGGTCCATAGCAGGTGCTTAATAAGTGTTTGCTAATGTCAGTAATCCCAAAATGTTTTTGTAATTTACCCAGTTTTCTGTTGAGTGAAACCTTTGAGCTGTCAGAAGGAAGCGGCGGGCTTGCCTCTCTGATGTATTTTAGAGGTGATTTTAGAAAGGCTGGGGACTTCTCTGAGCCTTAGTCTCCTCATTTGTAAGATGATGATAATTATACCAACTCCGCAGAGTTCTGGGACTGCTAGAAATAATGTATGTGGAAGGCGTACCCTGTTTCTGGATGGAAAAGCGATTCTTGTAACAAAGGCAATGCTTTCAAATAAGCATGGTTGAAAATCTCAAGGGGATTTTTTTCTTCAAAGGCACCTAAATGATTCTAAGTTTATTTGGAAAAAAATGGAAAAGGAAGATTTTTGTAGAAGGAGAATAACGGAGTGGGATTCTCATCAGATGCTGAAGTGTATTTGAAACTTACAGTCACTGAAATGGTGTAGTATTTGAACAGGGATGGCACATAGGCTATTGGAATAGAATAGATGGTCGGAAACCAGCTCCTGGGTGGATGGAACCTGCTGTGTGATGAGGAACTACACGCAATGGTAGGTAAGACTTGGATTTAATCAAGAAAAGGTGTTGGGGAAACTGGCTATTCGAAAAAAAGAGAGATCGTCACCTCACACGATACTTCAAAATAAATTCCAGATGGATTATAGAGTTCAATGTAACAGACAATATACGGACCAGTAAAAAATAAAAGCTGGAAGTGAAACAGATATGTATGTTCATTTTTCATTTTTAACTATGATCCATCTGGATTATTCCATCCTCAGAACAGGAAGCAACTGTCTTAAGATGATGATGGTAGAAGAAACCACACGTAAAAATATGACCTAGTGTGATTACATAAAATTCAAAACTATTTTTTTTAAGATTTATTTATTTATTTATTTGACAGAGAGAGATCACAGTAGACAGAGAGGCAGGCAGAGAGAGAGAGAGGGAAGCGGGCTCCCTGCTGAGCAGAGAGCCCGATGCGGGACTCGATCCCAGGACCCTGGAATCATGACCAGCGGCTTAAGCCACTGAGCCACCCAGGCGCCCTCAAAACTATTTTTAAGTAAAAATCCACACAATTATTTATTTATTTATTTATTTATTTATTCATTCACTAGAGGGAGTGCCAGCAAGAGAGTGAGCAAGAGGGCAATCAGGGGGAGCAGCAGGCAGAGGGAGAAGCAGGCTCCCCGCTGAGCAAGGAACCCCATGTGGGACTCGATCCCAGGGCCCTGGAACTGTGACCTGAGCCAAAGGCAGTCACTTAACCGACTGAGCCACCCAGGTGTCCCCCAAATCATATAATTTTTAAAAAGACAAACGAGGAACATTTTTAACAAATAATGAGGGACTAAATCCCTTCTGCGTGTGAGGTTAGTTCACGTCAATAAGAAAAACAAAACAAAACAAATATACAAATAACAAATATGGGAAAGCAGTTTGAGCTCCCTGGTATAACCAGATGAAAGCACAATTCAGACTTTATCTGCCCCGGTCCTCTCCTGACTGAAACCACAGGCAGGAGGACACAGCGGCTGCTGCATTCCCTCCGCGCCAATGGTGCCCCAAGAGCTGGGTTTCGTCTCCTTATCTGAGCAATGGCAAGCACATGCAAGGCACCCTTGTATTGCCGTTGCCGGGGACATCTGGTGGCGAGGGCGAGGTCTTTTGAACCAACCAGCTTCAAGTTCAATCCCAACTTGTTAGCTGTGAGACTTTGGGTGAGCTCTAGGACCTCTCTGACTTGGTGTGTCTCCATCTGCAAACAGGGATCATGACCTTCTCCCGCCAGGGTGGCTGCAAGATGGAAATAAGACAGAGGGTGAAGGCACTGAGCTTGGTGCTCATTTGGTAGCCACAGGTGTGGCGTATCCAGAGGCAGGAGGAACCAAAAGACTTCTACCTGCTACAGTCAAAAGGAGTGTGGCCTCCTATCATTTTGTTTCCCTCCACTGAGCTGTCCTGTATTGTGCTCCACGTTAATTGCTCATGTCTATTTCAAATATTATCATTATTCAACATCGCTCTTGCAAATGTTCTCTTCT
The DNA here is from genome assembly GCA_004024625.1 of Mellivora capensis. Classification (NCBI taxonomy): domain Eukaryota; kingdom Metazoa; phylum Chordata; class Mammalia; order Carnivora; family Mustelidae; genus Mellivora; species Mellivora capensis. The sequence continues at coordinate 61,369 of PISX010001075.1, forward strand.
TTCATACTTTTTTTTTTTAAGATTTTATTTACTTATTTGACAGAGAGACAGAGATCACAAGTAGGCAGAGAGGCAGGCAGAGAGAGAGGAGGAAGCAGGCTCCCCGCTGAGCAGAGAGCCCGAGGCCCGGCTCAATCCCAGGACCCTGAGATCATGACCTGAGCTGAAGGCAGAGGCTTAACCCACTAAGCCACCCAGGCACCCTCTGTTCTTTCATCCTTGTATTAAAGCTTGGTAGAGGGGTCTTACTGTCACCCTTTTAGGATTCAGGAAACAGGTGTGGCAAGGTGATGCAGTCACCCAAATAAAGCATCAGCCACAGCTGGGCCCATTCAATGCTTCTCTCCACTAAGGCGTCTCCACATCTTACCTCGATGCACCTCACAGCAAGCTTTGGAGGTCCCAGTGGTTTTTCCTTTAAGAGAAGACTGCACCTCAGGGAGGGAATAGAGGTGTTTCCCAGGCTTGGAGATCAGGAAATGGTAGAAGTAGAATTCCACCCTGATCTCTTTGGGTACAAAGCTCATCCAGCTGGGGTTGGAAGGGGCTGCTCCACTCCTACCTCTTATCATGCCGGAGAGTATCTGGAAGGTGCTGGTGACAGGTTTTGGGAACTGCCATTCCAGCACAGGGGCCTTTCCTCCTTCCTGCCCGAGACTTTCCTCCTAGAACCCCATGGAGAAAGTGCCCCACCAACATGTGTTGGCTGGATGAGTGAGCAGATCAGTGGAGATGTAGGGAAGTGCCTTCCACATGCAAAGCAAAGATTTACTGAGCCTGTGGCCATTCCAAGAAAAAGATCAACACAGGAGAAAAAAGGCTATTTTGCCCAAAATGCTGTTTTAAAAACCTGACACTAAAATAGAACTCTCTAAGAACTGCGTCTTAGGGAGCTGGGCTTGGGCACAATAGCAGCCTGAACCCAGCTTTCCTGGAGAGCAGCTGTCAGCCTAGACACTCCATCTGTGCCCTTGGACTCTGGCCCACGCCTACAGGATGCTTGAGTTAACTCAGGATGCCCTAACAGACATTCACTAGGCAGCGTTTGGGATCTGGGCATGGGCCCCATTGGACAGATGCCTTTGCAAAGTGCAGGATTTAAGGCCAGAGCGGCTGGCTGAGATGACAGGTACTATGAGACATTGGAAAGGTCTGTCTTAGCCACACATCGCCATTAGATGATGGGCCGGGATTCCTTGGCTTCCTGCAGAGAACAAACAGAACCAGGAAGGCCTGGCCATGCTGACCGAAGGAGCAGACGGCCCTGCCCCTCTTCTCCCTGGAGGAGCCCCCGGCCTGGCTTCTCGTTCCTTCCCTACCTGCACAGCCGTGGGTGAACCAGCGCCTGCCGCTAGCCAACACTGGGCCATCTTGGGGAGAACCTTTGGAACCACTGGTCCCTGATAAGCTTGGACACTGTAGACCAAGTCAGACCCCCTCAGAGGAAGGCAAAGGAGGAGAGAGCTAGCCCTTAGTTAGTGCCAGCTGAGTACCTGGTGATTTAAGCTGCTACACTTGAGTTGTCCTCACTAACCTCTGAGGACCTACTCTCCCCAGCTTTGGGGATGTCTGAGCTAGGAATAGATCCTCGTCCCCAGAGGAAGCAAGGCAGGGATCAGAGATATGGGCCTGTCTCCCTGCCCCCCAGGCTAGAGTCAGCCCTCAGCCTGGCGCACAGGCCCCCCGTCACCCACCTTCTGCCGACCCCTGCTTGTTCCTCTCATACCCACTCATGTCCACCTGTTGTTGAAAAGGCTCCTGAGCTGTTCCCATGTCCTGGGCTTGCTGTGTATGACCCAGCCCCGGTTCACAAGCACTGCTTACCACTGTGAGGGAAGGCTTTCTATGCTCAGCTCCTCTGCCCCCAGCCTTGCCAAGACTGTCAGTCATCCTGTCGTCCTGTCATTGATGACCTCACAGTTTCCAAAACGGGAAGCTTTTTTCTTCCCTCTATGCCAGTTAAAATATTGCTTTTCTCATCATGGAAAGAAAGGATAAAATGGCAACATTTTCATCAAACTCCCGTAGGCCCAGGAACAAGCCCCTGTCTCCAGGAAGCATTTGTCCCGTCTAGCCGTGTTGACAGATTGCCTTCTGTCCTTGACCCCAGGCTCCTTGGGGGTCGGGCCATGGTGGGGAGAGGGGGAGGGGCACCCCATATCTCAGACTCCCTGTGGCCCACACAGAATCCTGGACCCCGAAGCTGGGACTGATGCACACGTGCAGTGAGCCACGAAACGGAGTGAGTGAGTGACCACATCTAACCCGGTGACACGACTTGCCTGAGTGCCACGCCTGGGTGTCCTGGCTCCTCGCTCAGTACCAGTCACATACCACAGTCCTGCATGGCCTCGGAGGGATCTGCTCCCTTCTATGGGTGCATTCAGCTGGGTTGTTGATCTCCCCAGTTCGCTGTGTACCTCTGAACAGATTTTCCAGTGATGTAATAGCGGACTCTGACCCAGTCAAACCAGCCCTCCCTGAGAGACTGTTCTTCTTTCTCTCTTCTCCTTTATATGTAATTTTATTATTTTTCATGACAGCTCACATTATAAACCAAGATGCAAAGCCATATAAATGAAAACATGCTCTCCATAGCATCACACCATTACCATAAACACCTTTTAATATAGAGAAATTAGTCGCTAGGTTAGGGACCTGAAATTATACTTCTGGAAATCTCTGTTGTATTTGAAGAAGGGAAGGGTTTTAGAATCAGTAAAGATTTTATCATAAGCCTCGTATTAGCTTTCCCTCACAGCAATCAGCGTTCTAAAGGAGAGAGGGGCCAGACGGTTTCTGAGTACCTAGGGTATGCTGTGTTTGCTGCAGGTCTCCCTGTGTGGCAAGGACAAAGGCCCAGGTACGGGCAGCCAGAATGATCTGAGCTCAGATTCCACCCCTCCAGCTTCCCATCCGGGTAACCTTGGACTATGACCTTATCCCTTGAACATCTGAGTCCATTTCTGTGAGATGGGGAAGACCATCCTGACCTTGTTCAGCTGCTACTGGGAGGATTAATTAAAACAAGGTCTGCAATGGGGCTATTGCATACATATTCAAAGTGAAATAAATAGTAATCCCTCATAATAATGGTATTATTTATCTGACTCAGCCAGAAAAACTATTTTGCCAAAGTGAATTTGAACAAATGAGTGATTTGGTTGAAAAGATCTGCTGGAAAGATGAGGGGGTAACAGGACAATATGAACAAAACAAAAATTTGTTTGAAAATGAGTATCTCCAATAGTTAGCATTTTTTTTTTTTTTTTAAAGACAGGGAAGGTAGGAAAGGGCAGAGGGAGAGGGAGAGACAGAATCTCAAGCAGGCTCTATGTCCGGCATGGAACCCCATGTGGGCTCGATCTCACGACCTTGAGATCATGACCTGAGGGGAAACCGAGAGTCCCGTACCTCATCAGTGGAGCCACCCAGGTGCTCCATCAATAGTTAGCTTTTAAAACACCACTTACAATTTGTCTTCCTCTATGCAAAGTCTTTCTGGATTTTTTCCCATAAGACTTTCTATTTTGTTTCTACATTATTTTCAATAAGTTTTTCTTGCCCTTCATTGTAATGGGAAAAAGTTGGGGGCACAATAAATATTCATGAATAAAAGAACAGGCTAAACATCCAAGAGAAGAGGAAATCGTTGAGATGAATTCTTACACTATGGCGATTTAAGTGAACTATGGGGTGTTACAAAATAGTGGGTATGGCAGGAGCTCATTTCTGTAAAAAAAAACATTGCGTCTGCACAAAAGGGTATGGCTACATCTGTATCAAAGGCTGGGGAGTAGGTGGGAAGGAAGTGAGACCATGGGGGTTCTTTATGCAGTTATGTTGCTTCTCTCTCTCTCTATTTTACTATTTCTGAGATGAGAATGCTTTACATTTACACAAAGAAACTAAAAGAATAAGCTCAAACTTTGCTTTCAGTCTTAGGTCAAATAATTTTTTTTTTTTCACTTAAACCTACTTTATGTGTTTCAAGCCGATTCTGTCCTTCCTGGTTTTGTGATCTATTTCCGAGTTGATCCACAACGAGGTTGTGGTTGTTCCCCCTTCTGTGTGGCGGGGATAATAGTGTCTACCCTGAAGGGTGACTAGAAGGATTAAGTGAGATGTTTTATGTAACAGTTTGTGCATAATCCCAGGCACATAGTAGGTCTGCAACATGCAATAATTCAATGGTATCTTTCTGATGGACATTTGGTGTGTCTTAATGGGTCTTTGTTTCTTGCATTTAGTTTGTGTCTTTTGCCACAAATTTTTGCAGAAAGTACCTCTGAGTGGATGTAGAGGTGTCCTACCAGGCTTACTTGCCTGACTGTGAATCACAGTCTTAATCCTCCACTCCTAGCCAACCCCATGCCCCCATTACAGGCTATTCTGCACACAGCTGCCAGAGCTGCTCCTTAAACAAGTTAAATGGATCACACGGGTTCTCAGACCTCCCATGGCTTCCCATTATATTTACATCGAAAGGAAGGCTGACTCTTTCTACAAGCCCTTGTGCCACTAGGCCCTGGCGACTTCTTCAGGCTCTACCATGTTTTCACTCAGTCACTGTGGACCACCCATGCTGGTCTCCTTGTTATTGTCAAGTACACTAAGGCTGTTCCACCCCAGGGCCTTTGCGCATCTCACCGGCTTTGCTGAGATGCTCTTGAACTGGAGGCATGTGTGGATTGCATTCAGTGCTTTAAGGTCTTGGTATTTGTCACCCCTTTAGGTAGGCCTATTCCTGATCCTTTTGCTGTTCTTTCTTCATGGCATTTACACACAATGTTCAAGAGTTACATGTCTGTTTATCTGATGCTTCCCTCTCCCACTGAAATGTGTGCCGCCTAATGGAATGGACTTTGTCAATTTTGCCCTTGCTTGAATGCCCACCTAGACCTTAGAGGAATACCTACATCATATTGGACACCCAGAAGCACTTGCTGAATGGATGAGTAAAATAAATGAGTTAAATGTAACCTTAATATTCATCTCAAATTGTGTAAGTACAAATGATCTCCTGAAAATGAATTAGAAATGAACATAATTCCCCCCCAAAAGAGAAAATAAACAATGTAGCATAGTCGAAGTTCTCAAAGATTCTCAAGCAGTTGCCAAACCACCCAGTTCTGCACCAAAATTAATAAGACTTGACAACTGGCAAATGAAATTTTTCATTTTTCAACCAATCAACATTCTGCCCAGTTATAAGATTGATCGACTTGCTTGTGGCCAATCTTTTCCCCCAACCAAGTCACCAGGGATCAGTGTGGCGGTCATGGTGGGGAAAGAGGACACATTTGGGGTCCCTGGCCTAACTCTGATCCCCCTTCCTCCCCCCGACTAGAGGGGCAAACCCCGATTATCCAGTTCTGGGTGTCAGTTTGTGTTTCTCTAGGAAAAGCACCTTTCCTCCCCATCGTGGGCCCCCTGGGGTGTCCCAGCCCAGAACAGCCCCTCCTCTCCCAGAAGCACATAAGGCCCCTGCTGCTACCCATCTGGGACCACATGCTTTCATTCACATGTCAGCTTTCCGAGTTGCAGGGTAATAATCTGTTGGAAGGAGAAAGGAGAGAGTGAAGGAGGGTCTTCTGATTCCAGTTCCCACTGTATATTTTGGAAGCATGTGTGTGTGTGTAAGCGAGAGACACAGAGACAGAGAGACAGAGAAAAACCGAGGGAGACGGGGATCGACAGTGTGTTTATGCCTAAGAGTCACTCCCGTGTGTTTCTGTGTCTGGCTCTGTGCGTTGAATGGTTGTCTGTTTATTATCTAAGTACCTCTGTGTGTGGCTGTGTCTGTGAGTTCGTGTCTGTCTGCCTGCTTGCGTCCCTTTGCTTAGCTCTGCCTCTGTCGTTATGCGGAATGAGGGGGGGGGTCACCTCAGTGGACACACAGGCATGAGCCCTGCCGTCTCCTCTGTGAGCTAGTACCCATCAGGGAGCTTGTGCTGGTTTGGAAGAGGCTGGAAAGAAGGACAAGACATCCCGCGACATCAGCCTTGAGGAAGAGAGAGTTGGGGCCCAAGTCACAGCCATCAGGACTGGATGAAATGAAAGAGCTAACCCTGGGTCGCGTGTTCCCAGAGCCCCGCATGTAGCCGTCTAGGCTTCAGAGCACAGCCCACAGGGCTTCTCAGTTGGCCACTGATCTCTCACTGCCCTCGCCGTGCTTTCCACATTTCCTAACATGCCTCCTGCTCTTTCCACCTCAGACCTTTGCTCTGGCCATGCTTTCTTCCTTTTGCACTTGGCTGGAACACTTCTCCAGGAAGCCTGCCTTGACTGTCCCCACCTGGTTCCCCATAGGGCCCCCATAGACCTCCATTTGAGCACCGCTGTCGGTCCTTGAATTATACATTTGTCTGCAGCCTCACCCTCCCCTCCAGCAGAGAGGGGCGCTCTGAGCACAGGGACCTGGCTTATCTGAATCTGTATGACCAGTACCCAGCACGAGGCCTCACCTGTGCAGAAAGAATGAGCGCCGCAGAGAGGGGTTGAGCCCAGCAGACCCGGGTTCCAGCCCCGTGCTGTAGGGACTGACTTGGCCCATCTTTTCTGCTTCTTGACAAATGTCATCCCCCTCATGTCAGCCCCGGGCTGGGGAGGTGGGAGAACACGGGAGGAACCTGCAGCTCACACAGGACCTCAGCCGATGCGTCTCGTTATTGTCCGACTAACTTATGCGTGATACATGTTTTTCCCTCTCCCTTCCAAAGCTGTTCCTCAGAATAGAGGGAGTTGTCTCTCCCCTACGGCGCTCTCACAAAGTGTCTCATTTGATGGGGGAACTCTCTCAATTGCTTTATTTTCAACAACAAAGAAATGTTTGGGGAATGTACATTAGCCTAAAACCACCTCATACAAAATAGGTTTAGAATTCTTAAAGAGATAATCTGACAGAATCTGTAAGAAAAGGAGTCAGAGACATTTTACACAGATTTAGCAATTCTTCCTCGGGGTATGACCTCAAATTACAAGTGCTGGATGTCATGGCAAATAAGCCTTTTAAAGCTCGGCTTGAGAAAGCAATGCTGAGTGGTTCTTTTGTGCCTAGCACGAACTTACACACACCCAGAGAAAGAAAAAAATCCCGACTGCGCTCATGGCATGCCAACGGGGTGCCGACTCTTGTTCCCAGCACCGCCTGGCCTCAGACATGGAACCAGAAAGCGCTGGATCTTGGGGCGGTGAGACTGAGGTGAAGAGAAAGATCTGGAACACTGGGTGGGATGACGCAAAATCGGCCTCTTGCGGAAGAATGCTGTGAGCGCCAGGGCCAGGTTGCTCCGTGTGACCTGGACGTGGAGAAGCACGAGCTTTCTAAAGGAGCATTTTTCATTCCGAAGAACAGTCACGAAACAGGCTGCTCTGTTACTTTGTGACGTTCGAAGGGTCATCACGCCTGCCATCCATGGGATCCTCAGCATGGAACAAGTGGTGTGCCAAGCACAGTGCCTAGGCTACTATATTTACCCTCTCCCTGTACTTGTGAAGTAGGTATTATCTTTTTATTCACTTCGAAGATGAGGAGACAAAGGTTTGAGAACTTGCCCAAAGTCCCATGACGAGGGCTTACAGCTAGGGTCAAACTCCGGGCCTGACCTCTTCACCATGGCCTTGTCCCAGCTCTTATAAACATTTCCTACTGTTTTCACAAAATGATCGTATCAGGATGGCGGAGAGTGTTCTAGCAAGGCGCTGTAACTTAATTCTGCTGGCCGCCCCTTACTTGGGGGGCTCCCTGAGTCTCCCTGATGGCTTAATGGAGACATGAGGACTCAAAGCCAAAAGCATAGAGAGGCCATGATTAGAATGCAGAGGAATGAAGGGTCCTGGGGTAAGCAATAGGGAGAGGTGGGGGCTGTGGAAAAACAGCCCATGCTGACCTGAAGGGGATAGAGCTACTGCTCTAGCTCATTGTTGCCATTAAAAACATGGCCTGCTATCACCAGATCTTCAAATATCTTCAGAAGCTGGAGAGCCAGATTTTTGGATGAAGTCTAAACTTTAAGAGCTGATCACCACCTCAAATTAACTTTTCAAAACCTATGTAGAGTAAATAAGATCTATCTGGGTGGGAGAGTCTCAACCTCTGTCTGTGGCCACCACTGCAGCCTGAGGGAGATGGGACAGCGCAGGCTTCAGCATCTGAAATCACAGATTCACACCCACTTCTGTCCCTTACTCTCTGGGATCCATCCTGAGCCTCAGTCTTTCCCGTCTGTAAGCTGGGGCACACGAACTAATAACACTTACCTTATGAGTTTGTTGAGAAGAGCGTGAATACATCTGAACATCTAACGGACATTGTAAATCTAACATAGCCGACACTGACCTCCTGTTTCCCAGGCCCTGTCTCTTTTGTTGTTCTCACCGTTTCTTCTGTCAGGGCACCATCACCTTCCTGCTGCTCTCTCTGACAGAAATGTTCTTCTTCTAGGCCCACTGGATCAAAAAAGACTCTGCTTCCAGAACTTTCCATTGGCTGGTTCCCTCTTGTCATTCAGGTCTCAGTTCATGTGTTATCTCCTTAGAGATACCCTCCCTGTCCACCCTATCTAGTATTGACCCCTGACTCCATATTGAGTCACCATGACACTGCCGCCATGTTGCTTTCTCATTAACCTCATCATGATCTCATGTATTTACTTGATTCAGAGTTTATTGCTTGTCTTCACAAGTAGAACAAAGACTCCGCTGGTCTTTGTTCACTGTTGTACCGTCAGTACCTAAAATAAGGCTTGGCACATAGTAGGCACCCAAATGGTATCTGCTGAGTGAATGAATAAATGAACGGTGCTGTGGGACATAGTGAGATACAACAGGATAGAGTGGTTTCTAGAAACTGGCTTTCAGAGAGCATAACAGAGGGAGGTTGTTGTCTGGACTACTTAGAGAGAATCTGGGGTTGTTTGGAATCTTGCTATGAATCAGCACCAGGTCCTGCCCATTCTTTGCTCTTTTACCCAGTAAAATGTTATTGCTTGAGAAGCTATTAGGGAGATAGACATAATGCCTCCTGGAGCACAGATAAAATCAGAGCTACAGAACTCCTCTCTAAGCAAGCTGAACAGCTCACAGAATCGGGCAAGCCAGTCTGGGAAAGGTGAGGAGGCTAATTAAGCTTTTCACCCAATGCACAGGGGCTCAGGGTTGGCTGTCAAGAGTGTTTGGTGAGACTTGAACATTGTTTATTTTGATAATCAGTCTCTCCCTATGGCAAGTAGATTTCCATCTCCATCAGTGATTAAAAAAGAATTTCAGGGGTGCCTGGGTGGCTCAATCAGGTGAGCATCCAACTTGAAATTTCAGCTCAGGTCATGATCTCTTGGGTTACGGGATCAAGCCCTGCATCAGGCTCTGCACTCAGTAGGGAGTCTGCTTGGGATTCTCTGCCTCTCCCTCTCCTTCTGCCCCTTCCCCTGCTTTCACGCCTGTGCTCTCTCTCTCTCTAAAATAAATAAATAAAATATTTAAAAAATTTCCTTTTAGAATATATGTCCTTTAATGTTTTTGACAAAGGAGGGCTTTATCTTAAAGAAAATAGTAAGTAAGTATTTTTGCAGATGCTATGCGGACGTCACAATCTGACATTGGCACCAGAGCCCACATGACCGAAGTCCAGCAAGTTCTGGGCAGGTAGATGCGACCCCCCTGGGAACCGTCCTCAGAGATAGCAAAGATATGGTCCTAGCCTGACTTGCCAACTGTTTCCTTTTCCTGCACTCCATTTGGAAACGTTGCCCCAAATGTCACCACTTCCTGCCTTACCTGGGCCCCCACCTTGGGCTGCAGCTCAGCCCTTTCCAGGCTGGCTCATACCCACGTCCTGTAAGATGCAGCCGCTTCTGCCCCCAGCCTCCTCTTAGCCATGGTACTTGCGTAACATGGATGGCATTTTCTGTGGACCAGGCATTACAGGTACACCCATATTTAAGGCTCCAGAAATCCTGGGAAGTTTGTCCTCATTATCTCCATTTCACTGAGGGGTGAAATGCTCTGGCCGAGACTCCCCGACTGGATGGGGCTGAGAGAGAGATTCTTACCCCTAGTCCTGACCCCAGAACCCAGGATTTTAACATGCCCCTCACCCACTCTCTAACACCCTTAGCACTTTCTACATAATCAAAGAATTACCTGGGTTTCTTCTTCTGCCCCCAGGACTGGTGAGCTCCTCGAGGGCACGTCCATGAGTCCCTCTTCAATTTTGGAGGGTTCGGTGCCTGCTGAGGCTCCTGTAAACCTTGTGTGAACCTTGAGCCAGATTAAGTTGACACTCTCCTGATGAGGCTGGGCAGGGCTGTGCATCTTCACTGGGAATCTGGACAGAGAGGGGAAAGGAAGGAGGAGGGCACACTTCAGAGAAGAAGACTCTATCTTTTGAATGCTTCTAAAAATCAGGGTCCCATTGGGAGCAGTGTCCTAGAGTCGTGGAAAGGACAGAGCGTGGGTTTCGGTCCATTCATTCCCTCACTGTATGACCCTGGGCAAACCTCTCCATCTCTCCAAGCCCAGTCTCCTTATCTGTAAAATAAGAAGGGCTGCCAGGAGGTGTAAGTGAAGTCAGGTTAATAGAATACCTAACCCTGGGTCTGGCACAGTGGGGGGCCTCCTACATCTCATCTGCTGTCTGCCCACCCATTCTCATCTCCCTTGTCTTCTGTTTGCATTAGACATGCCCGTGTGCAAGGACCATTCAGGTTTAAAACTCTCCCACTAGCAGGATATCCTTGGGCAATTGACTCTTGAAACCTCAGTTTCCTAATCTGTGAAATGGGGATGATAATTGATTTACTACAGGCTTGTTACGAGGGTTCGTGAGATAACATGGCACTCCTAGAAATAGCACGTGGCATGTAGAAAATGAGGATTTGTGAGAGGTGCCTTTGTATGGCCTCATTCCTCCATTAGATCTGAATCATCACACCCCTCATATTGCATTGCTTTTTTTACCCCTTCTTGTTTGCAGTCACAGAAACATTTCAAATTCCGCAGTAAGCACTAGGTAGGAAGATGCAGAGATAGAAAAGGAAATACATGTACAAAGCTGAGTACTCCTGACAGTAAGTAATGTGGCCCAAAATACCAAACTTGGGGCACAGACATGGAAACTATGAGTGAAATTTAGAGTCCATATGAAGATCTCTTCAAAGTCCTTTATTGTTTTTTCAAATTTGTTTTAACTTTCTCTAAATGCTATCAAGGTGAATAAATGATCCTACTCTGGGGAAAATCAGGTTACAGTGAGTTTCGAGTCATCGAAACTGTTGAATAGCACCCACTGAGGGCCAGCCAATCATCCCAGTGTTCCCAGTCTGCAGGTGAAGCCAGGCAGGGGAATGAAAGACACTGAGGCTGCCTGGTGGTGAGGCAGAGGTAGGAGACATTGCCATAGGGGCAGAGAGGGGACAGGTCAGAGGAATTCAAGAAAAGGAGACTGAGGAGGTGAAGTGGGCATTTCTGGTCACATCCCCAATGCTGGCACTGGAAACCATGCCCTGGGACATCATTTTGGGTTTGTTTTTTGCAAGTCCAGAAACAGACATTCACTGGCTGAGACAGAGAAGGGGTATGTTGCAAGTCTGCTGAGGAGTTCCTAAAATGGTTACAAAGGTAGACTTGGAAAAGGAAAGAAAGTATGGGTGCTGTGGGGGTCCTGAGTGCCAGAGCTGGTGGACAGCCTCATCCGTGATGGGAAGGAATATGCTTCAACTCTCCCTTTGGTTTTCCTTTCTCTGTGTCACTTGATTCAAGATTACTAGTTCAGGGAGAGAGAACTTGATCATCATAGCCAAGGTCACTTGTATACCTGAGACCTAGAGGCAAGAGGCAAGCCCTTTGGGTGACAACGACATCTTGACTGCATCTAGAGGGGGGTGGTGATTCCATAGAAATGAAAGTGACTTAAGGATGCAGTTCTGCGGCGCTCATGACACTGGCCACTACAGCGAGTGAGTGAGTGAAAGTATTGGACAATGATGTTCCAGTCCCATTCAGGCCTTTATGTATGAGTGTTTGTCTACCAAGCCCTATATCAGGTGCTGGAGGACTGGTGAGTAAGACTGGTTTGAAGTAACTGAGCCCGGGCTGTTGATGCCAAATCCCTACCTCTAGGAGTGAACAGTTTGAAAGCAGGGGACATGCAAGCAGAGACAACTGGAGGAAAGGAAAGGAGCCAGTGCTTTGGATGGTAGGTAGATGGGGTAGATCCTCATGGATGTTCTTTGAAAGAATGGAGGTCAGAACTGTAAGAACACAGAAAGCCTCATGCATCACCTGAAACCCCAGGAAGTTGCCTCCTCCCAAGGCCATTTTGATTCCTTCACCCAAGTCAGTCTCAAGACTTGCTTGGTCAAGATCTCACCAGACCCAGATAATCCAAGCGTAGAATCAAGTCAACAGTGGGAAGAATTAGGCATAGGAGGGGCAGACCAACAGCCCCATCTGAAGGGGGTTATCATGGATGAGGTATTCTCTTCCTTCTCCTTCCCCAGAAGCCATCTCTCTGGAACCCCATGACCTGATATCATGGTGGCCAAGCACATAGTAGGTGGTCATAGAACGGGAGAAGAGACAGTAGGATGGAAGGAAGGGGTAGAGAAAAAGCATAACAAAGCAGAGAGGGAATTTTTAAATGAACAACTAAAGGGAAAATGGAAAACTGAGTGAGTGAATAAATTCTACAGGGATAAGGGAAACATGGCAGAATGGATGTAGCTGTAAGAAAATCTACCTGCAGTCATCTACTAGCCATGGGATCCAAGGCCAATTATGTAACTAACCTCTTGGGGGTCTCAGTTTCCTCATCATTGAAATGGGGCTAATTCTGGCACCTCTCCCACAAAGTCATTGTGAGGATTAAATGGGAAGATGAACGCAAAGCACTTTGCTCAGAGTGAGAGCTCCTTGCATGTCAGCTATGGTATCCTGTGGGCTGGGCTGAAGTCCGAGGGAATAAATGAATAAAGAAAATGAAGAGAAGGCAGGAGAGAGGATGAGAGGACAGTGGAAGGTCTTCCTGGGGCCCCCTCTGCATCCTTCGGTGGCCGGCGAGGGCTGGGGACTGTCTGCCTCGCAGACAGGGTTACTCTCTCTCCCTGCGCAGGCTCAGCCTGTTTGATTTCAGGAGCAAGATAAGATGCCTGGGCTGCTTTTTCATCTTCTGTGTCTCCAGGCTCTCCCCCAGCTCACCACCCCCTTGGCAATTGGGGCCTTCAAAGTTCCTGCTGGCTCCGGATCTACAGATAATCGTTTACTGTAATCCTACCCAGGAAAGCAGCTGATAAAGTCCAGATGGAGTGTGAGGTCTTCAAACTCACTTTCTCTGCCCAGATAGCACTGGGGCCTCGCAGGGGACCCCTTTCTCTTGGGGAGAGAGGCGGAGGGGCTGGTGTCGCAGAGCTTGCGCGGTTGGGAAGGGACTCTTATTTACTAGGGGGAGCGCCTTACTTTCCTAGAGGAATGGGGGAGGTGAAGAAGGAGCACTGGATTCGGAGTCAGGTCAGCCTGAATTCCAATTCTAGCTCTACACTAGTTAAAATGCCAGCATGACTCTCCATTTTGCAGGGGACAGGGCTTGGGGATGCACTTTGTGTGGAAAAACCTGGGCCAGGGGAAGATTCAGGCTGGGGACTGACTCTTGTTTCTCTGAGGGACGGGCTGGTCATTCAGAACCCCTCAGGTAGCATGTGACCCTGGAAGTCTCCCCCAGCATCTGAGCCTTAGGATGAAGACCAGCCCTCAGGAAATAGCCACGGAGCCTGGCCGGGGAGTCAAACAGGCTTGGGTTTGAATTAAACTTTCTCATTCACTGGCTGTGTGACCTTCCTCAGGTTGCTGAACCTCTCTGGGTTTCTGTTTCCTCATCTGTAATGCGCAAGCTAATAATCTCCACATCATTGGCTGGTTGCAAAGGAGCCAATGAAAGAGCAGACAAGACAGGGTGCTGTGATTAGAAAAATATGTAAAAGGGAGCAGTCGCTTCTCTTCTTGCCCCATTGGGCCCATGCTCCCCCAAATTGGAGAGGCCACAGGGTTTAGACCTGGCCAGGGCCCGCCGCCCAGGAAGGCCTACCCTAGCACCACATTTAGGAGGGACCGATTGCTTTGTGATGCGGGACCTTCTGACCCATTTGCTCAAGACATGGTGCCCCCAGGGCCGCATCTACCACCCATCCTGCGATCTGGTCTCTGAGCTTCAGGGCCTGACTACATCCCTAGGCCTGACTGCCTGGACTGGGTGCAGCTGAGGGGTGTGGGGAGGACGCGGGGCAGCCGTGGTGCAGACACACCCTACAAAGGGGCAGGGAGAAGGGCCGGGCTGAGCCCCCGAGGGGGAGGCCTGATTTAGCTTGATCCCCTGTTCTGACTTATTTTCCTATCCCTTTCTGAGACCCATTATGTAAATCCATCTAGATTTAAGATCTGACCCTACCTACTTCTAAGAGGATTTAGGGTATTTTAAGATTAAAACCCAGAGCCAAAGAAGACTTTTTAAAGAGATAGTCTGGTGCTCAATCTCATAACGAGAAAAACACAATTGAAACTACAAGGGATGCCCTTTGCGCCCATCAGATTGGCAGATTTGAGGGCCGATAAGACCCCGCACAGGTAAGTTTGTAGGGAAACAAGTATGCTTGCTGCTGGGTGAGCAAGGAAAACATATGTATTGCCACTTAGCAAGGCCATAGGGTTCTAGTGGTTAAAATTAAAATGCATTGCCCTTTCCACCCAGCGATTCTAGAAATTCCTCCCCCATGTGGACTTACAAACATGAGCGAAGGCATGAAGACCAGACTAGTGGCTACAGGATCTTATGTTGAGAAAAGTATGGAAACGATCTAAATGTCCATTAATCAGTAACAGGTTAAATAAATTACACTGTAGCTATTCAAAGATAAATAACACAATCTAGGCACAACAGTGTGTATAGTACGCCCCCAGGGCGTGGGTGTAAAGGATAATACAGATTTGTATACGCACAAATCGCCTTGGAACCGATCGTAGACGTTGCCTCTGGGGAGGGAAGCTGGATGCCTGAGGCTCAGGGGAGAGAGGAAGGTTTACCCATCACAATACTTTAAAACTGAATTTTTTACTATATGCATGTATGAATTATTAAACTAAGTAAAGATCGAAAGACACTCCCTCCCCAGGGATAAGCAAGGATATATCAAGAACCACAAAAAAATCCCCATAGAGACTCCATCTGAAATTCACCATAGAACACGCACAGCAATTTGCTTAGCCAGACCCTCCATAAACATTTAAATAAATAAATTGGAATTACCGCAGGAAGCAAGCAGAGTGAATGCTTTCTGGTCCCCGAGCCAAACAATTTTATAACACTTGTGCAATCTATTTTGCTGTCAGCTTGTTGATGCAGAGACAAAATGGCAACAGGCCACGCTGCGTAGCTTGCATTTTCTCGTATCACAAGGGCCTTACATTACAGAGATAACGTTTCTCCTGAACCAACAAGCAATTAGCAGTTTTTCCCTTGCTCTCTGGGATGCTCCCCGAGAATCTGAAATGCCTCCATGTAGTGCATCGCCCTTACTCCACTCCAGGTGGAAACACGGTCCCAGCGTGCCCGTGGGCCTGCTGCCACTTGGGAGTGAATTTGCCAGAAGGGCCGTGTTGCCACCTCTCAGGAGGCACACAGGGAGGGGCTCTGGTGGAGGAATGGATGCTGGAAGAAGAGAAGAGAGCTTGAATCCATCCTGGACCAACCTGACTCTAGCAGCTAAGCATTTTTGAACAAGTGGCATAACATTGCTCACCCTCCATCATCCAATCTGTGAAATGGAGCCAACGGCTACAAATGGGACCCAGGGGTGATCTCTGAGCTTTAATGACTTTCCAAATACTCTGTAAGGAGACTCAAGATCTCTTTGTCATCGGTGACGTGGAAAGTTCTCACTCCACCTCGGGTCTTGGTAGGGCTCACCAGGATAAACTATTCTGGGCTAACCAGGTCTAAAACAGAGCAGGGAATTCGGAAGGAACAAAGAATGTATGCTGGATGAAAGCACTCACTGATGTGTGCGCTGTCCTCTCTGAGCCTCCAATCCCTTATCAGCAAAACAAGCAAAATAACCTTTGTCCAGTGTCGTCAGGATTAACTGGAAGTCTCTGGTCCCAGAACATAGCAGGTACTTTGTCAACATTCAATAAGCATTAGTTTCTCTCCCCCAGTTGTAACAATTTTTAAATTTAAATTCAATTTAATTAACATGTGCTGTATTGTTAGTTTCAGGGGTAGAATTTGGTGATTGGTGAGTTGTATGGAACACCCAGTGCTCATTACACTGGCCCTATTTAATGACCATTGCCCAATTGCCCTATCTCCCAACCTTTTTTGAAATTATTTTTATTTTTCAAGAATTAAGAAGGGAGTATGATTCTGGGTCAATGACTTTTCCCTTTCATGTCTCCCTCAATATAGTAAATTTCTCATGCTGTTTCAATGACCATCCTGCCCTTGGTTTAATGGAGAACATCCAGCTCGATTCAGACACGAAAGTGCATTTTCCCTGGAAGCAGTGGCCAAGCCTGATTACATGCAGCAGCTATGAATTACACCGTAGAATATTGACATTATTTTCCAGTTTCTCCCCATAAAACATCCAGTTAAAAACTCAGCCAGGTTAAGCCATAACTCACTGATGGAGCTGAGGATTTTTTCATGCAAATTGCGCCATTGGCTCCTGTTGTTTTGTCCTGGGAGAGTCATATTGTATCAAGATGTATTTGGCTGCAAGTAACAGCCAACCTTATTGAGGTCTAACCAGTATAGAGTGGGCTCTAGAGATGGTTGATTCAGCAGCCAAATGATGACATCAGAGACTCAAGTTCTTTTTATCTTTCTAGTCTGCCATGTGTACAGCTAGCTTCAGCCTCACACTGGTTGCACGATGGTTGCTGTGGATCCAAGGTTCTATCTGAACATTGCAACAGCCTGCAGGGAAAAGAGACAATCATTTTCCCTAGTTCCATTTTAGGAGTAAGGAATTTTCCAAAGAAATTGCTCAGTTGACTTTGTACATCATACTAGCCAGAGTTGGGTCACATGCTCACTCCCAAACAAATCATGGCAAAGGTTATCTTTGGACCCATCAGGCTCACCCCTGGAGGTGGGAGCTGGAACGGATGCTGGGGAAAAACCAATGGCGTCTCAAACATTATCGTGTGTAGACAGAACTTAAGATGACTCCCCATAACCCCTTCCTCCCCTGCACCATCGTGTAAGTGCCTCTCCTTGAGTGTGGACAGGACCTGTGATTTAGCTCCAATCAGTAGAATATGATGAAGGTGATGAGACATCACTCCTGTGATTGTATTGGACTATGTAAGAGTCCATCTTGCCAGCAGACTCATTCTAGAATGACACGCTCCTTGCTGGCAGCCATATTGGAAAGTCTAGGTGTCCAGGAACTGCAGACAGCCTCTAACTGCCAGCAAGGAATGGGGCCCCCAGTCTTCCAATCACAAGGAAATGATTCTGCCAACAACCCAAGTTTGGAGGCAGAGTCTTCCCCAGCAAGCCAGCAGATGAGACCACAGCCCGGTTGATGCCTCCATTGCAGCCTTGTGGGGCCCTATGAAGAGCACCCGGCTGAAACACATGTCAGTGCTGTTTTAAGTGGCTAAGTTTGGGGCAATGTGCTATGCAGCCATAGAAGACAAATATGGCTGCCGGTGTCCTTGTTTTAATGAGATTGAAAAAAATTAATTTTCTTTTTAAAAATATTTTATTTATTTATTTGACAGAGAGAGAGAGAGAGAGAGAGATCACAAGCAGGCAGAGAGGCAGGCAGAGAGAGAGGGAGAAGCAGGCTCCCTACTGAGCAGAGATCCCAGGACCGTGAGATCATGACCTGAGCTGAAGGCAGAGGCTTTAACCCACTAAGCCACCCAGGAGCCCTGAAAAAAATTAATTTTCTTAACAGTTTGTGCCAATTAGGGAGAAAATAGCTTTGCCTGGAGAGTATGCTTTAAAGAGCTTGGGAAGATGTTTTCTTTCTTGAGGATCTAGGTGGCATTAGGTGCCAAGTCCCCAGAGGAGGCAGGAAGCTGCTCTTTGACAAATGTCAAAAAGAGTTTGAGCTTCCAGGATGCTTCAGGATCTGAGATGGTGATGGAAAAGAGAATCAGGGGCTGGGATTCCTGGAAGCAAAAGCTTATTGAACCCCAAATCCTCAGTTGGGGTCTAGTGGGGTGGAGTAGTTTGCTAGAGTAGCACAAACTAGGTGGCCTAAACAATGAAGCATAGTGTCCCATGGCTCTGGAGCCTGGAAGTCTGGGATCAAAGTGACAGCAGGGTTGGTTCCACATGAGGCTGCAAGGGACCATCTGTTCCATGCCTTTCTCCTGGCTTCCGATGGCTTGCGGACAATTTTTGGCATTCCTTGGCTTATAGAAGCATCGCCCCAATGTCTTCATCTTCACATGGCATCCTCCCTAAGTGTGTGCGTCTGTCTCCAAATTGCCCCTTCTAATAAGAACACCAGTCATAATGGATCATCATATTGGATCAGGAGTCCACCCTGCTTCACTATGGCCTAAATACTTTGCATCATCCTTGTTCCCAAATAAGGTCACATTCTGAGACACTGAGGATTAGGATTTCAACATACGAATTTTGTAGTGGACACAGTTCACGGGGGTTCGTAGAAATCTGGGGCAGAACTAGATTTTCCTCATCTCTGATACTGGGGCATGCAAAGGTAATTTAATTTCATTCGAAGAGGTTGATAGGCCCCCAACTGACATCCATGTGAAGAACCTCCCCAAGGTCTCTCCAACAAATGCTCAAAAATGACATGTATTCCTAGGAATAGATGTTCCTAGGAATACAATAAGAGGTCGATCCCTCCAGGACATTCTGCAAAATACTCCATACTCATTTCCTTGAGAACCATGACTCCTGCTAGTCATGGCCTCACAATGCCATGATTTAACTATGACTTGGGTCTCTCCTGTCTAGCGGCAAGGAGAAAGGCCTCTGGTTTTCTCCTTTTGATGAGGAAAGAATGAGGAAAGAATCTTGCAGATTTGGTCAGCGGTGAACACCGGCTTCCCCGGAGAGGAAGCTGGATGCGGGAACACTCCTGGGTACCACTGACTAAAGCCTTCTTTCGGGGATGAGGAACCTGTGGGCATTTCCCCATCCTTCTGCCATCTGGGAATCCAGCCATCAAGCCAACAGGTAAAGTTGCCTGTAATTAATAGCCTACATGTCCATTTAAAAAGGACTCTAATTGACTAATTATTATTCTTATTCTTATAATTTTTTTTTTTGACAACACAAACTAAAAAGATGGTGTTTCAATGGGAGAGTGCGGCAAGGCTTATTGAATCATCAACAATTCAATTCAGAGTATATACTCTGGAGAGAGGCGGTGTCCCTGGGTAGAAAGGGGAAATGGTAGAAAACACTGTCATTCCTATCTCTGAAAAATGCTTGTACACAGATTGATCTCTTCCTTCCTCCCCCACTTCCCTGTCTTCTGCTAGTGTATGCCAGGAACTGGATCCGTAGAATGTTTGAGCTGGAATGGTCCAAGGGACTAGATTGAAGCACAGCTTTGAGAAAAACCAAATGGGCTCGGCCTTGGGGTTGCTTCACAACTGTACCAAGTCATCCTGCATATTTTGGGATAAGATAACCCACGTTGGTGTTTTGCCATGAAGGAGAGCTATGAAGGCCGCTTCCTGCTCACCACCCACCCCTCCCGCTGTCTCTCCAAATGATCAGTGGGTCAACAGGCTGGCTTCCAGCCAGCTTTTTAAGACTCCGATTTGTCTGTGTGTCTGTTGTTTGTCTAGTGGAATCAAGATGCTTTTCTAAGGGTTGGCAACTTTCGCCGTCTACATGGTGTGGACCTGGACAGAGGCAGAGAAAGGGTTAATGGCAACGAGGCCTATGACACAATGAGAGCAAGAGGACCAAACAGAACAGCAGCAGCAGGAATAGCAAAAACCTTTGAGTTCGGTAGCAAAAGCTGATGGATGTCAGTTTCTGATTTCAGATTCTCTGGACACGTGGTTCAAGTTCTGTGACTCTGGAGAGCAGCCGCTCAAAGCCACCCAAGGGCAGGGCAGAGCACTCAGCTACTACTGTGATATCACAGATTATTTTGCCAAAACTCAATGTCACATGGCATTGTGCAGAGCTCCTCAGAGCCGTGAGTCCCTGGCATGCTACAGCACACAGGCTAGCGGAGATGATTCTGGAACACGGTGTGTTCTAGGTTCGCCACTTTGTCCTGACTTACAGGTGCATGGATTTACCTACTACATGTCAGGTCAAGAATAGCTGCTCTCCCCCGGTTTGCTCTGGGTCACAATTCCCTTCTCGGTCCCAGCGGGACAGGGAAGATACTAGCAGCTGTGTTCTTATGCAATAATTCTGGAGTCAGGTTCAAGTGTGGATTCCAGCCCTGCCACTTCTAGCCATGTGATTTAACACACATTTCTTGACCTCCTTCTCCACCTGTTAAATGGGGATAATAACAGCACCCGCTTAGGGCTTGTGGTGCGGATGAAATGGAATGATGGATGGACAGGGCTTGGTGCAAGGTCTGGGAGATGAGGGTGGCTCCTATATGATTCCCTTTCTGGAGGCGCCTCCCAGAGAGCATTGGGTTGGGGGGTCTCACAGCTGCAAATTGCTGCAGACTCTCCTTTCCACCAGCTTCAAAAGCTTTCATGTGGTAAGAGGTCCCCTGGGGAGTTTGCGAAAAATGCAGATTTCCGGATTCCATCCCCAGAGTTTGACTTGGCAGATTTGGACTGGGACCCAAGCATTGCTGAATTTTAACCAGCGTCCCCACGTGACGTTGCTACCAGAAGTCCATGACACAGTCTTGGGAAACCTCTACACACAGTGTGAGTGTTAGAGAAACGTCAAGACGTTTCTAACATGACGTTAGAGCACATCATGTCTGCCTGCCTCACTTTTCTTTCCCTAGGGTCATCATGGCCCATGGAAAGGGCTCCTGCGGCACATCTCTTGAAAGAAAATAAAATTATCTAGTCCAGGGACCCCGTATTCAGAAGGTCACATGGCACGAAGCAGTAGGCTGAGGGGAACGGAAAACAGCTTGGCACGTTTCTTGCAACGGTGGTAGCTATGACTTGCCTCCTGCCGATGTCTGCCATATTGGACAGCTGGTCCGGCATCGCCGCATTTTCTGTTTTTTTCCACAGAGGAGTCCCAAAATGTACAAATTAGTATCAGATTTAATTTTTACAAATTGGAAAAATACACAATAATTCAAAAACATTTTTTACACTCATATGGGCCCAAACAAAGCATGTCTTCACCCCTGTAGTGCCCCCTGGATGGCCAACTGGCCGGCCAAAGGCCAATCCCTCCTCTTCCTCTGACGGATGGAAAAACTGGGGACCATAGAGGGGAGGGGAGCTGCTGAAGACTGAGCAGCCCAGGGAGTCCTGGAGCCAGGACTGGACTCTGCTTTTGCTGTGCAGCGATTGGTGCTCTTCCCCTGGTGTGGAGAGAGGGATGAAGCCCTGGAAGCATGGCAGGATTCCTCCCAGGCACATCTCCAGGCTGTCCAGGCTAAGCTCCCTGATCCAGCTCCACCATCAGCTGGGGGATCGGGAGAATCTGGGCCAAGGCAGAGCCTGGAACCGAGCTTACTCATTCCTCCGCTGCCACCTTCTTCTTTGATGTCTTGATGTTCCAGTTCTGGCACCCTGTGAGGCAACGGCACCAGGCTGCCTGCCCCGGCAGCCTCCTCACACCAGAACAGCTCTTGGCAGGGCTTTCCGGGGACTTCAAAGGTGGAAAATTGCCCTGGGAGGGCTTCTCGAAGGCGCCTTCCCAGTGTGAGTGCTGCGAGGGGAGAAGGGAGATCAAAGTGGGGCCAACCTTTGGTTGTGGGGAAAATGATGGGCAGGCCTGCCTTCTGCTGAGCACAGGGCGTGGAAGGGCCTTGGGGGCTGTCCGGAGTCCGCACGGTCAGAACCCGAGGGCAGACTTACTCTTTCCCCCTGTCCCCCCTTCTGGGGATGACCAGGGACTGTGCTGACTAAGCTTTCTCACAATGTCTCCTGAGCCCGTGGGCCTTTCTTCGGTTTTCCTGGGCCTCCTCAAGCCCAACCCTGTGTCTGGAGGAGGAGGAGGAACCCTTCAGTCCGACCTGCTGGAAGCCTGTGATTGCATGAGGGCAGGGCAGCAGGCCAAGTGCTGATAATCTCTTCCTCCTGGGAAGCGCCAGGCAGCGCCCCAAAAGGGAAGTGATCTGTGGGCCAATCTGCTAATGATTTATTGCTGGGTCCTCAGGCCTGGCACCGTGGCCCCAGCTGCAGCCCGCTTGTCTGGAGAAGCTTCCCCGTGGGCATCAGGGAGCTCGAGGTAGAAATTAAGCCCCCAGCTGCCAGTCGCCAGCTGCCGCTACCCTCATTGCCCAGAAAGGGCGGCATTAGTTAGTTTTGTTTTCTCGAAGCAGGCAGTCTGCGGTGTGAAGCAGTGGTCTAGGGAAGGCGCGGGACAGGCCTAGGACTGGGCTGGGGTGTCACGCGATTGCCGGGTGCTCAGTTCTGGGCCCCGCACGGTGCTGTCCAAAGGAATGGAGGTTCAGCATCGAACACCCAGATGGAGAGGAGGAGCTCTGCTCTGCTCCCACTCAGCCAGAGGGCCCCCCCCGCCAGAGCGCCCACAGTCATGAATTCATGCTTTATAAAGGGTAAGAAGGGTCCACGAAAACGTCAAACCGGCTTGAAATCAAAAAGTGAATCTCCCCATTTCCAGTCTCACCCTTAAGAAATAATGTCCCAAGCCTCCTGTTCTCGAGAACAGGGGGGTAGGTACACTCTTCTTGCACGTCCTTTCCCTTTAGCATCGCTCCCATCGCGGGGGCAGGGCCGGTTCTGGCAGCTGCCAGCGCTCCGTTGCGTGGACGCGCCGTGATGTGCCCAGCTTTCCGTGGACCATCTTTCTGATTGCTTCCAGTTTTTCACTCTGATAATCCAGTGACGATGGGCATTTGTATAGCATACAGGGGTTTACTTCTTTGCATGTGTCTCTGGATGTCTTCTAAAACTTGTACCGAGTGTAATGCAAAACCCTTTTCTCTTCTCAGTAACATTTTGAGGGAGGGACGATGGTACACATTTTCCAGATGAAGAACGTCAAGGAGGAAAGTGATTTGCCCTGGGTCACGTTTCTGGCATTTATAGCAATCATTCATTCAACAGGTGTTGATGGAATATGACTGCTGTCCTTTCCAGGCACCGTGCTAGACGCTGGAGGAGCCGACGGCCGAAGTCCTGATCTCCCGGTGTTGCAGTCTGGTGGGGGAGCTCGCCTATATGTTGGAACTCTGCTAAATGCCTCAAAGAGGGACGTCTGGGTGGCTCAGCTGGTTAAGCTGCTGCCTTCAGCTCAGGTCATGATCCCAGCGTCCTGGGATCGAGTCCCTCATCGGGCTTCTTGTTCGACAGGGAGCCTGCTTCTCCCTCTGCCTCTGCCTGTGCTCGCTCGCTCTCCCTCTCTCTCTGACAAATAAATAAATTAAAAAAAAAATGCCTCGAAGAAAAGGCCATGGTGTTATAAGAGAATGGCCAGAGGACTGCATACAGGTTGCGCAGCCAGAGAAGGCTACGTGTAAGCCAAGATGTTGTCACAGATGGAATGTTTGTATTCTCCCAAAATTCGTAGGCTGAAACATAATGCCCCATGTGCTCTGGAAGTTGGGCCTCTGGAAGGTGATTAGAGGTTAGTACCCTTATAAAAGAGATCCCAGGGAGCTACCCTGTCCCTTCTGCCTTGTGAGGAGGGAATGTGAAGATGGTCATGTATGAATAAGGAAGTGGGCCCTCACCAGACATCAAATCTGCCAGCCTCTTGATCTCAGCTTCCTGGCCTCCAGAACTGGAAGAAATAAATTTCTGTTGTTTATGAGTCACCTAGTCTACAGCACAATATAGGTAGTAAATGTATATATATATTTAGTGCAGCAGTATAGTACAGAATATATTTATATATAAATATATCACACATATATATGTGATATATTTATATATAACACTAATCATATATATAATACATATATAATATATAAACTGCATATGTATTATATATTCTATATATAAATTATATATATTATATATGTAGTGTTATGCTATAGCAGCTGAAGAGACTAAGACAGATGGGAAGGAGGAGCAGGGGTTCGTTGGGGGGGAGGGACTGTGCAAGCAGTAAGATTCCAGGCAGAGAGAATAGCATACACAGAGGCCCAGGGGGGAGCATTTCCACCCGTGGTGTTCAGGGCTGGGGAGCAGTTCAGTGTGGCCGGGGAATGTGAGCACGAGGGAGAAGGGAGAGAGGGGCTTAGTAAGATGGGCAGGGGTCTAGATAAATAGGACCTCAAGGACCATGGAGAGGGATTTTGGATTTGTCCAAATGCAGAGGGAGGACACTGGGACAAGCTACTTTGCTGGGGCACCCTGAAGATACCATGGGAGAGCCTGGGATAAAACCAAACCAGCCTCTAGTAGAGTTTTGACCTTTTAATAAGAACAGTAATGATAACAACGAGGTAACATTTATTGAATGTGTACTATGTGCCTGCCACTGTATTTAGTATTTTTCACATTATCTATTTTAATATTCGTAACAATCCATTGGAGAGAAGTACTATTGCTATCCTTCCCCTTTTAGAGATGAGGAAACGGAGACCAGAGAGTAAGTGATTGTACAACCAGTTGAGGACGCATGGTACATTTGTCAAGATAGACCACATCTTAGGCCATAAAACAAATCTCAATAAATTTAAAAGGATCTGGGACACGTGTGGCTCAGTCAGTTGACTGTCTGCCTTCAGTTCAAGTCATGATCCCAGAGTCCTGGGATTGAGCCCTGCTTTGGGCTTCCTGTTCAACAACGAGTCTGCTTCTCTCCCTCTCTCACTCTATTTCTCTCTCTCCCTCTGCCCATCCCCACCACTCAGGAGAGATATTTATCTATCTCTTTCAAATAAATAAATAAAATTAAAAAAAATAATTTAAAAGATCAAAATTATACAAAGTGTTTTCTGACCACAATGAAATTAAATGAGAAATCAATAGTAATAATATGATATTTGGGAAAACCCCAAATATCTGAAAATCAAATAACACATTGCTAAGTAATTTAAGGACTAAAGATGAACTCACAAGGCAAATTAGAAAACATTTTTAAAAATACAACAAAAATATGATATCTTAAAATTTTTGCAATGCAGCTAAAGCAGTGTTTAGAGGAAAAGTTCCAGGCTTACCTGCTTTTATTAGAAACAAAGAAATATCTAAAGTCAATGATGTATACTTCCATCTTAAGAAAACAGGAATAAGAAACAGAGTAAAATAAATCTAAAGAAGGAAATAATAATGATAACAGCAGAAAATGATGAAATATAAGACAGAGACAATACAAAAAATTAGCAGAAACTAAATTTTGTTCTCTAAAAATTGTTGGCAAAATTAATAAGCCTCTACCTGGACTAAAAAGAAAAAAAAGTATACCTGTCATCAATATCAGAAACAAAAAAGGGATTATCATCACAGATCCCAGAGACATTTAAAGGATAATAAGAAATACCATGAGCAGTTTTATGCCAACAAATTTGATAAATCTGATGAAATAGATGAATGTTCTGAAAAATAAAACTAAAGAAAACTGATACAAGAAATAGAAAATCTAAATAGCTTCATGTCTATTAAAGAAATTATATTTGTTGTTAAAAACTTTTACAAAAAGAAAACATCAGGTCCAAATGGTTTTACTGGTAAAGTCAAATATTCAAAGAAGAACTAGCACCAATATTACATAAAATTTTTCAAAATATAAAGAAGGAAGGATCACTGTCTGACAGCTTTGTGAGTGCAGTGTATCCTTCATACCAAAATCTGACAAAGACATTATAAAAAAGAAAGAAAGAAAATTACAATCCAATATTCCTCATAAATATAGACACAAAAATCCCTAACAAAATAATAGCAAGTTGAATCCAAAAACATATAAAAATAATAAGACATCCTGACTAAGTAGGGTCTATCCCCAAAATGAAAGTTTGGTTTATGTTTGAAAATCAATCTTTAAATGTCATGTCAAATGTCAAAGTAATGGAATAAAGGAGAAAACCATATAATTATTTCAGTAGATGCAAATAAAGCATTTGAAAAAAAAAATTCACCCATTCCAGATAAAAACACATAGTAAACTAGAAATAGTAGGGAACTTTCCCAAACTACTAAAAAGCATCTATAAAAAGAAATCTACAGCTAACATCATACCTAATGATGAAAGATTGAATTATTTTCCTTGAGATCTGGAGCAAGACAGAGATGCCTGCTTTCACCATTTCTGTTCAACATTATTCTAGAGGCTTTAGCCACTGCAATAGGGCAAGAAAAAGAAATAAAAGGCATAAAACTCAGGAAGCAAAAAATAACTATCCCTGCTTGTAGGTGCTATAATTTATGGAGAAAAATCCAAGGGAGTCTGAAATACAGCTATGAGAACACATAAATGAATTTAGCAGTGTTGCAGCATACAAGATTAATATACAAAAATTAATTGTATCCTTATGTGCTAGTATGAAATAGTTGATGAAATTAAGAATGCAATCCTATGTATAAGTAGCAACAAAAAAATACTGAAGAAATCTAACATAAGACATCCAGAACTTCTGGGGTGCCTGGGTGGCTCAGTGTGTTAAAGCCTCTGCCTTGGGCTCAGGTCATGATCCCAGGGACCTGGGATCGAGTCCCCACAGGCTCTCTGCCTGCCTCACTGCCTACTTGTGATCTCTGTCTGTCAAATAAATAAATAAAATCTTTAACAACAACAAAAAAAGACATCCAGAACTTCTGCATTGAAAACTATGAATCGGGCACCTGGGTGGCTCAGTGGGTTAAAGCCTCTGCCTTTGACTTGGGTCATGATCCCAGGGTCCTGGGATGGAGCCCTGCATTGGGCTCTCTGCTCAGCAGGGAGTCTGTTTCCTCCTCTCTCTCTGCCTGCCTCTCTGCCTACTTGTGATCTTTGTCTGTCAAATAAATAAATAAAATCTTTTAAAAAATAAAATAAAAAAGAAAACTACAAATCATTGCTGAGAAAAATTAAGAAACCTTAGATAAATGGGAAAATGTCACATTTACAGACTCAATATTATTAAGATGGCACTTTTCCTGAAAGTGGACTACACAATCCCAATAAAAATTTACAAAAAAATTTTTGGTGGAAATTGACAAATGAATTCTAACATTTTTGTGGAAATAAAAAAGGTGTAGAATAACAGAAATGATTTTTCAAGAAGAGTTAGATAACTTATCCTATTTGCTTTTGAGACTTATTATAAAGTGACAGTGGGACACCTGGGTGGCTCAGTTGGTTAAGCGGCTGCCTTCGGCTCAGGTCATGATCCCAGCGTCCTGGGATCGAGTCCCACATCCAGCTCCTTGCTTGGCAGGGAGCCTGCTTCTCCTTCTGCCTCTGCCTGCCACTCTATCTGCCTGTGCTCCCTCTCTCTCTCTCTGACAAATGAATAAATTAAAAAAAAAATAAAAAAAAATAAAGTGACAGTGATCAAGATAGTTTTGGTATTAGTCAAAATACAAGCATATAGATCAATGGAGCAGATTAGAGAGTCCGTAAATAGACCCACATGTCTTTGGTCAATTGTTTTGACACGGGTGCCAAGGCAATTTTGTAAGAGAAGAAAAGTCTTTTCAACAAATGGTGCTAGATGTCCATGTGGGGGAAAAGTGAACACTGACACTTAATCCACACTGTACATTAAGAAATGGTTAAAAATACACTATAGAGCCAAATATAAAACTTGAAATTATAAAACTTCTAAAAGAAACCATAGAATATTCTTTCAACCCTAAGGTAGGCAAAGTTTTCTTAGTTAGAACCCAGCAAGTACAAACCACAAAACAAACAAACAAACAAAAAAACCTAAAAACAACCAATTAAACTTCAATTAAAATAAGAACCTTTTGTTCTGTGAAGGACTTGATGAAGAAAGTACAAAGGCAGATCACAGAAGAAGCGAGAGGAAATGTTTACAACGTATGAGCAGAAAAGGGATCTGAATTCAGAATAAAAAGAACTCTGACAACTCAATAAGAAGACAAAAAACCCAGTGAGAAAGTGGGCAAAAGATTTGAACAGATTCTTCTCAACAGAAGATAGGAGAAAGAAGTCATCGGCGACATGCATGTGAAATGACAGTGAGATATTGTTGGAACCCCACTAAAATGGATAAAATCCGTGGTGTGCTGGTAAATGGTTACCAGCTCTGGCTGGGGTAGGGGTGCAGGAAGCTGCATTAGGAGTGTTTGTTGATTTCTGTGGTGTAAGTACTCCCACCATGGTCAATTTCACCCACCATCAAGAAGATGTTACTGAATCCAGAGTCAGGAATTGATGCCTGCGATTGACTCCTGCAGGCTGGTGCAAGCTGGCACAGCACTGGCTAAAATGTTTAAAATTGACCCTACTAAGTGTTGACGGGGTTTTGGGCCACTCTCCTACCCTGCTGTTGGGGGTGTAAGATGGGAAAACCACTTAGCAAAAATGGTTCTGCCATTTTTAAAAAAGATGAAACACGACTTGCAATTAAACACTATGCTCATTCAGCAGCTAAGCATACCTAAGTTCACAGAGGCTTTATGTGTAATAGCCCCAAATTGGAAACAACCCAAATGTCCACCAGCTGATGACATACCGTTGCATAGTTATACAATGGAATAGTAATCAGCAACAGAGAGGAATGAGTTATTGATACATGAACCATATGGATGAATTTCAAAAGTGTAGTGAATGAAAGAAACCGGACAAGAAAGAGTACATGCTGTATGATTCAATGTAAAGTAATTCTGTTTTGTTTTGTCTTGTTTTTTTAAAACGCAAGCTAATCTACAGTGACAGAAAACACATCAGTGGTTGCCTAGCGAGAGCCTGGAAGGAAGGCTGGATTACAATGGGTACAAAGTAATCTCTGGTGGTCAAGGAAATGTTTGTAATTCTGATAATGGGGATAGATTCACGGGTGTACCCATATGTCAAAACTGATCAAACTGTACATTTTAAGTATGCGCTATTTCATGTGCTTCAGTCACATCTCAATAAAATTGAAAAAACATTTAGAGAAGCGCAGCCTTCAGACTTGACCCCGAAGCTTGGGGATGGGAAAACTGAGGGAGGAGCTGGGTTTGCAGCTTCACAAGCTCTGCAAATGATTCTTAGAAAGTCTGAGACCCACCGAAGAAGAACCCCCAAATTTGCAATAAGTTTAACTTTCAGGATGGATAAAGGAAGGTGTGTTTAGACTTCAAAATGGAGCGGGAGGAGCTTTTGTGGTAGTGTTTGCACATTCTGGCTCTCCTGGCTTGTGCCGGGCCCTCTCCTGTGCATGGAAATTTGCCTGGTGTTGTTGCCCCACTAGGACGAGGCCAAGATGGAGCAGCTGACTCTCAGTGCTGCAGGATGTTACGGGACTACGATCGAACATCTCCTCTCCACGCCTTCCTAGCAGAGTGACCTGTGCATACATCTGTCTGTATAAATTATCTCTCGTGCATCCAAGGCACTCCAAGAAGTTGTAACTTAAACTGCTATCATATTTTGCTCATGAGTCCCACAGTGGGGGGGGGCGGGCTCAGTGGGGATGGCCAGTGTTTGCCCCCCGTAGGGTCTCCTGGGGTGCTCCACAAGGCTGAACCATCCACTTGGAAGCTGGTATCACCCTGGAGCGGGCACAGCTCTAGTCTGAAGCCTTTGTCCCTCTCCCTATACATCTTTCCGTGGGCCGTTCTATGGGGCTTTCTTACAGCATGATGTCTGTTTTCCAGGAGGGAGTATTAAGGGAACAGCGCGAAAGTTGTAGCCCCTTTGATGATCTAGCCTCAAGTCACGAGGTAGCGCCTGGCTCAAGTGACCAACTTCATCCTTCAATGCCCTCCCTCTTATCCATCTGCTTCCCAGCCACATGGTCTTTTTGTCTAGAACCATGTGTGTTCCTGCTTCAGTGTGTTCGCATCTGCTGCTTCTGCCTAAAACACTTCCCACGCCCCTAGATCGGCACAAGACTTTCTCCTCGTCCTCATTCAGGTCTCAGCCAAACGTCACCGGCTCAGAGAGCTCTTCCCTTCTGACCCTCTTCCCTTCCTAACCCTGCAACTCCTGCCAGAGCTATTCAATAGAACTTTCTGCCATGATGAACGTGGGCTTTACCTGCGTTGTTCAGTGTGGTAGATACTGCCTGCGAGAGGACCGAGCCCTCGAAATGTTGGCAAGTCTGACAGCAAGGCTGGATTTTAATTTTTATTGAATTTTAATAAACTTGAAATTTATACATATAGCTAGTTGCTACTATAACGGCAAGCTCATTATCACACTCGAGGACATAAACACTGACACAATACCATTATGTGATATTGATGCCCTTGGCTAATTATATAGTCTACATATTATCTAATATGTTTCATATTTCACGAATTGTCCCCATAATGTCTTTTGTGACAAGATTTCGTTCTGAGCTGGGATACAATCCCCAGGCATGTATTTCTGTTTGTCTTGTCTTCTCGCTCGCCTTTAATCTGGAACAGAGCTTAGCCTTTCTTTGTTTTTCCTGACTGTGGCATTTTTGAAGAGTGCTAGTCAGTGGTTTTGAAAAATGTCCCTCACTTTATTTATTTATTTATTAAAGATCTTATTTCTTTATTTGACAGAGAGACACAGCGAGAGTGGGAATACAAGCAGGGGGAAGCTGGAGAGAAAGCAGGCTTCCCTCTGAGCAGGGAGCCCGATGCGGGGCTCGATCCCAGAACCCTGGGATCATGACCTGAGCCGATGGCAGACGCTTAACGACTGAGCCACCCAGGTGCCCCAAAATGTCCCTCACTTTAAATTTGTTTACTTGTTTCCTGATGATTAGATTTAGGTTATGGGGTTTTGGGCAGGAATGCCATTTAGTGATGTGTTCTCCGGGCATTGTATTGGGAGGTATGTGATGTCAGTTTGTCTTAAAAAAGTGGTATATTCTCCAGAGTTCTCCATTGTGAATATACCATTTTTCTCCTCTTGGCAACTCATAACTAATCTGTAGGGACATCTTTGAGACCATGTGAATGTCCTATTTTTCATCAAATTTTCACTCATTGGTCTTAGCATTCATTGAACATTATGCCTGAATTAAGTATTGTAAAGGAATTGGAAAAATAATATTTTTCTCTTTATTTTCTTCTATATTTATTAGTTGGTTTTCTGCTGCAAGGAAAAGCTCCCCCCCCCACTTTTTTATACTTATGTATTTCTTTCTTTGTCTGAATCAGTATGAACTTATGAATTTCATTCAATGTACTATAATGCATTTCTGTTATTATTCATTTTGATGCTATAATTGATCCAGATTAGGCTAGTAAGGGCTCATTTAAGCTCCTGTCTAAGTTCTTTTGATGTGTCCCTATCAATCTTTGAGCTTTTCTTACTTTCTGGCCTGATAAGATGCTCTGGGGCTTATCTTAATTTATCTGTTTATTTCGTTAAATGTTTATTAGCTGTTTTTCCCCCACTAGAAGATAAGCTCTCTCTCTTTGCCACATTCACCCTTAAATCATCAGGCATAAATTGTCCAAGAGCAGTCTTAGAAATATATTTCTAGAACTAATGAGGATTATTCAGCAAGAAGTTTCAAGTTTCATACATTTCTTAGCTGTATGTTCCTAACAACAGAGTGTGGAGCCAATGAGGCCGCATGGATGGTTAGGCCCATGGGCCGTGGAGGTAGGACTTCCTGGGTTCCCCTCTAAGCTTCATCACTCCTTAACCACCGACCTTGGACAAGTGACTTCTCTCTGAGCCTCAGTTCCATCATTATAAAAATGGGACATCACACCAGTACCTGGTCACACGTTTGTTTTCAGGACAAAGAGAAGATACATAGAGTGCTTACTGCAGGGCCTGGAACATGGTAGCTGGCCAATAACTAGTAGCTATTATTATTATAATACACATTTTCTCACCATAATCTTTCTGGCAGGTCTGTGAGGTATCTCCACTTGTAGATAAGGAAACCAAGGTTCAGAGTGGTTAACTAACTAACCCGTGGTCTCACAGCTAGATGGTGAGAAAACCCGGGTAGGAACAAAAAGAGAGGGCTTTCCTAGTTCAGTGAAGGATGAGAACAGGCCCAAGGGAAGCAGGCACCTTTTATACGTGGCCTGGCTATGCAGGCCTCCCTTTCCCCGCAACCCCCCACCCCCACCCCGGCACCACACAGTGTAGGCAGAGGGGGTCACCTCTTCTTGTACAGTGAGCAAGTGACCCGAGCCTGACAAAAGAGTGACAGCCTTTTTACTGCCAGAGGCTCATCAGTGCTACCATAAACCATACGTTGCTAGCCTGAGAAAGGCAGCAGAATGGTGGGTAAGGTCATGAACCTGAGTTAGACCTGGTTTTTCATCTTGGGTGGGAAGCTTCGGTAAATTACCTAACCTCTCTGGGTTTCAGCTTATCTATAAAATTTCAGGGCTTTTGCACTGGCTGTTCCCTCTGCCTGCAATGATCTTCCCCCCACCCATATAGTTAACCCCTTTATCTTCCTCCTATCTTATGCCAGTCCCTGAGGCCTACCTTGATCAACCAGACATGAAAATGAAATTCATCCCCTTTTCCTTACTCTATTTTCCCCATGGCATTGATCGCCATCTAATGCTGTACCATTCACTTATTTATTATTTTCATTGCTCATTGCCTTCCCATCTCAGTGGAATGTTCCCTCTAAGAGAGCAAGGATTTCACTAGGTTTGGGTCACAGCTGTATTGCCAGCACTGAGGAAAGCCTTTGGAACTAATACTGGGGGAACATTCCTGGTTGTTGTCAGTGTAAACAAGTCACACCACTGTGCTGAATTGTTAGGAAGTGCTCAAAACAAGCAGCACTATCAGGTCATGCTGATGTTTAAGACCCTCTGGAATTTGATCATGGTTTTAATGCGAAATTCCTGCCATTGTTCCTTGTAGCCTAAGGCTTCCCAATAGGCCAGGGACTTTCCAGTGCCACCAGCAGCATATCCTCACTTGGGAGCTCAGGCCCAGCCCGATGGATTCGGAATAAGCCACAGAATAGAACCCACAGGTGATTCTTGTGCATGGCCAAGCTGGAGAAGTGCTAACCTACGCTACCTTCTTCTCTCCTGGAATCCGTCTTCCAGCTCTCCGAATCTTCCTTCCTTGTCCTCCTTCCCAGCTTCTAACTTGACTTCAAGGCCCTTTGCAAGTTTGCTTCTGTTTCTTGGAGGGAACGTCCCACATTCCTCTGTCCTTTCTAGAACATATCTGTCTACACACTTTGTCTCCTTATGGGACCTTTCATCAGACCATAAGCTTTGGGAGGGCAGGGCCTTCCCCTTCTTATCCCTGGATGCCACTGTGTAAGCCTGCCTTAACTTAATAAGGATCTGTCCTACGTGCAAATGAATCATTTGATGTCTTTGTCTCCTTGTTTATATTAAGGACTTAAAGATGTTTCACACAATATTACTTCCAGGGACTCTTGGGTCTTAAACTGCATGCTTCCTAAGGGCAGGACCTACTCGGTCTTCCCAAGGACCCAAACTCACTTCGTTATATTCATTGAACATGGAGTACAACCCAAGTGCCAGTCCCCAGATAAAGCGGCTGTCGCTTGCAGGGGTCTTCTTTGCAACATGTCCAAATCAGCGGAGAACAATCTGAATGTCCACCTGCAGGAGGAAAAAAGCCATGGTGCCATCATGCTGGGAAATCCCATGCAGCAGTGTTCTGAAGAGAATGAGATAAATAAAGGGTTACTGCCTGGGGAAGTATTTGGTGGACAAATACGAAAACATCTTGCAGAATTTGTGCCATTTGATACGAATGATATCTTAAAGATAAACTTGTTTATATTGAACATATGCAAAGGACTGAAAGGACAGACACAAATCACTAACAGTGATCAGAGGACACTTTAGCCTTCTCTGCATTTTTTTAAATATGGAGAACACATATATGTATTATTTGTGAAATTCTAAAATACGTACTAGTTTAAAAACATAAAAATATTACATTCAAATAATACTAAATTCAAATAAATTCAAGTCAAGAATAGGTACGCCTGGGTGGCTCAGTCAGTTAACATCTGATTTTCCATTTCAGCTCAGGTCATGATCTCAGGCTCCAGGGATCAAACCCCTTGTCGGGCTCTGGGCTCAGCGGGAAGCCTGCTGGAGATTCTCTCCCTCTCTCTCTTCCCATCGTCCGTGTTCTCTTTCTCTCTCTCAAATAAATAAATAAATCTTTTTAAAACTTCAAATAAAAAAAATAAAATGGGGCAACATGACCAGGACTGGGAGGTGGAGAGATATCAGGGACTTTGGAAACTTATCTGCAGCCAAGTTACCCATTTTACGGATGACTCAACTGAGACCCAGCAGAAGTTAAATAACATGCTTAGACTCCCACGGTTACTAGATGATGTAGGCCAACTGGAGCACAGGGGCTTTGTACTAAATGTGGAAAGGTCCCCAAGTGGAGGATGAGGAGAAAGGGCCCCAATCCCACCAGGCTAGATGTGGTCATTCCCAGCTGTCCCATATGTCTGAGTCTGATCTCCATTAATTCTTTTGAAAATGAAGGCTTGTGTCCCTGGTTCCAAGACTCCCTTCCCTAAGATGATGGAGACATGGAAATTTCCTCTTTCCCCTGAGGGCAACCACCTCCCCCTTGCTCCTTTTTATCTGCTTCCTACAAAGGTAGATCTTTGACGCTGACATCTTCTACAATGTTGCAGAAGGAGCTCTACAAATGACTCCTCCTCTCCCAATATTCTGGGCCACGGCCCGGAAACCTGCATTCCCAACACCCTCTCCCAAGTTCTCCATTTCACCCTGAACCCTAACCTTGTGACCATACACGTGGGCAGGACTGGTCTCCCCAGCACGGCTCTGATAGGCATTACCTCCAGGGAGCCATAGTCTTATTTTTTATGCCTCTCTCAGACCCCAAGGAAATTGCAAAGAATTCATCGCGAAGGCGGGCAGAGCACGTAAAATTAAACAACAACAGACTTGATTCCAGAAGTGTCTATATATTCATTTCAAGACACCATAGAGCGGGAGATGGTTTCCTGGGTAGTAAACATACAGAAGCGGTTGATCTGCAGCAAGACAGAGGAGTATGATACATTTCTCTGAGTGCTCAGTGCACAGGGAATGTTGAGGAAGGGGCTTTGAAACAAACGAAGCATGGTCTTCAAAGGTGCCCTGTCTAGATGCTGAAATGCATCGAACTGGAATTGAACGGAAGGCCGTTTTAATTTAGTTTCTCTAACTGAAGACATCTAGCACTGGAGGAAAGGAGGAAGCGTCCGAATGCCAGTAGAGGCTGAACATGTAAATCAGCCCTGCTCTGCACATTTATTACCAAGAGTTGAGTGTAGCAGACATGGAAGAACCAGATTTGGAAACGGCATCTCTAGTTCTGTTTGGCTACATTTGCCAAGCATAATAGATTAGGAGCCATTATGGGTGTACCCAAGTAATTGCACTTAATTGTTTGTGCAAATCAGACGATCTATCAGCAACAAGCCCAATTAATTAAAGGCAGACACACAAGTCAGATTGAGAGGGAAGGAGGAGGCCTGGGTGTGTTTCAAAATGAAGCCTGTGTTATTTTACTTTATTTTGGAAAGCTGCAGAGAGAACACACCTCGTAACAGTAGCTTGTGTGGGACAGTCCATCAGGACAGGGTAAGGGGATTTTTACTGGACTGCCTGGGACCCTGTGAGAGGTTCAGGACACTGACGAGGGACTGAGAGAGGAAAGAAACTGTCAAAGCGGGAGCAGGGCTGGTCTTTGCTAGCACAGCAGAGGGGAAGGAAGGCAGGTGGAGAACAGGCCTGGGGTGATTTGAAAATCAAGTGAAAACCAAGTTCAAGGCATTCTTAAAGTGGAACTTTATCTGGTCTTTATCTAGGAGACCTCAAATCCCATTATGCAGGATCAAGGGAACCCACAACTTCTGAAGACAATCTTTCCCACATTTCTCCCTTCCTGGACACCTTCACAATTCTCAGAATATTCATGAGTCTCTTGTCCTACTATTTACATTTTTCCTTTAAGTTGGTAAATTGACTTCCAAAAGGGTTTCACGCTACTGCCAGCCACCATTTCTTATGAGTGTTTTCACCACTTACACACCAGTGTCGTCTGCCAGAACCACTCATCCACGCCACGAGAGCCCATGCGGATGGGTTCCCATTCTTTTGAGCAAACCACAGAGGTGCAATGCCCCCCACTTTCTCATTGGTCAGTTTTTAAATATCCCCTTTCTTTTTCAGCCCGTGCATCCTGATCTCCATAATGATATCCCAGCCTTATTGTTTGCAAAGTCAATTTACAATTTACAAACATTTTCTACTCTACTGTCCTCCTATTTGGAGCTGAAATTCAGCTCGGCTCTCTCCCTGGAGGCAGAGGAGAGGTTGTTAGCGGGAAAGGGGACACCAAGATGGTGCATGCTTCAAAACACATATAATTTGGGTGTCCTGGCAAGTTTCTAGGTGGGTTGATACAGGCTTTCTTGGGTTAAACCAGGTCAACCAGCTTTTGTTGTGAAGGCTTATTGGTTTGGTTGTCTGTGGAGACCACCCTGATTGCCTCTCTGAACTTCTGCAATTTAACTCAGGTCCCCACCCCACCCAGTCTCAAAACTGGCACTAGAGCCACCTGCCACAGAGGCTGGCCTGCAGGTAGCTAATGGGTGTGAGTAGAGTGCTTTAAGGTCTATGGGTGAAAGATGGGAGATTTCTTGGTGGTATTGGCCCAACGTCTCCACTGACAGAACAAAAACAGCCCGATCAGGGCAGTTGGAGGCAGGAAGAACCTGGAATAGTGGGATCAGAGGGTGCAACATTGTCCAAGCCCACACAGGGGATAAAGATCACTTTGAGATCCATTTCTGTATGTTCCACCCACTCCCAACCCTACAGCTTCTTCCCTAGTTCAAAATGAGTTTGGGTCTAGAACCCATTTTCTGTCTCAAGAACCAAAGGAAGAGATGGTGGACCTATGACCAAAATGAAAGGGATTAATTAAGTCATGACACCAGATGCAAAGACAGTTTATGATTCAAGCCCAAATGAAGACACAACAGTATCTGAGAGTTCTTGACACCTTGATTGGCTGCTTATTTGTTTTAACAAGAGTTTCTTTCCAAACCAGTGTCTCTTGTTCATCCTAGTTGGAATCTGCCTGAGGCAGGCCAGCTGCTATTACTTCCCACCCAAAATGGCAGCTGGTTATCAAGCTCCTGGAATGAGCCAGGCTGTGTGCTGCTCGTGCACTCAGACAGATCCGAGTTTAACCTTGCCCAGTGTTTTTGAATGCTGATACTATACCCACCATCTTCAACATTATGGAGACCTGAAGGCAGCCAGGACTTGCTTTATAACTTAGTTCCTTTCATGGCCTAGAGTTCCGGTCTGTGTGGTTATGTGAAAAAGATGATCCAGTAGCCATGTATTGCTTCTAACCACAGGGCATCTCAGAAAAACCCGCCACCCTTATAAGTTCCTGGCTGTTAAATTCAATGTGTATAAACATGCTTAGTATAGAAGGGGAATAAATAAAAGCCTTGGGGAGAGAAAGTTCTCATTCTGAAGTTCTACTTCTGTGACTAACAGAATAAATGAATAAATTCTGCCTTTGAATAAATTATAATGATAATATTAATAATAATAAAATGCTCTGAGCATTTGCTGTGCATAGATGTTTTCTGTGCATTATTTCAGTTTATCCTCACAAGAACCTATGTAGGTACTTGTAGGTACTATTGTTGGCCTCAATTTTTAAATTTTTTATTATTATTATTATTATTTTTTTTTTTTTTGAGAGAGAGAGAGAAGAGAAGGGTAGAAGGGAAGGAGAGGGAAAGAGAGAATCTTAGGCAGGCTCTATGCCCAGCATGTAGCCTGATGCAGGGATCCATCTCACAACCCTGAGATCATGACCTGAACTGAAATCAAGAGTCTGTTGTTTAACCAACTGAGCAATCAGGTGCCCCTAACCTCAATTTATAAATGAGAAAAATGAGAAAGGAACCCAAGGTGACACAGCAGTAGTGGTAGGGCCAAGATTCCTTTCAACAGGGCCAATTATTTTTAGTATGACCAACCATCCTAGTTTGTCTTGGGGGCGGGGTTTCCTGGGAATTGGGACTTACAGTGCTAAAGCCAGGAATGGCCTGAGAAAACTGGGATTGGTTTGCCACCCTAATATTTTTGTGAATGTATTT
This sequence comes from Mellivora capensis, assembly GCA_004024625.1. NCBI lineage: Eukaryota > Metazoa > Chordata > Mammalia > Carnivora > Mustelidae > Mellivora > Mellivora capensis. The sequence continues at coordinate 99,711 of PISX010001075.1, forward strand.
TACCACCAACCCTTGGTTCATCTATAGGTATTTTGTTTATATCATCTTATTAGCTATAGCTTTGAGTTTTCTTCATTGAATTCAGCTCTTTTCCTCATATTTTCTAAGTCTTAACTTTGGTGGGTATAGATTTAGATGTTAAGTTTACTTTGTGTAAGTATTTCCCTACTGGTAGTGTTCATCATGATTTGGGTTTTTAAAAAATGATTTGTAGCTATTTCCTAGCTCATGTATGGTAAAGCCATATGTAATCCTCATCACTGATTCTAGGATTTTACTGGTCATCACATTTATTAATCTGATTGTTCCATAAACTTGTTACAAACTTGACTACTAACTGGACACATCATTGACAGTGCACAGAGCAAATAGTACAGTCAAAACAGCACAGTTAAATTCGACTATTGTCAAAATAGTGGATCAAGATGGTAGAGATGGAGACTGGCTTTGAAAAGAGGATAATCCACATATTTAAACTCGTTCTTCTAACATTCAACAGATATTATGTATTTTCTACTTTAATCCTTGTACTCTACAAGATGCTAGGATCCAGTGGCTAATGAGACATAGTCCTTGCCCCCATAGTCCAGCAGAGTGGATTTTAACAACTAATTATACAGTTAATTATCTGATTTCAGTGATGATCCAGACTACATAGGAGAAGGATGGGGACTTCCAATACATGGCACAGCCACGGTGCCAACTTCAGGAAAGTGCAAAGATAAAATCAGAGCGCTGTACCTGAGTCAGGGGTGGGGTTCTTCAACTATGATATTCTGTTCTGGAGGCCGCTGCCTTTGGTCAAGGTGAGGACAGAATGGGTCACCTTCCTTGTGCATATGGTTCTTCTATGGATTGTGACAAGGGTGAGGAGGAATCTAGAATTGGCAAGAAAGGAATTGTAGAACTGGGGAAGACTAAGGCATGGCACGAGGCACAGCTGTGGACCCCAGTGTCTCCTGACATTACCAGTAGTTGGAAAAGTGTGCCTGCCCTGAAGGCCCCTGGGAAATGATCCTTGTGTCCTTGTATCTGGGGCAGTAAGCCCCCACCCAGGGGAGGATATGTATTTGTGTTTATTCAGGCACTAGGCATCTTTATTGTGTCCTCACTACAGTCTTTCCAGTTAGCATAATCACCCCTGTATTGCTCATGAAGAAACCGAGGCTCACAGAGGGGAAGCAAGAAAGTCACCAGACCAGAACATAATAAAATCACAGACTAGAAAAAGCATAAACATTGGGATCTTCAACCTCAAACATTGAGACCTCCAGTTTTTCCAAGGCAGGAATAATAATCCTTTAATGTTAGGGTCAGTTCAATGAAAAGAAAACAACAACAAAAAGCTTGAGCACGTGTAATAGGTCATAAAGCACAGAGTAGGGGCTCAAGGTAGAGTGGTTTCCTGCTGGCGGTCCTGTCTCTTCCTTACTTGTGTTTCCCTAGTATCATCCTAATCTCATAATCTCTGAGCTTTGATCTTTGGTGGAGTGGAACAAGCATAATGTGGCTGGGTTTCCCCAGGAGGCACAGAACGTGGGCATCTCCTAGGATCCCATGTTCAGTGCTCATTGCTCACCAAGCCTTAAAGGATGCAGGAATCAAGAGGGAGTAAATGCTGGGGGCTTGGTGATCAGGGAAGCCTTCCCAAGGAAGTGAGACGGAACTCAGGACAGTAACGTCATTTCCTGACCAAACTTCTGGAACAGGAGCTCTCACGGGATTTGTAATGCATGCCAGAAAAATGTACACATATGATATCCTGCCTGGGGGCAAAACATCTGAGCATCCTCCCTTGGGCAACTTTTTTCAAAACTGAACAACAACCATAATAGAAAATCGTACTCAGCGTTAAAGCATTGTAGGCACACATATATGACTGAAACCCAAATCAAAACAAAACTAGCCTTTGGAGTCAGGCCAGTGTAGATTTGGATCCTGGCTTCTCCATTTCCAAGCTATGGAACTTGAGGTAATAACCCTGATTTTCCCCAGCCCGAGTTTCCTTCTTTAGAGACTAAGAATAATAAAACCTACTTTGCAGGGGAACTAGGACCGAGTGAGCCAACACACAGAAAGCATATAGCTCAACGTGGCACGTGGTAAACATTCATTACCTGATGTTTAATATTTTGTGCATTGTGCCCAGTACCGGAACATTAGCTCAGCATTCTCTGAATAAAAGCCCATTATACCCTCGTAAGTTCTTTGTTCAAATTTTTTTTTTCTTATGGAACATTGCAAACGTATAAAGAATAAGAGAGAATAGCATAACGATTCCCCATATGCCCAGCACCCAGCTCTAACATTTGTCATCTCACTGGCCAATCTTGTTTCATTTTTACCCTTTCCCTGTTCCCCAAACTTGGCATATTTTCAAGCAGATTTCAGATATTTTAGCCCCAAACAGACATTGGAAGCCATTTTTTTAAAAAGATTTTATTTATTTATTTGACAGACAGAGATCACAAGTAGGCAGAGAGGCAGGCAGGGAGAGAGGGGGAAGCAGGCTCCCCCCTGAGTGGAGAGCCCGATGCAGGGACTCGATCTCAGGACCGCGGGGACTCGATCTCAGGACCCCGGGATCATGACCTGAGCTGAAGGCAGAGGCTTTAACCCACTGAGCCACCCAGGCGCACCTGGAAGCCATTTTTAAGTCAACCTCGTAATTCTCTCTTTGTTGGGGGAAATAATCCAAATTCCTATTTTATGGATGAAGTTTATTAAGGTAAAATTTACATACAGAGCAATGAACCCTGTTTAGGGCAGAGTTCTGAGTTTTGACAAATTCAAATTCTTTTGGCACTCTTCACTGTTGATTGATCAACGTTGGAAAATCTATGTCACAACACGAAGTAGATGAATGCACACGCACAGTAGTTTGCTGCCTATATTGGCCTTGACATAGAAGAAGAAGAAAAAGCCCCTCTCAGTGGTGCCCTTAATCACAGTTTATTATGACTTAGAAACCCTAGGTGTTTGACTGGCTAGAATGTAAGCCACCCAGGAATAGGTTTATCAGCATCAATTATAGTTTAAGGCAACTCTGTTTATGCTGATGCTTTCATTCCAAATGGCCCCAATAAAAGGTTTCTAAGAAGCTTGATTATTATTGGGTTTATTAATAACAAACCCTAAGCATGCCCCTATTGGGACTGTGATCAATCCAAATAAAAATAACTTCGTTAATTAAAAAGGGATGTTTTTCTGGTAACTGCTGTATGCTCAGCAACACAGAAACAAAGAACCAAACAAAAAACAAGTGCAGATGCCGGGGGGATAATACTCCTTTCTGTCCTTCCAGCTGCCTGGGACAGCCTGGGATAGATACCAGCAAGAGCGCCCTCTATCGTTACCCAGTTACTTTGTTATCTCTTTGTCCAGGATTTGGAGAGATGGCCCTGGTTTCCTGGCTGAGACTGCGTAGGTGGGCTACTTCATAATTTGGATGAGTATAAGAGTACCAAAGAAGGGTCCCTTCTTTGTAATGCCTTTTATAAAAGAACAATCTTGGTGACCACAGCGCTTGCCTAGGCGCTATCAAAACTGCATGTTGCATGCGTGTTTCATTACCACGAATTCTAAGCAGTCGAACTTGTTGAAGAACCATGGATTTGGAAGAGCCTGGTACCCTTTACAGTACCTAATTATAAATTCTTTCCTAACCAATCATCAATGGAACTTGTCCAACCAACTCCATACAAACCTATGGGCTCATTGCATCCTCTCCAGAGACCTAATTTTCAATGCTTACTTAGCACAACTGCCCAGAACTCCCCCTTCTCAACACTTAAACATCCCTGACTTTCTCCTGCTTAGAGACCACTCAGCGAATATCTTCACTGGCAAGGCTGCCCTTCCTTGGCAAGTTAGTTAATAGACTCATTTTTGTTTGCTTGTTATTGTCTTTGTTTCATTTTATGTTAGTTTCCAGTTCTGGTGGTCTGTGTTCTACTCTTGGGCGTAAAGAATGATGGTTTAGCTGAGATTGCCTTGACCAGCCTAATTCACCAACACCTGTAATCTGTAAAGTGGAAAATCTGAGCCACTTTCTGCTTTGGTTTGGTCTTCCCGCGCTGTGGGTGAGTCCCGCCATCACGTTCGAGCTCCAAACGTGGGGTTGTGTTCTTTGCCTTCTCGCTGAGTTTCCTTGGTTTAATCTAGGCTGGCTGACCGACCATACCCTTGACTTGCTTTGTCATTCTGGCCTGCAGTCAGTCTCCTGCGAGAGTTTCTTTTAACACTAGCTTGTTCAGCGGCAGTTTCTTGGTTTGTTGTGTTTATTTGTGTACGGTTTGTCTGGAGAAGAGAAGCAAATACTGCCATTCCTCGAGCTGACCTAAATCTGTCTTTTGGCTAAGGAAGGACTCCCTTCTATGCCTGTTTTTTGTTAAATATATAGACTGCCAAGTTCAAAAACAGTTAATACATCTGCCCCCAGCCCCCAAGCTCCCAACATAAACTATTTCAGCTCCTCAATGGTCAGTCTTGCGGTTGGCCATTAACTCTGCTCTTTTTTTTTTTTTTTTTAAAGATTTTATTTATTTATTTGACAGAGAGATCACAGTAGACAGAGAGGCAGGCAGAGAGAGAGAGAGAGGGAAGCAGGCTCCCTGATGAGCAGAGAGCCCGATGCGGGACTCGATCCCAGGACCCTGAGATCATGACCTGAGCTGAAGGCAGTGGCTTAACCCACTGAGCCACCCAGGCGCCCATTAACTCTGCTCTTAATGCCACACGCCAACTTATCTGGTCCAGAGAGGAGGAAACTAATGAACCAGATTACAGATTCTTCGGTTCTACGGGAGTCCTTAAATTAATTGGTTTATAGAGACTTAAAAGCACTTATATGACTTCAACAGAGAACTCAAGAGTTTCCAAAAGGCAAAACAACTTAATTGCTAGTACTCTAAATATTTTAGTTCTTTTGGAATATTTTCCTGTTGAGATTGCAGCTCTGACAAAGAAAGATGTACCTGGAAGCTGTAGTTAACACACTGAGATGCAACGTAATTCATTCAGTGCTTTTAAACAAGCTAAAGGCTTAATTGTTGCTACATAATATAAAATAAGAGAAATCTATATAATCAAGGTGAATCTTTGAAAAATTAGTCTATTTTGGTGACTTCTGTCTGATTCAATCACAGAGTAAAAATAGCATAACATTCTAGTGGTGCTGGAAGCTTATTTAATCTGGATTTTCTGAATTTCCTATACTTGTCCTAAGCTAACATTGTTCCTGTAAATGTTTAAAATTACAAACATGTAAAGGTATGTGTTCAGTTAGATTGATAATTAACCGAAGTCCTCATAAAAAGGGTTGATTTTCGTAACTTCAACCAAGGCACGAACTACACGAGTCTACAGAATTACTTCAACTATTGATGTGACTTCTAAAACAGCATTTTTCTGATATTTTTCATATGACTAGTGATTGTACTCTTTTGAAAGATGACTTTGATTTCTAAGATTGCTAGTGGATTTGAAACCTTGAGAGTCAGCAACGAGGATAATTTTTATTTCTAATTCCTAAAGCATAGAGGAAAACAGGTGCAGAGTGAGAATGTGTGTAAGTGCCTTATTGCTGCTGTAACAAGTTATCATGAACTTAGTATCTTCAGAAAAATGGCTTCTCTTACAGTTCCAGAGGTCGAAAGTCTAAAATCAAGGTGTTGGCTAGTCTTCCCTCCTTCTGGAGTCTTTAGGGGAGAATACGTTTCCTTGGAGATCTCAGCTTCTGAACGAGACTACCGTGCATTCCTTGGCTCCTTCCTTCAATCTTCAAAGTTAGCAGCTAAGCATCTTTTCGCCTCTCTGACCTCGTCCTTCCCTTTTATAAGAACCCTGTGATTACATCAGGCACACCTAAATAATACAGGATAATCTGAACATCCTTAGCTTAATCGCGTTTGGGAAAGCCCTATTGCCCATGTGCATGAACATCTTCCCACATGCCTGGAGTGGGATGTGGATCATCTTTAAGGGGCTCCTAATCAGCCCACCATACATGTAATTATTTAAACTTATATTCTTGCCTGTCCACAAGCCCACTAGCCTTTTTGTAACATTTAAGTCAAAATGGTAAAGTCAACATGACATATATGTTGTCTTAGTGTCTTAATGTTAATAAGATTAATAATATAAAAGATTGTGTAGTATGCCTATTTATATATTTATATATGTTTTAATATCTAAACATAATAGCATAAAAATAAATAAGCAAAGAAGCCTTAAATATGACAGAAAGGAGAGGACTGATAAAGGAAAATTATGATCTTGCACTATATATTTTCTTTCTGCATGAGGGAATGAAGAACTATTCCTGTCTGATGAAGACTCCATTTTGTTTTTGTTCCTTTTTATTCCCTTTTACCATACCTGTAGGTTGTCTTAAATGAAGCAATAAGTGTTCTTCACCGACATCCCACTGGTTCTTACGTTAACTGTCCCTCTGTTTACTGAGGCGTCCAAGAGGACAGCTTCCCCTTGCTCTGTGACCCGTCCATTCTCACGACTCTTTTTGATTGTGCTTTCCCCAAAACAAGGCCCCAAATTTAGACTCATAAAACTCTAAGGATGTCTTCGAAATTTAAAGTATCTTTGGGTTTTCCTGGCTAGCCATTAGGTAAACACAAAGATTTGCTTTTTTTACTTTCTAAAAAGAAAACACAATAAAATAATTAGATTTGGGGGCGCCTGGTGGTTCTGTCGGTTGAGCAACAGACTCTTGGTTTCGGCTCAGGGCATGATCTCAGGGTCGTGGGATAGGCCCCTGCATCGGGCTTTCTGCTTCAACACAGAGTCTGCTTCTCTCCCTCTCTCTCTGTTGCTCCTCCTACCCCACGCTCTTTCTCTTTCAACTAAATAAATAAATACATTTAAAAAAATCTTTAAAAAATAATTAGATTTGTCTAGCATTCCTCAGATTCTAAGGAACTCAAAATTATTGTGAGAGCTTATTTTTATTCACCAAACTCTTTGAGTTTGTTATTTTTTCTCATGGAATTCTATGGAGTTCCCCTCTATTAACATTCTGTACTGAGAATGTTACTAGCTGTACTTAAGATGTATTCATGGAAATGTGTTTGTTTCTGATAGGTCTACAATTAATACCCTTATGTATAAGAATGATACCTTCCTGATTAATATTCAGTAACTAGTTTTGGGCACAATAGCACTAGTCTAATGTCAAAAGTGTTTTGAAACTGTATAATGTATGATTTTTTTTAAAGATTTTATTTATTTATTTGACAGACAGAGATCACAAGTAGGCAGAGAGGCAGGCAGAGAGAGAGGAGGAAGCAGGCTCCCCGCCGAGCAGAGAGCCTGATGTGGGGCTCGATCCCAGGACCCTGGGATCATGACCTGAGCTGAAGGCAGAGGCTTTAGCCCACTGAGCCACCCAGGCGCCCCTATAAGGTATGATTTTATTGATGGTAAATTATTATTTCACAGGAAATAATTAACGAAGCTTTTTTTTTCCTTAACACTTTTGGGGAGATCAAAGAAAATGTCTTTATGCTTGTTGAACTCACTACACTATTTTCCATTAAACTTTAGGTATGTTTGGTTACAATGGCATGCCTAAGAAGTTCACTTATAATATCTACTGAAGAGGGGAGTGATGCCCTTTGTGACTTTATGTGTTTCCGCTAAGGTAATATTGCCACTCAAAGTGGGCCATGGGGAGAGTCTACCATTTTGGTAGAGTTGGTTGGATTTGTACCCATGCTGGGGTTTCACCAAAGGACCTGCCCATGCAAGAGCAAATGTTCCGGTGGAAGGAGAGATATGGGCTCCGTCACCTTGTGTGTGGACTTCTCTCTTGGTTTGGGGTTCCTGATTAGAACACTGCATTAGAATTTGTCCCTAAAAATGGCAATCATACCAAAGGAAATTGTCCAGAAAGTGTCTGCTGGTCAAGTTCAATGGTGAAAGCCTTATTCCCTTGCTCACTTGCAATGATCTCAAATCATTGGATGGACAATCAATTACTTTTGGGTTATTTACTGACCAAACAAGGCAGCTTTTGTGTACTGGCTAACTACCTCCCCCTCATCCCCCCGCTCCACATCCCATCCCTCCTCCCCCTGTGACATTTGGATTAATGTTTCAGGATAAGTCAAGAGGTACCTATATAAAATTCAAGAACAAGAGATTCCTTGTCCAAGGTGTGATGAATCGACCAATGCAATCTTTCCTCATGAATTGTCTACATAAAGTCCTGATTAAAGGGCACTTTAATGTTAGTTGTGTTGTGCCTAATTGTAGCTGTTGTCAAGTATGTTGTTAACAAGGTCTTAAATGCTGTTGCGTGGCCACGCTACTACTGTTGCATACGTCGGATCATAAAGTAGTGAGTTCACTAACACCATGGAAATGACACTCAAACCATGATGGTGGTGTGGACCTTAAAAAGTGAAACTTGTCTATCTTATCTCTGGAGGAGGGACAGTCAAGAGGAGGGGACTTTCCATTTAGAGCAGGATTTGCCTAGGCTTAAAACCCAATGCTTTGCGCCACCACGGTTGGCTCCACACAGTTAAATCTGATGGATTTTGAGGGACCTTTATGTCTCAAACCCATTGTGGACATAAATGGAAGCTTCCTGAAACATGACAACAGGACTGGCTTCCTGAAACATGACAACAGACCTGTGCCTAACTCCATCATCTCCGGAGTGCCAGTCTTTATTGCTAAATCATACTCACCGCCAGGGGCAACCCGCTTCTAGAATTTACTGAGAACTACTCCCTGTGTTTCACCCCTGCTATGTGCTCCCTTAACTGGCAAGATTCAACACTTAGTTTTGTAATTTTCTTTTATTTCTTTTTTTGTTAAGATTTTATTTATTTATTTGACAGAGAGAGATGTGAGAGAGCGAACACAAGCAGGGGGAGTGGGAGAGGGAGAAGCTGGCTCCCACTGAGCAGGGAGCCCAATGGAGGACTTGATCCCAGGACCCCGGGATCATGACCTGAGCTGAAGGCAGATGCTTAATGACTGAGCCACCCAGGCGACCCTATAATTTTCTTTTCTTTACCTCTAGTCTTTCTGTTTTGTTTTTGATACAAGAGCACCTATTGTTTCTGACTCTAAGACGTCAGTCTAGATGCAGATTCCCCTTCCTTATGAAAATGAAATTTAAAAAAAAAGTGAGGGAAGTTAACTTCTGGGTAGTTAGGGTTAAAATTCTTCCATACCTACATGCCTGGGTCCCAGTAAGTGGAAAAGTCTCATCCTGGTTTATCCCGCTCTAACTCAACAGATGTCAGGTTCCCTTAGCCGTGTTATGAAATAATAAACAGACCTATGGGTTTTCTTAAATGCCAACTCATTTTTTATGTCAAATTTATGATTTTTGCCATGTTGATAGAGGATTTTTTTTTTAATTGACTAATTTTTTTCTTAGCTTTCCTGACTTAAGAAAACAAGCTTTGGGTTATTATTGTAAATAGAGAGTAATATCACAGCATAAACCTAATTTAAATGTAAAAATAAAAACCTGTGTATGTCTCGAATAAAGATTTACCTTTGTAGTACCAGTGGCAAGCGGATCACACTTGGTGGGAAACTGTTGTGATCTAATGGCCAAGGCCCCTGGAGGTCTTTAACCAGGTTAGCCATCACAATAGCACAGGTTCAAAAGTGAATTAAAAGCCGAGAGTCTCCATCTAGCTGCCTGGCCCACTTCCTCTGTTGTCCTCAAGCCTCTTTTTCCACTAGCATTTCCCTTTTATACCTCCTCAGATTAAGCCCTCTGGCTCGACCCTCTCTCCTTGCTCTGTGTCCTCTTTGGACCTGACCTTAGAATTCGGTTTCCCAGCTTTGATCTTTGATACCCCTTGTATTCACTAGAATAGGATTCTGTGGTTGCAAGCAACAGAAAACCAATTCTGGCTAAGTTAAACTAGAGATATATTTAATGGAAGGAGTGGGGGAGCTTGCAGAACTGAATGAGAAACTGAAAAACTGAATTCTCTGAAGGGTAAGAACCAGGGATCCTCTGAAGATCAAGGGCACAACAATTAGTGGACAGCCTCTTTAGGAGACGCTAACTGTCTTCATGCTTTGTCTCTTCCTCCCTTGTTTGTTTGCAGTCAGCATCAAGATGGGATCCGTGCTTGGCTTATGGAGCATCATGCTCGGCCCTTCTGGGGGGAAATTGGGCAGAATTCCAGCCTCAGGGTTGAGTCACTTTGGGTGATTCTATTCACTTCCCTTAGCCTCAGTTGCTTTATCTGTTAAATGACATCTCACGGGGTTTGGAAGAAATAGTTATGAAAAGCAAAAGCCACTTCGATCCCTAGGAGTGGAAATAAAGAAAACCCTCGGAGCCACATGAGTCTGGGTTTAAATCTTGATTCAAATGTATACGACTATGTGTTTGTGAAATTTATTAAATTTCTGTTTCCTCACCCGTAAAGTGGGGATAATAACAGTATCTGCCTTATTGTAATTAACCTTATATCTGGCATACAGTAGATGAACAAATAATGTAAGCCATACCAAGAAGGAAGTAATAGATGTGATAATAACTTTGGAAGTTATGATCAATCATTCCTTCTTGAGTGTGGACGGTGAAACCACACCTCCTCCCTTAATTAAATAGGACAGTTATGAGAAATCTTTATCTTACAGTAAATTTTAGTATGAGAAAGGAAGCCCTTGGTATGAATGGTGGTGCTGGGTCTTGCCTCTGTGTAATCAACCAGGCTTTGCCTGCTCCAGGTTCCCGTCTCTTCTGGAGCCTGGAGTATTCTTAGCACATCTTTTATAAAAGTCAGCCTTGCTTTCTTCCTGTTGCAAATTGCATGCACATTTCTGCTCCCTGGGACCAGCCTCCATTTCTCAACCAGCCTTTTCCAGCTTCCCCCTCTCCTCCTCCTAATGAGAATGAGTTGACTTATAATTAAGGTCATATTTTATCTGCTGGGAAAGGCAGTGGCTGGCATGGCTGGGGTGCTACAGCTCCACACAGCCTTCCTTTTGGTGGATTACCCCTGCACTGATGACCATCAGTTGTTGTTTTGGGCTAAAGATAGAAGAACGGTTTTGATGGCTTGAAATTAACAACTGGATTTATAGCTTGTAAATAGTTCTTGTGGTGAGATTTCCTTCTCTGTTCTAATCCCCTCTTCCCGTTCAGACCTCATTTACGCATCCCTTGCCAGGAGTATCCTTCTCAGAATGGAAAAACAAGAGTTTTTCTAGCGTACAAGCTGCTTCTGCTGAGAAGTTCCTAAGCGGCCCGTGTGGGTCTTTAATGTACACCAATTTCACTCTTGGGGATGGAACAGCTCCACTGACCCATGGCAGCCCAGCTGCCTGCGTCCCCCCCACTAAGATGTTAGCCACTCATCTCTCACTTTTTCTTTTCCTGGCTCAGAGAAAAAAAAGCTTCTGACCTTTTCTTATGATTTTTAATCTATCTCTTAAGATAGTGGCCTCTGCAAAAAGACAGGCAGTTTTCCCGGACACCCTGGCTGTTATAGTGATGGAGGAGCGGGTTTGGAAAAATGTGAACTTCCTCCAAACCACGCAAGTCAATCTAGGCTATTAGAGAATTACAGAGAAGCCTGGCTGACATCGTCTGTTTTCAAGTTACACTTGCTTCTCTGGCTCAGACTCCTCTGCAATGAGAAAGAAGCAGAAGTCGCTGGAGAGATCCCCTCTGGGGAAGGAAGTTTCCCATTAGAAGCACAAGAGAGAACAATCCCTGTTCAAGCAGCCTTCCGGTTCATCGGTTCTGAGACTGGCGGATGGGCCTGGGCTCAGGAGCAAACTGGACCAGCTGGAAGGGAGGGACCCTAAGTTCGCTTTGTCCGACTCAACACAGCCTCTGTGCAGTTGGCGGAATGACTCACCCCCAAACCGGCGCCCCAGGGGTCGGGCATGGGAGACACTCAGGCTCGACTTGTCATCGGCAGGAACACAGTAGTCCTCCACTTTCTGCCCCCTCTGTCTCCCCCAATGTCAAACTGAAATGTTTTAGATTAACATCAGGGTTGTAAATGTGAACGGCATGTCAGCAAGCCCCCCGGACAACATTATTTAGTGTGCTAACGTCGAAAGTTTGTAGCGGCTGTACATTGTACCGGCACCTTCCTCTGAGTGACATTGACATCACTGCACTCCACTAGGTTAATTTTCCCATCGTGGACTGATTCATTGGGCAGAAACCACAAGTTCACATGCCAACACAATGGGCTGAACTTCACGACCCCTCCGCCGACAAACTGAAAGTGTATCGTTGTGTTTCCATGCAAACAAGTACTGGAAAGCCGTTAGCTTTTATTCAGTTCGATTTTTATTTTTCCTTTTCACGTCAACACGACATTTCACGACGCTAGACTACAATTTGCTCATGCTGTACCATTCTCATGTTGGGACGTGCCGGTTACAGCTGGTCCTTCTCGAGCTCCTCCATGTGTTGGCCTGTGCTGAGCACTTTCCAGATGAGATCTCATTTAATTTTAGAGCAACTTGCTGGAGCAGGTGGCATGGTCCCCTCGGAACCAAAGGAGAAATGGAAGTTGAGAGAGACGAGGTAACTGCCCAACTCAGAGAAGAGCCAAATAAATATTGTCTCTAAAAGGCAAATTCCAAGAGGTCATGTAAAAGCAGAGCAAATGTTCTTTCTGCTCTTCTTACCTATGCAAAGAGCCCCCTTCATTTCCTTTCTGGAAAAGTCTCTGAGCAGGTCGTTCAGGAGAAAGGGCCCTGAGGCTCGAGACACCTTGAAGGAACAGAGGCCACGCTGACTCCTTGGGTTGGTCCTGCCCACGGCTGAGGCTCAGGCTGCAGCACCTCGGGCCTGCCACTTGCCCTTTGTCGTCTTCCTTGAGTTCAAAAGGAAGAGACGGCCAAGGCTGCCCAGCACCGGGGAGCCATGAATGGGCTTCGACAAATGCAAACCCACCCACCAGGCCTTCCACTGATGTATTGAAGCCCAGCCCAAACCAAATGCTGCTCTTTGAAGCCTGCAAACTTTTCCTCATTACTCATCCCTTCTGATTTCCAGCCAACTTTCCACCATGGAAGAGCCTAAGGACCAGAAGAAGAAAAGTGCCTTCTTATCCTCAGGGAGGAAGTATCCTGGAGAGTTGTAAAAAGGCCACTCAGGAGATTCCCCTGCTGGCTTTTCAGATCCACCAGCTTGAATCCTTAGGGAAACATCCAAAAATTCTAGGCTCTCCTCCAAATGGAAACTGAATCCCCAATCTTTGCAACCGTGTCCACATGCATTTCAGACCGCTCGCTGTGATTTGGTTGTACTGTGGTGTGAAGTGTTGGACTGATGGCCCATCATAATACTTCGGTAAAATATGAGATTTCATGCTTTCAGATTACTGTTTCCACATAGCTTCTACCTCCCAGATGCCCGTGTCTTTCGGCAAGTCTTTGTGAAAACTGTTCCGCAGAATCAGCAACATTAGAGCAGTGGTTCAACTGCCTGCATCAATTAAGTACCTCTATGTCCAAAACCCAATTCGAAAATGACTTTATTTATTTCTTTATTTGTTTGTTTGTTTATTTTTTATTATGTTATGTTAGTCACCATACAGTACATCATCACTTCGAAAATGACTTTAAAAACAAAGAAGAACTAACTATTGGCTTGGGAATTTGAAAGGTCCAGAAGTAGCTGGCAGCAGGTGAGGCTTGATCCAGGTGCTCACAGAGTATCATCAGGATTCCTTTAGCTATATTACTTGGCTCTGTCTTTCAAGACATCAGCTTCATCTTTAAGTCCCACATGGTGCCCTGTAGGAGTTGCAGGCTCCTTCCCTGTTTCAGCTTCTGATGTAGGAGGGGAGTTTCATACCAAACTATCTGGGAGAAGAAGAGTTTCTCTTGGTAGTTCCTGTGGAAGAGAGAGAGCCTCACATCCTGAAAGTCCATAGCCGATGTCTCCTCTCACCTCATCTGTGTTGATTGTGTTTTGGAACTATCATCAAATTGATTCCTATGGTCAAGAAGAGGACATATATTTGCTGACTTAGGGCATTGAGGAACATTCTGGAGCTGGTATGAGACCAATCCCAGTCAGGTCTTATGGCCGAGGAAATGGGGGATGTAGATTGTCAAGGGAAATTTGGGGCACCATGTCCAGGGAGAAAAGAGAGAGATGAGTCTGCGAAGACAAATGACAAGTGTACGGAATGTGCTCCTTCATGCTGCCATTGTCTGGATTGGAAAGCAGAGAAGGGAAGAAAATTGCCCAAGGTGGTCAAAGCCATTCAGTGGCCTCCCATTGCTCAGGGGACACACAGACCAAAAGCTACAAAGAGGACCCAGTGTGATCTGCCCCTCCAGCCATCCTCTGAAGCCCTCCCTCATCTGCTCAGTGCTCCAGACGCTTGGACCTTCTCAGTTTCTTGGCTTTGCCCACCTCCTGCCTGCTGTCAGCCTTTCCCGTGTCTGTTCCCTCTGTCTTCCCCTCTCTCCCTCATTAACTCCTGCTCATTCTCCCCCCAAGACCATGTCTTCGAGGTCTCCCAACCAAGTGTTCTTAGCTTCCCCAACCCTGTCCCATTTCGTATGCTTCCCCCTAGATGATCCCATTCATTCTTTCCTTCTAGCAAATGTTAAGCGAGCGCTTCCTGTGTGTCAGGCCCCATTCATGTAGAAGAAAGGTGTGGTAGAGCTGAGCGGCTAGGCCCCAGACTGTGTGGCTCCAGTGGGAAGAAGGGCTTATGGGGGTAGCTCCCATCACAGACACCAGAGTGCGCCAACCAGAGTAATTTGTGGAAGATTACAGTTGAGGTTCAACCCTACGCTAGGGATTCTGGGAATCTGTTACCAGTTCTGGGAACTGTTACCAGACCTAGAAGCCGCTGTGTTCCTGGCTGGTATAAACAAATACATGATCCCAAGGTCAGACCTTGTGTCCAGCTGGGGAACTACGCTCAGGTTTCCTCTTGTCCCACCCTCGGCACCCAGAGCCAGTCTTATTTCCCAAGCCCTCAGCCCTTCACGGCTCCTGAATTCATTCCTCTTCACCTAGACCATGGCGCCAGCGGAAGCCTCCTTAGCTCTCCTGGAAACTGGAAATGTTTCGTGAGTTCCTGGAGGGCAGGGGCTCCTGTCTGTCTCTGAGCTCCCAGCACTCTGCGAGGGAGTCTGATGTCAGAGCTACACACTCCCCAAAACACCGGTTCAGTGAATAAATGGTTTCCGTGCTTCCGCCTTCTCTCCCAGCCGGGCCCCTCTCCACACTGACTTGGGGCACCCTTGTCCTCCCTGATGGGGCCACCTGAAGAAGGAGGTGCTGAGATCTCTTTTATAGCAGAGGAAAGTCAGGCTCCAGGAGCTGAGGCCTGAGGTCACAGATGCAAGGGACACACCATGGAAAAGCCAGGACACGAGTGGGGCGGTCTGGTGCCACGGTCAGCCTCTTGTTCCTACACACTCTGACCTAGAGCGGAGGGCCTTAATCCGGGCCCGGGGCTCCGTGGCCGAGCGTCAGGAAGCCAGGGAGCACTCCGGATTCCATGCAAACTGTGGGTATGTGTGCACACGTCTGCAGAAGAGAGATCCCAGCTTTCATCAGATTTTGAAAGCTATCCGGAACCAAAAACCATTAAGAGTAACTGGCCTGGGGATATTTTCTTTCTTTCTTTCTTCCTTTCTTTCTTTCTTTCTTTCTTTCTTTCTTTCTTTCTTTCTTTCTTTCTTTCTTTCTTTCTTTTTCTTTTGACTGACACAAATGCTGACACACCACTGGCCCGCACCAAATCATCTTAATAGTGGGTTTCCCACAGAGCAGGGGCCCCTCTCTTCCTGGGGCACCACCCGGCCGACCGCCCTTGGCATCCACGTCCAGTCCAAACAGCTTTGGCTGCCTCTGTCACATTCCTGAAGAATCTGAATATTAGAAGGAATTGAGAATACAATGAGATAAATTTCCAGACAAGATAAATACAGACAGTAATATAATCCTTACGTGAAGAATAAGGCTACTGTTGGAATCTCCATGCTAAAAAAATTTACTGAATTACAGGGGCACGCCCAGTTGGAATTCTGGTTTTCACAGTCTCTTTGCTTGTCAAACTTAATATCAAGGAAAATAAGCTAATTTGATTTGGCAAAGGCTCACGCAATATGGAATTGATATCTGTGGCAGCGACCTTTGATGTTTTATATAAACAGTGTTTTCCCTGCTGTGGAAGCGGGAGTTGAATAATAAACAGCGTCTTCCCTTCTCCACTCCCCTCCTCACCCCCGCCCCCACTGTCACCAGTACCCCCCTCCCCCAAAAAAAGTAAGAAAATAAATCTTTTCTGCTGCGTGCAAAACTCATGGAGGCAGCTTGTGTTGGCTCATTTCTCGACCTTGGCACTGCTATTTTGGGTCAGAAATTCTTCACGGGGTGAGGGTGCTGTCCTGTGCATTGTAGGAAGCTCAGTGGGATCCCTGTCCCCTCCCTGGTAGATGCCGGTGGCACCCCTACCCTGCTCCAGGTTTGACAACCGGAGATGTCTCCTGACGTTGCCTATTTTTCCCCAGGGGCGGGATCCTCCTAGTTGAGAACCGTTGCTCTAACGGTGGGAAAGATGGTGTGAGGGAATTTTTCTTCTCGGCTTTAGGCATTTGTTGTCTTATCAGGGCCTTCTGCCTTGAGGCTTAGTTTCACGGACCTAAAGTTCTGCAGGTGTCCCTGGGGGAGAGCCTTCCGTGTGCCACTCCTTGCAAACCCCATTGTTCCTGGGGGCTTCAGGCCTCCCTGCCACACTTCTGCCCAGGAAGGGGCCGCTCTCAGTCGTGTCTGACTGCTTAGGCACCTGGTGCTTCGGACCTCAGGGTTGTCCCGCCACCTCAACCGATTTCCACAGATCAGGAATTGCGCGGTCCCTGGATGCCCCTGGATGCTCCCTTCCCTATGTCCCGTGGCCCTTGGAGAAGTCTCATGGTTAAGAGTGTTTCCCTGGAGTCAAGCAGGTTCACGTTGATGATGTTCTGGAATGGGCTCACATCAGCTCGTGCAAGCGGATTGTTACATTTTCAGGAATGCTGTGAGCCATTTGCAGTCACCTTTGTAGATGACTATGACCCAGGATGAGAGTATATACACCACGGAAATGGGCAAAGGCCACACATCAGAGCTCTCCCGCCCCCTCCCCTGCACCTCCAGCCATTAAAGTGTTTACTAGGACATCACTAACTCAAGTCCTGGCTTGGACATAGGACAGCAGACAGTGCTCACTACTCGCCCAATATCTATTCCCCTTGTTTTTTGCTCGAGGAATTCCAGCTTTGTTTAGCCTGGCAATAAGTCCATTTATATAACTGCATTTCCTGCCTCGCTTGAAGTTAGGGGTGCTCAAGTGACATGGCTTTGGCCAAGGGCATGTGGATAAAGTTTACTGGTAAGGCTTCCTGGAAAACTCCTCCAAAGGGGTCAGACTCACTGCCTGCGACTTTTCTTTTTCCTCCTTTCCCCACTCCTTGTTTAGATCATAGATGCCAGGATGGGTGTGGAGCTGAGGTCTTGCAACTGCCCGGTGACAGTTAAAGAAGGAGAAAGGTCATGCGTGGAGCTGAAAGACAGAAGGTGCCAGGCCCTTGATAGCACAGCCTGGGACTCCCTGCCCCAGGCTGCTGGTTGGTGGCCTTCAGTAATATGCCCTTGAATGTGAGCCCTAACTAGGATCCTGGGCAAGGTGACTTAATCTTTATTAGCTCTAGTTTCCTTATCTATAACATAGAAATAAGGAAACCCTAACCCAGGGGATTGGTCCCAGGGTTGAATAAGATAATGTGTGTGAAGACCCGCCATCGCCCTGGCACGTGGAAAGCATGGAGTGAGTGCGAGCTGCAGGGTCCTTATCTCCACGGCTGTATGCGTCGCCCTGGCAGTAAGCATGTGTTTGGGTCTTTATCTCTTCAAGCACAAGGGCCATGTATCATTCACTCTCCATTCTTGCTTTGCACGTCATGGTTCCCTAATCATGAATCGAGTTCCGTTGATGCAAAAGGGTAGGGTAGAGATAGGAGTTATTCTCAAACAAAGGATAATTAATTTATCTTTTATTGCTTGAGTATAACTCATATCTCGAGCCTGCCCTTTAGCACCAATGGAATTCAATTCGTGCTTATTGAACATAGTGTTATATTATGAACATGATGAACAGCGCAAAAATGAATGAAACATTTATGTCTCCACCCGACTCTAAGGAACTCGTACTCACGTCGGGAACACAGGAGAGGACCCTGCCTGGTTGTGATGTAGGGAAGGGAAGAGTTCTTCCCTTGTGAGGGTTCTTACACAAGGATGAGTAAGAGTGCTGCGGGTGGACAATGGAAGGAATGGGAGGTAAAGAGAAGGCTTCAGGGGAGTGGAGGCATTTGACATAGGCTTTGGGAAACGGTGGGTTGGGGTGTCCATTAAGGAGACACCAGGAGTCTCAAAGATCATCACAGATGAGGGCCATGCAGTGGGAAATCCCAGCTCCTGTCCCAGGAAAGGGGCCAGGTAGAAGGTTGGAGAGTCATGCTGAAGGCATCTCCTAGAGGTTCTGACTGCCAGGCTGAGGCATTTATCTCTCACTCTCCGGGCAATGGGGAGTCACTGAAGGTTTAAGAGATCTGTGTGATGTCAGAATTGGGATTTAGACAGCTTAATCCAGCAGTCATGTGGAGATCAATTAGGAAAGGGAATGAGGAGGTAGGAACTAGTGA
This sequence comes from Mellivora capensis, assembly GCA_004024625.1. Lineage (NCBI taxonomy): Eukaryota > Metazoa > Chordata > Mammalia > Carnivora > Mustelidae > Mellivora > Mellivora capensis. Next base: position 118,395 of record PISX010001075.1, read on the forward strand.
GCGGCTCTTAAACAGACGAATCAGGCATATGCTGTCCTAAAGCCTTGTGCATGTCCCCGGGAAGGAGGGAGAAAACTTACCAGACAAGCCCTGTGTGCCAGGACACCGAGCCAAGGGCTTTCCCTGATTATCTCATTTAACTCTGGGAAGAACCCTGAGAATGGGAAACATCCTCATAACCCAGAAAGCGGCCAGGTTACCCCACCCCTTCTGTTTGAGTAACGTTGAGGCCTAGGGAACAAACAAATAGGGGTCTCAGTTTCCCCATTCGTAAAAAAGGCTCCCAAAGTATTACTTATCTCGCATAGGAATTGGAAAATATAAATAAAATAATGCATTTATTTAATGTAGAATCCCTCTGCTTGGTCCTTGGAGGTCAAGGTCAGCTCTTAAGATAACGATGTTCTCAGGGGGAAATCCAAAGCCATTTCTAAAAGTTGTATGAGTCTGTAGGGCACTTAGAATCTCACGATCGCCTCCCTGTAAGCTAGTGTTACTTTTTCCCGAGTATAACTTTTAAAATGACCTCCCCTGCCTCTGAAGCTCAGGAAGTATTGCCCATGCTCTACTGCCTCCCAAAGCTTCTGCGTTCGAGAACGGTCCCCCAGGTCAGAGCAAGGACGCATGCAGCCAGGCAAAGGGATCCAGTGCACCCTTCTTCACTCTCCTCTTCTTCTCTCCACACTTACCTGACATGGCACGTGACTGTGGGAGTGAGAAAAGCAGCCCATTCGTTTCATCGGTTGCATCCTGGAGGAAGACACATATTTCTAATTCTATAGTTCTCTTTTCATCTCCATTAGCCATTGTAACTACTTAATTTGCCAAGTTCCTGTGAACTTCCTATTGATAATTGATAGATTGCCCCTTCCTTTCCCATTTCCTCTATTAGTTATCCCAGGAAGTTCATTTGTGCTTTGCATGTAACCCAATAGGCCCGAGAGTGCCTGGCTTGTTTGTAGGCCTGTGTAAGTTAATACTATCCAGAAGCGTAGGGGGGAGGCCAGCGGGCCTTTGGACCAGGAAGCTATCTGGTTGCACCCCAACGGGCCCTTCTCCGTTGAGACACCCTATAGCAGAAGCATGGGGACTTCCTGTTGCTCTGATGGCTGTGAGTGGCCGCCTAGGGAGATAGCAGATGCCAGGCCTGGCCCCTCCCTTTAGGCCACACCCCCAACCCCTTACCAGGCGCTATTTCAAGGTAGGGATGGACATGTCTTACTGAGCAGGTCCTACGTAAAGCTCTCATTTCTCAGCCTTCTCCAGTTAGTTTTTGGTTGTTTTTTTTTTTTTCCTTTGTTTTTTTTTTTCCCTTCTCCCTTCTGGGCTTATTCAGACAAGAAGCATTCACTGTACAGAAGTATCTCTAGATGGGATTTTGATTTGAGGTTGGATCAGTACCAGGAAGCTGCAGGTGATTATCTACAGACCCTTTTTATTTGTCTTGCTGTTTAAGACAACTGAAGTACTGAAAATCTGGAGACTGAGTTTGGAGGCAAAAATCTGGAAAAATTTTGATGATTTAGCATCAGATTTTAAATTTTTGGCGTCTTTTGAGAAATTGGGAAAGACCTGGTTCACGTCCCTACAGGGAAACCAGGGAATCAGCTGAGAAGGGAAGCCTCACATCTCCTGGGGTTCGCTCTCCCATTGACCTCAGTCTCCAGAAATGGGCAGACAATGGTCTTGTACCTGAAAGAAGTCACATGTGCATTTGACCTTCTGGTTCCCTGCAGGTGAGTGGGATTTAGACCCCTGGTCTATACAACACAAATCACTCTTCCAGGGAGTTTTGGATTTGGTGGGACAATTGTCAGATTTCTACTTTAGTTGATTTCATTGCATGGTGACATAGTGATAGTCCCTAATCCCTAGCCCAACAGAAAGGAAATTCCTGACCTTCTCATCTATTCACTTTATGGACTTAACGAGGAGCCACTTTCCATCAAGCCCTTTCCTAAAGTATGGGAATCTGAAAATGAGTTCCGTTTCGCCTGCCTCCCCGCCATGGGAAATGAATACTGTGAAGACAGGACAGGACAAGAGCTTGTCTGTAAGGACCGTTGCTAAACCCCAGCATCTAGCGTCACACGTGGCTCATCAAAGAGTAAATGGGTGAGTGGCATGGTCTCTGCCCTGAAGCAGCTCACCGTCTGGAAACACATCATTGCAATGCCCTGCAGTAAGGACTAGGGAAAGGGGGAGAACAAGGGACTGTAGCAATGACAGGAAGGAGTTCTAGGTGGGGAGGGGGGGAATGTCAGCAGAGGCTTTGAGGAGGAAGCAGGGGTGTATGGGCCAGGACTTGAAGGCTGAGTGTGGCTGGTCAGCCACAGACAAGGGGACAGGTGTTGAGAAGTGGAGGGAACAGTATGTGTGGACAGGAGAGCAAGACATTCAGGCAGCTGAGACATGGGGGGAGGGCTTTCACTAGACTGTGGGTTCCATCTTCTTTGCCCTGTATCCCTGGAATCTAGAATGGAGTACACATTGAGTCAAAGTCTGCTAAATCAGCATTTGAAGGAATAATGCTCCAGCCGTGGCTTAGACAAGGAGTCGAGTCAAGCTCAAATGTCTTTGCCCACCGAAGCGGATGATGGAGAGAAAGGGACAGATCCGAGGGTGGTTTGAAATTTGTAGCAATGGCAAAGATGGGTGGGTTGGGTGAGCATGTGTGGACAGGCTCTTGCTTTAGCCTATCCTGAGGGATCACATAGACTCTGTCACAAGGATCCCAGAGGATCCCAAACCCACCCTCTGGGATCTTCCAAGTGAATACCAGAACCAGCCCACCTCCTTGGGCATTCTTCACTGGGCCATGGATGCTGGGCCATTTGTATTCAAAAGTGATCTCAGACTTTCCCTGATTTGAGCCTACCAGCCCAACTTCAGATGCTGGTGGTCAAGGGGATCAATTCGTATCCACCATGTTATTCTTTCCCACCTCCGGGGGAGGATTTTATGAAATCTGCTCCAAGCTAGAGGCTGAGGGGTGGGAAGAAGAGGGACAAGAAACACCTTTTTCCCTACTGGAATCCCTCAATACATCTCTCTTTTACTCAGTGAGTTCTTTGGGACAGACATTGTCCCCAAGTGTTTTCGATGCCTTAGCACATTTTTCGCATCTCTGGAAGGCGAGGGCTAGGCTGATGGGCCCGCTGTACTGCACCCTACCAGCCCTACGAGTGCCCATAGGCCTAGGTTGCTTTTGAGGCCATGACTGGGGCAGAGAGAAGAGGCACTTGCAGAGAAGTGATGCTCACAATCTCCCTTTATCATAAACCTGTCCCTCCCTGAGAAACTCTGTCTTGGGTGGGTGCCTCAGCTGCAGACCCTGAGGAGGGGGGGGCTTCTGCGGTGGGCGATTGATGGAGGGAGTGTTCCCTCCTGAAACCTGGAAGGGGCAAGGGCAGCGGGATAGGGCAGGAGAAGATGGGCAAAGGGGCAGTTCCCGCAGCATTCTGGCTGTGTTCAGATCCCACCAGGAGCTCTGGAGTGAGAGTGACACCACAGAGATTATCCCGCCCAAAGGCGAGGGGTCAGGACTGTAAGGCTCCCTCACGGCTGCCAGGGCATACAGGACCGTGGAGCTAGCTGAGGGGGGTGAGCCTCCGAGGCAGCTCTGGTTAGCCCTGGGTGCAGCAGTAGGCAAGGGCCTCAGGTCGGGGGACCAGCTTCTGCCGCACGCGTTTACAGTCAACAGGAGGCAGATAGCGGGAAGCTCCTGTACCTGTGGCCTGCGGATAGAGCCGGCTCTGAATTCCAGCTCCCCCCCACCCACACACAGCAAGGTGACCTCAGGCAAGCTACTTCCCCTCGCATAGCCTTCATTTCCTCTGCTCTGAAATGGGCATAATATTAGTTGTTGTTTTTTTTTTAATATCACATTTTATCTTCCAGAATTGCTGTCAGGATTTAACAAGACAATACAAGTGAAGGGGCTTAGCACAAAGCCTGGCCCTGAGGGGGGCCTCACATCGGCCATTATTAATTATAGTTCTTGCCGCTGCTTCTTCTGTTCCCACGGGCCCAGAGCTGGGAAGGCTTCCGCCCAAATGAGGCTCCGATCTTTTGCTGAAGGTTTGCTTAGTCCTCGGAAGCATAAAAGGATGTTTCCTCACAGAGTAACCCTAAGATATATATATGTGTATGTATAGCATGCATTTTTTTTTTAAAGATTTTATTTATTTATTTGACAGACAGAATCTCAAATAGGCAGAGGCAGGCAGAGAGAGAGAGGAGGAAGCAGACTCCTCACTGAGCAGAGAGCCCGATGCGGGGCTCGATCCCAGGACCCTGAGACCATGACCTGAGCCGAAGGCAGAGACATAACCTCCTGAGCCACCCAGGCGCCCCAGCGTGTATATATATATATTTTTTAAAAGATTTTATTTATTTATTTGACAGACAGAGATCACAAGTAGGCAGAGAGGCAGGCAGAGAAGGGGAAGCAGGCTCCCTGACGAGCAGAGAGCCCGATGTGGGGCTCGATCCCAGGGCCCTGAGATCATGACCTGAGCCGAAGACAGAGGCTTAACCCACTGAGCCACCCAGGCACCCCCCCCAGCGTGTATATTTTTAAGAGGAACCTAGTAACAAACCCAACTGGCATTTGGCAGGTCGGGGCTCATCCTTAGGGTCTGGAGGCTCCTGAGAGCTGTTTGGAAGGGAATGAGTTTAAAGAGTCTTCGCCAAGGAAGTGTGTCAACAGTCAACACCTTCTCTTCCATTTGAACATTGTGCAAATACACAGCCATAAATAACCTGCAAATTATGCCACGGCCAGTTGCCAGAGCAATGTTAGGATAAGTCTCCTTCTTAAAATTTTTAGCGAGCTTTTGAAATGAGATGTGAAAGTCATTATTATTAAATTAAAAATTATTAACTTAAAAAAAAAAGAAAAGGAAAGGCTCATTCTAGAAGGATCGATTCCATCTCATCTTTGTGGGTTATTCTTCCAAATGGCACATCTGTCTCCGTTCTTCAAATCAACCCAGGTTCGGGAAGTGGGTCAAACTCAGAATTTTCTAAGTAACCCTTGTGGAGCCCTGCTGCATGAGAGAGAGTTTATTAAGTCCACTGTCTGGCTTAACTTCTTGGATCCATGTTTTCATAGGGATTATTTACCCACAGAAACCAACACAGTTCCCTTGGCGTGCCTTGCTCCCCACCAGTGATTACTGGCCTTCAGAGTCAACATCAGGAGAAGCTGGTGGGTTACCTTACTGCTGCCCAAAGAAGCAATACTGAAGGCTAAAAGGTGTGTTACCTTTGCTGTTTTCTATTGCATTCTTTGCAATTGCAGGAGAGAGAGAGAGAGAGAGAGAGAGAGAGAGAGAGAGAAGGAGAGAGAAGTTCTAAAAAATGCAAATTAAAAAATAGAAATTGCAATGAATGCAAATTAACCTATGGTGGCAGAAAGCAGATCAGGGATTGTGTGTAGCTGGGGGAAAGGGAAGGGATGGATCATAAAGGAGCATGAGGAAATGTTGAGGGAGGTGGATATGATCATTATCATGATATTGGTGGTTTCACAGGTGTGTACACCTGTCAAAACTTGTCAAATTGTAGTCTTTAAATATGTGTCATTTATTAGCTGTTGGTTTTACTTCAATAAAGTTGTAAAACAAAAGAAATTACTTTGTTTTTTTAATAATATCTTTTTAAAAGGAAACGGCTTCAGTGTTCCCAGCTTGAAATGTAAGGATATGAAATAGGTCTTTAGTTGAGAAAAAAGGCAGCTAGGCATTATGGTTAAAACCTATGTGTCTCTGACAGTAACCAAGATGCCCTTGACCAGGTGTGTGGATGAATGAGCTGAGGTGTATCCAGGCCCTGAGTCCCATTCAGGCCTAAAAAGAAGTGAGCTGTCAGGCCATGAAAAGGCATGGAGGAGACTTCAATGCAGATTACTAAGTGAAAGAAATCGATCTGAAAAGGCTACATCCTGTATGATTCTGTCATACCATAGAACTTTCTGGAAAAGGCAACACTACAAAGGCAGCAGGAAGATCAGGGGGTGGGATGAACAGGTGCAGCCCAGAGGAATATGAGGGCAGTGAAAACACTCTGTGTGATTCTGTAAGGCTGGAGACGTGTCATTATGCATTTGTCAGAACCCATAAAATGTACAACACCAAGAGTGAGCCCAAGGTAGAGTGTGGACTTCGGGTGATAATGAGGTGTTACTGCAGGTTCATTGATTGTGACAAACGTACCATGCTGGGGGAGGGGACTGTGTACGTGCGAAGGCTCCAGGTGTGTGGGAACGCCCTGCGCTTTCCTCTCAGTTTTCCTGGGAACCTAAAACTGCTCTAAAAAATAAAGTCTTACAACGGAGCAACCAGACAAATAAAGTCCTTATGCGTCTCAATCTTTCTGGAGCCGGGGGTTCTCTTCTGTCTATGCAGCCCTCGGCCACGGGTATGTGGGGAAGCTAGGAATCGTCCAACTCAGCCTGAAGTTGAGGGGAAACATGTTGGAGTGCTCCTTAAATCTCTTCAGCTCTCACTAGGTGGCTGGTCAGAGCAAGTGGGTGCAAACATTGAGTAGCTCAGTGCGGACAGAGGTCCCAGCCAAACACAGGGACTGAGGTGTCCTCCAGAATCCTGTCTTCTCCTGCTATCATTGGTGGCACCATTCCTGCAACCTGGCCCACGTCCACCTCTCTAACTTGCTGTTACAAACACAGGAGACACACATGTACACACATGCTGATATATATATGCAACCGTGAGGTTTTATGTGAAGCGAAATCTGGCTATTCTTCATCCAGCCATCCATTCATTTATCCGGGAACTCTTTGCTGAGCACCTATTTCAGGTAAAGGGCAAGGAACTGGGTAGATGATCCCAACAGACTCAGTGCCTGCCCCCAGGGACCCTACATTCTAAGTGGGAGAGACACAGTATTCAAATAACTAAAAATGTAAGGTGAAACTACAGCTGGGGTAAGTGCTATAAAGCTGAAAAAAAGGGCTGTCAGAAGAACTAACAGGGAGATTTGGTTTATTCATAAAGACAGGAAAGGAAGGCTTCCCTGGAGAAATGACAAGTTAGGTAATTTGAAAGCAGTATAGGAAGTAACCAGATAAAGAAGGCCAGCAGAAGTATTTCAGAAATAAAGAATGGTATGTGCAAAGGCCCTGTGGTTGGAGGAAGCATAGTAGGATCAAAGAAGTGATCAAGGACCTTTGTGGCTGGAGTTCAGAGGACAAGAGGAAGAGAAGCCAGTGAGGTGACTAGAGGCTAGAGGGCACGTGATTTTATAGGCCACGGCAAGAAAATGTCCACTATCGCTTTCCTCAGAAAAACACATCCAAGCCACCCAACAAAACAAAAACACCTTGATCAAACAAGGCTGAGTGTATCAGAACTACTACAATAAAGGAGAACACAACCTTGACAGAGTTTTAGTAATGTCTCAGAAGGAGGAAGTCAGGGGAATTTATTTATGGACTTTTAGGGCCCGGGCTTGATGATTTTAAAGCTGGTTTTACCAGGCAGAGAATTAGTTGGGATTAGGCAAAGTTTATGACATGGGCTTGACGGGGGCTCGGATGTGTGAACACAGTGAAGACAGGGTCTGAAAGGGAGTCTTCCTGTTACTGTTAATCTTCACACCCAAGCTATCCCAGTTGGCTCAGAGACTCGCTGTCTAGTAGGTGGTGTTTTTTAGAACACACGGCTGAGTTATCTTTGCTTATTCTCAGTTTTGCTTAAAAAATGGATAGAAAAGTAACCCCGGATTTAGGATGAATACAGGAACAGGGAATGACGTTGCTCTCAGTTCTGAGGTTTGGCTTTACCCTAGGTGTAATAGGAAACTGTGAATGGCTTTGACAGTCCCTCTGACCCGTGCTGCTGGCTCTTTGTGGCACTCAGGTCCCATCTATGCACCGGGACCGCAGGAGAAGATGCCGCAGGAGGCTGTGGCCCATGTTGAGGTGCTCATCTGTGCATGCCCCTGCGGTTGCCAGGAGGCGCTGCGGAGCAAAGCAGCCCTGTGTTCTCCACCTAGCTCTGCCGCTGACCATTTTTAAACTTCTGCCCATTCTCCAACCCCTAAGCCATTTCCTGATCTCCAAAACAAGGATAAGAACAGTATGGACTTTATAAGGGTAGTTCTGGGGAGTAAATGAGACGTGCATGTACATTCTTAGCCCCGCCTGGCTTGTGACAAGTGCTCGAGTGCTAATTACTGCTGTCACTTTCACATTTGACTACAGAGCTGAGGGCTCCTGGAGCCTCTATGCTCATTCCATGACCCTCTGAGGACCTAATTTGCTGAGGGTTCTCGTCATCTGGCTGAGTATGATTCTGCTCTTCACTCTCTGTTCCCTCCCCCCCCTTTTTTTTTAGGATTTTATTTATTTTGAGAGAGCATGAGCGGAGGGGAGGGGCAAAGGGAGAGGGAGAGGCAGGCTCCCCTATTACCCCTATTACACCTAAGCTATCCCAGCTGGCTCACAGACTCACCATCTAGTAGGAGGTGCTCCTCCTGTTACTGAGCAGGGAGCGGGATGTGGGACTTGATCCAGGATCCTGGAATAATAACCTGAGCTGAAATCAGATGCTTAACCGACTGAGCCACCTGTCTTCAGTCTCTGTTCTTGTGTTTGGCCCAGAGCATTGCTCCCCGATTCCCACATCTAAGATCTTGACTACCTTTGCATTCCTTCTGGTGGTGAGTCTTAACTGTCTGCTTGTGCCAATCTTTCCTCTAGTCAAGGCTGCAAGCAACCTGAGGGCAGGGAGGCTGCTCCCGGTGCTTCCTTTCTTCACCCAGTAAGAAGAGCGCTAGGGCTCAGTTCGTTCTAGTGACTTGTACTGAGACCTGCTCTGGCCAGGGCTGGGTACTGTGGATGCAGGAATAGGGCAGACACAGATCTCTTGGGGCGGGCCCTGGGATTGGAGGGAAAGAGCCCAGGTAAAGTCCTGTGGGGGCACTTACCGTGAATGGGTGTGTAAGGTACAGACTAGGGAGGGATTGATTCTAGCCTTGGCCATTAAAGAAAACTCTGAGAAGCTGATGCCTGTACAGGGTTGATCAAAACATGCTTATGCATTATTCTTTTAATAAGCAAAATGTGCAAATAGACAAAAACTGAAACAGTTCCAAAATAGTTTAGAGTGAAAATCAGTCTTTCCCCTAACCCTCCAGTATCCCGCTCAGAGGCCCCTACCTTTTACAGGCCCCTACCTGCACATATAAGCTCAGATCTTGCATATGTAAACTTATCCTCACAACATCTTATACACTGTTTTATTTAGTTAAATAGCTTGAGGATCATGCTATATCAGGTGTGTGTTGATCTCTTTTATTGTTATTATAATAATTACTTGTACATAATCAGCCCCCTATTAATGGACAGAAGGCTGTTTCTTTTCCTTTCTTTCTCTCTCCCTCTTCCTTCCTTCTTTCCTTTGTCCCTCCCTCTCATCCTCTCATCCTCCTGCTCGATCACTTCCTTTCTCTTTCCTTTCCTTTCCTTTCTTCCTTCCCTTGCTTTCCATTCCCTTCCCTTCCCGTCCCTTCCCTTCCCTTCCCTTCCCTTCCCTTCCCTTTGAACTGGAATCAGCCTGAGAGAATATGTCTGTTTTTAGCCACTATGCTGAGCTCTCAGACACTTCGGATGTCCAATTAGCCAGTGCATCCTGAGCACTAGGAAAGCTGAGTTTTACTGTATTACTAACAAGGCCACAATATTCTTTCATCCTATTAAACCAGCAGTGCCTCGTCCTCTAATTTGAAATCCCTTAATGTCTGGGCAGCGCAGCCCCATGAGTCAGAGGGCTGGCTCTCCTGCTATGTTCATGGACAGGAACAGGCCCTTGGGACCCATGGAGTAACGTGCCCTCTAACTCTATGCCTGGCCAGGCCCTTTTCCGGGCACCAGGATGTATGAAGGGAGGCAACTTGGACAGAGTTTAGAAAGAAGCATCCCCTGTGACCATAGGGATGGAATCAAAGGAGACGTTGGGGTTAGGAACCTGCTAATTGACCCTCCCACCCAATGATGCCAGGGGGAAACAGGCCCAGGAGGGTTAAATAAGACAGTTGTCTAAGGTGACCCAGTGAGGTGGTGGAGAGCTGGGCTGAGATCAGCATTCTTGACCTAAGCCACTTGGGTGAAAAGAAGAGCCAAGAAGAAAACCGTGGAAGCCTCCATTGACCACTGCTCACCTCCAGCCAAACTCCAAGATGGCCTCCAAAGCATTCCCTTCAGGAGCTAACAGTCACCATAACAAACCCTCCGTGCTCCATTTTGCATCTGTTGGCCTGCACGACCTGACTTAGCAGCCACATTTTTAAGACCAGGCAGCTGGGGTTCAAAGCAAAGAACATTTGCAAGCTAGGGAGTGATTGAGGTTAGACTCTAATCTGGATCAGATGATGATGATGCTTGGCTCTCTCGTGTTCTGGGCGGATGGGAGAGTATACATTACCAGTATCTTCATCATTTGGGGACTTCCCAGTTCTCACTGGACGTCAGCTCTGAACACAGGCCTTTCCATTACCAGGTTCCAGGTGGGACAAACTTCCCACATTCTAACACCTGTAATCTGAAGCTGTAATCTCTTTGAGTCAAGAGGTTAAGAGGGAAGGTTCTGGAAAGAGGCTGCCTAGGTCCCACCTCCAGCTCCGTTGCTTATTTACCAGCTGTGTGAGCTTAGGTCAGCCTCGGTTTCCTTCTCTGTAAAATGGTGGCAATAGTAATAAAAAGTAGAAGCCGTTAGCCCTCTACCTATGTAGCTCTGTGTAGTTCAGGAGTGGTCAGACCTATTCTGTAAAGGACCCACTAGTCAATTTTCTTAGCTGTGTAGCTTCTCTTATTGTTATCATGCAGTTCTGCAGTTGCAGGGGGAGGCAGCCATAAATGATGTGTTAACAATGGATGTGGCTGAGCTCCAGTATGATTTCCATCCATTCATTCATTCTTTCATTCATCATTCATTCACTCATTGTTATAATAGTTTCAAGTGTTCAATAGAGTGGTTCAGCACTTCCATACGACACTCAGTGCTCATCACAACAAGTCCCCTCCTTAAACCCCATCCCCTGTGTCAACCCATCCCTCCACCTACCTCCCCTCTGGTAACCATTTGTTTGTTCTCTATGGTTAAAAGTCAGTTTCTTGGTTTCTCTCTCTCTTTCTTTTTTTTCCTTTGTTTGTTTGTTTTGTTTCTTAAATTCCATATACGAGTGAAATTGTATGATATTTGTCTTTCTCTGATTGGCTTCCTTTGCTTAACGTACTACTCTCTAGCTCCATGCATGTTGTTGCAAATGGCAAGATTTCATTCTTTTTTTCTGGCTGAGTAATACTCCAGTGTGTGTATGCATGTGTGCGGTATGTGTTTACCACATCTTCTCTATCTATTCATCTATTGATGGATATTTGTCCAGTATGATTTTATTTGCAGAAACAGGTGACATGCCATAGTTTGCCACCCCTGCTATACTTAGCTCTATATCTGCAAGACGTTTTTATTTTTTAAAGATTTTGTTTGTTTATTTGACAGAGAGAGAGATAGCTAGAGAGGGAACACAAGCAGGGGGAGTGGGAGAGGGAGAAGCAGGCTTCCCGCTGAGCAGGGAGCCCTATGTGGGGCTCAGTCCCAGGACCCTGGGATCATGACATGAGCCGAAGGCAGATGCTTAACTACTGAGCCACCCAGGCACACCCCCCCTCCCCACCATATCTGCAAGACTTAGCTTCAGTATATTCCTCATATTTTGCCTGAAACACATCTCAACACTGAGGTCCTTATACTAATGGTTCTTACACTTTGGTGGGGTACAAGAGATGAAGAAAGGGAGTCCATTGAGAACCCATAAACACAAATGTAGGTGCAATTTTGCACCCAGTTGTAGGGGATTTTGTGGATCCTGAATCCCTTCATCCTTAGGAACTCCAGGAATGCATCTTGCTCTTCCAGAAACTGCAGGGCTGGTTATCATGAGAACATCAGTCTGAGAACATCAGTGCCTGAGGAAATTTGGTGGTGTGCCAATGTGCTAGTTATTGTAGAGTTTCATCTCGGCACAAAGCTCTGTAGCTAATGAGTGTATGTCCCATCTCCCCTGGTGGCTAACTGTACCCATTGACCTTGGTCTGACCATTGGGATAAGACTAGAAGTGATAGGTACCATGTCCAGGCCAAGTCTCTTAAGACTAGGTATGTGCTGTCCTGGCTTCTTTCTCCTTCTCAATGACTAAAGGGTGGCAAGAATGGGACAGTCACCTTGAACTCAAAGATAGAAACCAAACACTGGGGCCACCTGGGTGGCACAGTTGGTTAAACATCTTACTCTTGATTTCAGCTCAGGTCATGATCTCAGGGTTGGGAACCTGCATCAGGTTCTGTGCTCAGAACAGAATCTGTTTAAGACTCCCTTTCCCTCTTCCCCCATTCCACTCCCCCCCAACTAAAAATTAGTAAGTAAATATTTTTAAAAAAGGAAAGGAAAAAAGAACCCACACATTGAAGATGGAAAAGCCATCCTATGGTCTGAACCACCTACCTCTGGGCTGTTAGGTAAGAGAGAAATAAGCTTCAGTCTTATTTAACTTACTGTATTTCTAGATCTCTTTGCTACAGCAGCGAAACCTGTGCAGAGTATGGGCTACACAATTTTCAGGGCCCAGCACAAGATGAAAATGTGGGGTCCTGGTTCAGAAATTGGTAGGAATTTCAAAACAAGGACAGCAGAGTCTGAAGCTCAGTGCAGGCCCCTTTTAAGCCTGGTGCTCTGTGCCGCTGCTCAGGGCACATGCCCATGAAACTGACCCCGCCTGGGTCCCAGTACGGGTGGGAACTCAACTGGATCACTTTGGGTGGTTGGAAGGAGCCATGATTCTGATCATTTTGTGACACATCACATGCACCATGGTCAGGAAGGAACCACGGTAAGCTCCCCAAGACCCTCCTCCACGACCCAGCAGTTACACTCTCTTCCAAGCCATGCTATGAGGGGGGTTCTATTTTCATTGCATTTTGAAAACTGGGAAACCGAGATCCTACTGATGGGTGATGCCCCTGGGATTCAAGTCCCAGTAGTTTCCCTCAGGAGTTCAGAGGCCTAATTGCCACCTTACACATGACCCTAGATGAGCTCCACACTTGGCAGGCCTGCCTGCCCATCTCCTGTCTCCCGAAGGAGTGCACTGATTCCCATTATCCGACACCTGAGATGTGCGGGACTTCAAGGGCAGATTCTGGAGGGAGGCTTCTTAGGTCCCACCTCGGGCTCCATTACCTACGTACCAGCTATGTGAGCTTGGACAATCCCCAGTTTCTTCCTCTGTAAAATGACAAGAATAATAAAGGTACTGCCTCTTTGACTTGCTGTGATAATAACATAAGATAATGCCGGCAAAGGACTTGACATTTAGTGAGTCCTTTCTCTCCCATTACTGATATAAAACACATGAAAAGCTAGGTTTCCCAAAGTCCTACCAACGTATCTGCCTCTGCCCTGCTCTCCCAAGCCCTTCCTGTTCTGGTCCTGGTCCTGGAATCCTCACCTTTACCCCCTTCTCTTGCCGCAGTGTTGAAGTAAGCAGGTGTTTGTTTTTGTTTTGTTTTGAAATCAGGGCAAAGTGGTTATGTTTAACTGAGTCTAATTTATTAAAATAATTGTCTTAATGAATACTAATTATTAAATGTTCATTTAGCTATGAGCTTCCCTTTGCTGGTACATGTACTTGATATTAGTCATTATGAAACAAGACATGCAGCAAGCTGTAATTGCAGACAAAGCATTTAAGACACAAACCAATAAAAATCAAAGGTAGGAGAAAAATGCTTTGAAGGGAGCTGGGGACTAGTCAGGACTTCCTGTGTCCTGCCAAGAACCTGGGGCAGAAGGTGGGGGTGGGGCGGGGTGTTGGGTGATCGCCCTGAGAGCGCCTGCCAGGCCTCTCTATCCAGATAGAGAGGAAATGAAACGCTGTTTATATAGATGGAAAGGAGTCTCCAGGTCACATCTTTAACCAGGTCTAGGGAGAAACTCAGGCCGATGGAACCCTTCCGCTCAGGGAGAGTGCCTGGCAAGTGCAGGTGGGGGGAGGAGCATCGTGGTGTGGGAGGGGCTCTTGCCTCCTCCGCCCTACCACTCTGCTGGCTGAAGGTCACGAGTTGAATTGCATCCCCTGGTCAAACCCATATGTTTAAGCCCTCACTCCCAAACCTCAGACTGTGACCTTATTTAGAGATGGGAGTTTTTCAGAGGAAATAAAACTAAAATGAAGACTTTGTGGGTGGGGGGGGACCCTAACCCCATACAACTACTGTCCTTACAAAAAGGACCACAGACTAGGTGACTTAGATAGCAGAAATGGACTGCCTCACAGTCTGGAGGCCAGACGTCCAAGGCCCAGATGTTGGCAGGATTGGTTCCTTTGGAGGCTGTGAGGGAGGGTCTGGTCCATGGGTCTCTCCTGGCTGCAGGTGGTGGGTGGTTTGGCAACCTCTGGCACTCCTCGGCTCCTAGAAGCACCACCTTGATCTCTACCTCCGCCTTCACATGACGTCCTCCCTGTGGGCATGTCTGTGCTCACATTTCCCCTTTGTATAAGATGCCGATTATGTTTGGATTAGAAACCGCCTTAAAGTCTTCATTTTAATTTGATTACTTCTGTAAAGACCTTTGCATCACATAAGGTCACATTCTGAGGTCCTGGGGGGTTAGGATTTCAACATATGAATTTTTTTGACAGGGACACAGTTCAACACATAACAGTGACTTTTGGGCAGCTGTCTTCCTGCCTCCGAGCCCTCTTTACCCATCTGCAAAATAAGAGGTAATGAAGTAACCTCCAAGGGCTTTTCAGCCCTAAAGTCCTCTGTAGGACAGGCAAATCTCAGCCTCGAGATCTAGGCTTGCCCCAAAAGCTGCAGAAATGGACACAGACTCCCAATTTACAGTCAGGCACGTGAGGCTGGAAACTGCTTTCGAAAGAGAATTACAGGCAGGTCATACTTGGCCAGGGGGATCTTCATCGTTGGTTTGGGGAGGCCCCAACAGACAACTCCCCCAATCTCCATGGCCAATCACTTTGCTGAGTTGGGCACAGAGGACCCCAACGCAGACTCAGTCCCTGGGGCCCAATCAGCGGGCTGACCTGAGGCTGTGCTAGAGCCCCTGGGGTGTGGAATTAGGTCACCCACCCTTTCCACTTAGGTCATCAAAAAGCTATGGGACCGGCAATAGCTTTAATCACCTGTGCTCAGCTACACCCAGCCGAAACCAGAGGCCATTGGGGGAAAGGTCTCCTATCTCACAGTCCTCTGACGCATCCCGGGCCTGGGCTGATTCCCGTATTGCCCGGGTCACAACCCGATTTTATCTCGGGCTCTCCGAATGCTGGCCATTACAGTGGGAGAGGGGGTTCCGGGACCACTACTGCCGACTAGGGCAAATTTGCACACCAAAGTCCCATCTGCACTTGAAAAATGAATCCTTTCCAATGGTTAAAGATGCTGTTTTGTGTAAACCTGGTCTGTAGGGTGTGCAAATAACCCGAGGGTAAATATTCAAGTCTTAGATATTCTGGATGTTTCCTTTTGAAGACGGATAGTGTGGAGTTGGGGGTGGAGGGTGGGGAGGGGATAGAGGCTGTGACTGTATCAGGTCACCTGACTCAGCCAGGCCAGCTCATTGGTCAAAACCCTCCCCGAGACAGTCTCTGCCCAAACCCACATGCACTGCCTCTCTCTCCTGCCTCGCCTCTGCCCACATACTAGCGGCGCTTGCTGTAGGGTGACCAGCTGTCCCAGTTGCAGCACGGAATGTCCCTAATCCTGGAGAATGCTCTCGGTCTTAGCAAAGAGGGGCAGTCAGTCGCCCTGCCCCCTGCGAGTGCCCTCCTCACCCCCTCCCCGCACCCAGTGAAAACACCTGCAGCTTTTGAAACAGCTTGATTCCCTACCTGAATACCTCCTTGGCCTTTAAGATGATGCTTCACTCTTTCTGCAAAACTGTCACCCAGCACCCTCTCCTCCCAGGTCACTAGGGCTTCACTCTGAGTGAGGAGTCCACTCTGCCCAGGCTCATTCCACTCTGCCATGCTCCCCCTGCCTCCCTATAACCGTCTCCTCCTTGCCTTGTCTGTCTTACCCACCAGACTGAAAGTCCCTCCAGGGCAGGGGTTTGGAGAAGACTGGATGCCAAAGATTGCCGACTGCAGGAAGAAATAAAGGGGGGCTGGCCATCAGAATTAAGAGGTACAAAGTTCCGTAGTCAGTAGCATTGAAGTAACTTTATATGGTGACAGATGGTGACCACACTTACCTCGGTAAGCATTGCATAATATACAGAATTGTCGAATCACTATGTTGTACACCCAAGACTCATATAATATTCTGTGCCAAATGTAGTTCAATTAAAAAAAAAAAAGGAAAGGAAAGGCTTAAAGTTGTCTGCTTTGTCACCTTGCCACGTGTGGACAGGGCAGGTGCTGATGCAACCAGCTATATTATTGTCCTGAAAAAAACAAAGTATTAAAAAATAAATAAGCAACAGTCAGTTTCCTCTCTACTTCTTACTCTCATGTCTATTTCCTAGACACATCCACCATTAACCAATTTCTTGTGTATCCTTCTAGAGATAGGTCATAGAAAGGCAAACAGAACTTGAAACACACATCTGCTGGACATACACAAACAAGAACATAATGTATACATTCTTCTCCGCCTGACTTTTTTTTTCCTTTGTTGAACTTATACCCTGGCTGTTGTTGAGTATCAGTACATACAGATCTGCACATTGATTTCGAATGACTCTCATTTGCTAAGAAGCACCTACCAGGAAAGTCCAGAGCCAATCACCTTCCCCTTGTCAGTCCCCTTGTCAGTCCTGATCAGTTTTAATGAATTAAAATTTTTGTTTTGACTTTTAATTAGGTACCTAAAACCTGGATTCCACACTAGACTAGTAGACTGTGCTTCAGAATTATCTGGAAGTCTGTTAAAAGGCAAATTGCTGGACAATCTGAAGAGTTTCTGATTAAGTAGCTCAGGAGTGGAGGTGGGGCTTGTGAATTTGCATTTCTAACAAGTTCTCAGGTGATGTGGACGCTGCTGGTCCAGGAGCCCCACTTTGAGAACCATGAGTTCTGAAAGGGAAGCCTTGGGGATGTTTTATTCACTAAATTATTCCCAGTGCTTGGCTCAAAATAGCAAGCCGTAAATAAATATTTGTTGAATGAAAAATAAATGAAAGAATGCGAGCACCCCGACTAGGACATTGTGTATGCATTGGTTTGGGGCGGAGCCAAAGCTGTCCGGCCGAAGAAAAATTGAAAAAGCTGCTGAGCACATCGGAGTTGGAATCTCCTGCTCAGCTGGTCAGACAGGTTGGCCCACCCAGCCCTCTCCCTGCCCCCTCAGGATCTAACCTTTGATGCCACCAACTCTCCACACTGATCCTGATCCTGATGATTGGGCTTAGAGACCGGCAGGAGTTTCCAACAAGATCCTTTCTTTCTTCCCTTGTCTTGGTGAGCAAACTGGGGAGGCTGAGAGACAAAGTGGCTTGCCTGGTTTCACATGGTGCTTCTGGTGATGACAGAGTGCAGGCTTGCCCAGTCAGCCAGAGGAATTGGCAGGACTGAGGTATTCCATGCCACAGATAAAGCCAGAAGGACAGGTTTTCTTTAAGGAAATCTTTTAGTTTTGCGTGAAATTTCACACAGATTCATTAATTGTGAAGGAAGGAAGGAAGAAAAGGAAGGAAGGAAGGAAGGAAGGAAGGAGAGTGAGAAAGAAAGAAAGAAAGAAAAGAAAGAAAGAAAGAAAGAAAGAAAGAAAGAAAGAAAGAAAGAAAGAAAGAAGGAAGGAAGGAAGGAAGGAAGGAAGGAAATCAATTTATTGTGTATCTACATGTCAGAGACTGTTCTAGGTATTGGGGATTCAGTGATGAACACAATGAAGTTCCTGCCTTCGTAGAACTTCCATTTCAGGAGGGGGTGCAGACAACAAATAGAAATAAGTAAATAATTTTAGACAGCTATGACTGAATGCAAAAAAGAAAGAAAAACAGACAGTCCAAAGTCAGAGGGGACACATACAGACTATTACCAATTGGTGCTGGGCAGAGCTGAAGGGTTTTTGCTCTGGCGAGTAGCTCTGCTGGCTTCTGGAAAGTTCCTAAGTAGAGATGCTTCAAAACATAGAGTCTGACTATCAGGACAGAAATCAACAAGGCAAGACAATGAGGGAGGAGCTTCTGCTTCACCAGGTGTCTTTTCCTCTGTGTTAATATAAAGAGCAGTGCCTCCGGAGCCAGAGAATGCTGGGTTTAAGTCCTATCTCTCACTTTTCAGCTGCATGACCTGGAGATAGTCTTTTCACCTTTGGAAGCTCAGTTTTTCCATCAGTAAAATGGGAAACAGTGGCAAGAACTACTGCTTGGAGCCAGAGGAGCAGATCCAAACAGTGACAGTTTGGCTAAATGATTAGACTTGCTTGAGCCTCAGAAAATTCATTCATTCATTCATTCATTCATTCATTCATTCAAAACAATTTAAAAAAATCAATCTATTTTTTCAAGCCTCAGCAAATTCTTTCATTCGTTTATTTAAAGAAGAAAAAAAAATCTTTAAAACAGGCATGATAATTGAAATTTCACTGGAATGTTGTAAAGGTTATGGAAATCCATATGTGGGAATTTCATTTAAAAGCTATGCATTCAGGGGCACCTGGTGGCTCAGTCGGTTAAGTGGTTGCCTTCGGCTCAGGTCATGATCTCAGGGCCTGGGATCCAGCCCTGTGTTGGCTTCCCTGCTCAGTAGGGAGTCTGCTTCTCCCTCTGCCCCTCCTCTGTTCCTCTTCCCCCTCCTTTTCTCTTCCTTCCCCTCTTCCTCCCTATGCTCAAGCTATCTCTCAAATAAATAAAACCTTTAAACAAAATAAAAAATAAAAGCTATGTATTCATAAAGTAGCCGCTCCTGTATTATATATTCTTTTTATATTTAATTTTTTAATATTTTTAATTGTGGTAAAACACACATAACGTAAAATTTGTCATCTCAACCATTTTTGGGAGTATGGTTTAATATCAAGTACATCCACAATGTTGTGCAACCAATCTCCAGAACTCTTCCATCTTGCAGAACTAGAACCATACCCATTAAACAATGCCCAGCCCCACCTCTCCCAGCCCCTGGCAACCACCATTCAACTTTCTGTTTTTGAATTTCACTAGTCTAACTACCTCCTACAAATGGAATCCTACAGTATTTGTCTTTACACGAAAGCTTTATTTCACTCACCATAATGTCCTCAAGGTCCATCTGTGTTGTAGCATGGGTCAGATTTCTTTTCTTTTTAGATTGAATAAGATTCCATATTTTGTTTATCCATTCATCCATTGATGGACACTTGGGTTGCTTCCATCTTTTGGCTGTTGTGAATAATGCCACTATAAATATGTATACAAATATCTCTTTGAGTACTTACCTTCAATTCTTTGGAGCATATACCCATACAGGGAATTGCTGGATCCTATGTTAATTCCATTTTTAATTTTTTGAGGAACTGTCTTATTGTTTCCCATAGCAGCTACGCTATTCAACATTCCTGTCAACAGAGCACAAGGCTTCCAATTCCTCCACATTCTTGCCAACACTTGTCCTTTTCCTTTTTTAAAAATAAAGCATAGCAGCCATCCTAAAGGGTGTGAAGTGGTATCTCATTAAGGTTTTTATTTGTATTTCCCTAATGACTAGTGATGTTGAGCATCTTTTCCTGTGTTTACTGGTCATTTATCATCTTTAGAGAAATGTCTATTCAAATTTCTTGCTCATTTTTTACTTGAGTATCTTGTTCTTTGTTGTTGAATTGTAGGAATTCTTTATATATTCTGGATATTAACCCCTCATCAGATATGTGATTTGCAAATACTTTATCTCATTTTACTTTGCTGATTGTGTCCTTTGAGGCACAAAAGTTTTTAATTTAATCTGATGCAGTCCAATTTATCTATTTTTACTTTTGTCACCTGTGCTTTGGGTGTCATGTCCAAAAAAATCATCCCCAAATATAATGGCATGAAGCCTTCCCTCTATGTTTTCTTCTAGGAGTTTTATAGTTTTAGGTCTTATGCGTAGGTCTTTTTTCCATTTTGAGTTAATTTTTGTAATGGTACAAGGGAAGGGTCCAACTTCATTTTTTAAAAAATATGTTATTTATTTACTTATTTGAGAGTGAGCAAGAGAAAGAGAGAGCACGACAGGATGAGGGGCAAAGGGAGAAGCATACTCCCCGCTGAACAGGGAGCCTGATGTGGGACTCGATCCCAGAACTCCAGGATCATGACCCGAGCTGAAGGCAGACACCCAACCAACTGAGCCACCCAGGTGCCTCCAACTTCATTCTTTTGCATGTGGGTATCCAGTTTTCCCAGCACTCTTCATTGAAAAGACTGTCCTTTCCCCATTGAATAGTCTTGGCATCCTTGTCAAAATCATTTAGCCATATAAGCAAGGTTTGTTTCTGCACTGGCTATTCTGTATGTACGTTTTAAGCCTGTACCACACTGTTTTGATGACTGTAGTTTTGTAATACATTTTGAAGCCAGAAAGTGTAGCTTTCAAGTCTGTTCTTCCTTTTTTCAAGGTTGTTTGGGCTATTTAGGTTTCCTTGACATTACATATGAATTTTAGGATGGGTTTTTCTATTTCTGCAAAGAAAGTCATTGGGATTATGATAAGGATTTCATAGAATCTGTGGGTCACTCTGGTAGTATCTGGGTAGTATCGACATATTAATGACATTAAGTCTTCCAACTTGTGAACATGGAATGTCTTTCCATTTATTTTTGTTATCTTTAATTTCTTTCAGCAATGTTTTCAGCATACAGGTCTTTCACTTCTTTGGTTAAGTTTATTTCTAAGTACTTTATTCATTTTGATGCTATTGTGAGTGGAACTGTTTTCTTAATTTCCTTTTTTGGATTGTTCACTATTAGTCAGTGTGGACACAACTGATTCCTCTGTTTTGATTTTGTATTCTGGAACTTTGCTGAATTCACATATTAGCTTTAACAGGTTTTGTGGTGTATATGTATGTGTGTGTGTGTGTGTAGTTTTTAGGGTTTTCTATGTATTAGATCATGCCATCTGTAAAAACAGAGAAATAATTTTTCTTTTCCTTTTCCAATTTGAGTATCTTTTTTCTTTTTTCCTTTTCTTTCTTTTTTTTTTTTTTTTTTCCACCTGACTGTTCCGGCTAGGTCTTCCTGTACTATGTTGAATAGAAATGGCGAAAGTCGGCAACCATGTCTAGAACCTTAGAGAAACCTAGATCTTAGAGGAAACACTTTAAGTCTTTCACTATAATGTGTCAGGTTGCCTGGGGGTTTTTCATCTATGGTCTTTATTATGTTGTGATAACTTTATTCCTAGCTTACTGAATTTTTTTTTTAACAAAAGATTATAGAATTCTTTTTATGATTTTTTTTTTTTTTTTGGCATCAGTTGAGATGATCCTGTGGGGGTTTTTCCTCATCATTCTGTTAATATGATGTATTATATTAATTCATTTGTGTGTGTGTGTGTGTGTGTGTGTGTTGAACCATCCTTGCATTCCAGGAATAAATTCCACTTGGTCAGGGTGTGTAATCCTTTTGATGTGTTATTGAATTGTTTGCTAGTATTTTGGTGAGGATTCTTGCATCAGTGTGGCTTTCTTTTCTTGTAGTGTCTTTGTCATTGGTATCAGGACAATGTTGGCTTTATGGAATGACTTTGAAAGTATTCCCTCCCCTTCAATTTTTTGGAGAGTTTGAGGAGGATTTATACTAATTCTTCTTTAAATGTTTCGTAGAATTCACCAGTAAAGCCATTTGGGCTTTTCTGTAGTGGGAGGTTTTTGGTGACAGATTCAATGTACGGACATCTTTTCACTTTTGCCTTGTTCTCTTTGTTAGAAGCAAGTCACTAGGCTCAGACCACCTTTGAGGGGAAGGAATGGCCAGGAGAGGGCAATGATCTGGGCCATCTCAGCCTTTCTCTGTAAAATGGAGCTATTCCCAACCAACTGGTTAACGCAGATGCTCAGAGCACCTCAGCACTGTGCTTGGTGGCACAGAATTGCTTGGTGATTTGCACTCCCATTTGACTGACTGCAAGATGCAGCCTAAATTTCTGATAAGTGGGACTTTTTGCATCATTGTATAGGAGTCATACTTTGGCAAACGTTCCCATTTCCCTCAAATCAATGAAATTTCAAAGGAATTTCAGCTATACCCTGTGTTTACATTCTCAGCCTCAAGCAATTAACAAGATAAACATCTTGGTCATGGTTTTGTGATTGTAATTTTATACCAGTTGTCATCCATGATCCTTTAAATCACAGATACAATGGGCTTTTTTTTTTTTTCCACATGGTGTTTGTCCAAGTACTGTATTATCTGTCTCAAGTGTCTCTCTTTTGCAGCATCATAAGCTAAGGTTATAAATTATATCTTTTTTTTCTCTTCTGTTTTCCTAGCAGTGCTGGGTACAAAAAGGCTCCCAGTTGAGATTTGTTACATGAGAAAAATGGATGAATGTATGAGGGAGTCCATAGTGCCATTCTGCAGCTAGCCTTGAAGGTTCTGATGCAGTCTGCATGCCCATTGCCTGACATCATGGGCTGAAGGAGAGAATGGCAGTTTAGCATCTCCTGTCAACTGTTGTAGCCACTGGACAAAATGGAAAGATCATCTGTAATCTGTTCAAAGGAGCCATACACTGGAGATCTCATCTCTGTAGTGTCCTTATCACAGGGACTCCTTAAGTCAGTTTACTATAATAAAAAGTAAGTCATTTGCAATTAGACTCTCCCAGAAGCCTATTCTGAGACAGGGATCTGAGTTCAAGTAGCTTATTGAGGAAAGGATCCATGGAAACATGATTGGAGGATCAGAGGAGGGAACCAGGAAGGGACAGAATCCAGTAGAGGTCACATTGATGGGCAGATGACTGGACTGGGCACCTGAACATGGCCTCACAGTGGAGCTCTGTGAGATTGTGTCCAATGTGACTCAGAGCCACCCCCTTCTCATGAGCAGCATGGGAGGTGGGATACTTATACCAATTCCCCATCTCATTGTTTGGGGTTGCACTTCTGCTTGCCTGTAAGCAGATCAACATGATTCTGCAGCCAGAGAATCCTCAGGGAACGGTTACCAGTGCTTGCAGGAGAAGCTTGGAGAATGCTGAGTGCTGAGGGGATTGACATTGTCAGCGCCTGATGCAAGGATTCGAAATTAGATTTACGCACTTGGACCTGAGACCTGATTTTGTCCTTACTGACAAAGCAAGTCACTCCAAATTCCCCAGTCCTCAGTGTGCCCTTCTGGAAAGTCCTCTCTCTTTTTCTCCTCAAAACACTAGGATTTCGTTCCTCCTTGAAGACGTATGACTTGGGATTGTCCACAACATTCCTTCTCAGGGTGAAGTTTCTAGACTTTCTGTGTAGGCAGCCTTCTTTCCATTTTTCTGTTCCTGTTTCACACCAGTCATCGAAGCAGAGCTTCTGGGATCAGGTTGCTCTTAGCAGCTGATCTGTGCATGTCCAACCGCAAGTATGATTCACATTATGCCCTAACGTGGTGTTTATATCATTTGATGCTTTGATTACTTTGTTCAAAGTGATCTCATTTGTTTATGAGCATTCCTTAAATCCCTAGCTCCCTTAAAGTCCCTGCTCTCCTGTCCCTAGTGAAACTCATCCTGCAGACAGAGCTGTGTCCTCTGCTCCTTCCGTAACCCAGGCAGGCCAAGACTATCTCCCGCGCTTGGTGTCATTCCTAGCATAACCAGGGTAAGAGAAAGAAACAAGGCCAAGGCAAGAAAGCTTTGGCCCAGTGTTGTTAGTGGTTGCTGACCCATTCATTCAGATTTACCTGTTACGATGTTGCTCCCTTACAACGTTTGTCTTCCCTCCCTGCTGTTACTTCTCGCTCCTCCGCTCCTCCAGGAAAGTCTTCATCTCTACACTTGTAGGACCAGATCACTGCCTTCTAAGTCTTCTATGGGGTGTGAATAAGTGGATCGGAGAAAATGCATCCATGGTGACTTAAGTATGAGGAAGGTGGGAATCAGCAAAGTAAAAAGGTGTCTTTGCTGCTGGACTCCTCAGAGTCTTGAATGTGCTAGCGTGTCCTATGATTCTTGGTGAGGAAAGATGAACAGTGTTTCCAAAGCAAATGTGACCACAGAACACTGCAGTCAGCTAGAGAAATGTTCTGTGGAACTAAGCGCCGGAAATGCTTTCCTGGATCATGCATTTGCCAGGGAGCTAAAAAACCCTGATAATTCAGAAGGCTTCAGCAGTCCGCAAGGATTCAGTGGCTGCATCAGGCTTCTGACATGGCTACTGCAAACCCCTCGACTCTCGGTTACGAAGCATCTGCTGGATGCTGGGTGCTTTACCATTGGTAAACAGCTTTGCGGCGCAAGATGGAAGTGAAGAGGTGAAGGCATTTGGAGAGTCAGGAAAGGGTGGGGAGACTCTGGGGGCATCTTCATGGAAGCTGGGCAGGATTCACACTCCAAACTGACCCTCAGCACTAGGACTGGCTACATAATTGGCAAGCCTTGTGCAAAATAAAAAAATGAGGGAGCCCTTGCTCAAAAATGACTAAGAATTTCAAGATGCTAGTACAGCATTAGATCTGGGGCCCTTCTAAGTTTGCACAGGTCGCAGCCTTGTGAAGTCAGCCTGCACAGAAGGTACCTGTGCCAGGAGCAGCAGCCCTGGTCCCTCATGGAGCCAGTCAGGTCGCACCTCCTGTCCCCTTCTCCTCCCCCCACCACCCCCAGGCACTTCTCAGAGAGACCTGCTTTCTCCCACTCTGCCTCAGCAGGGAGCTCTTTGTCCCTGCTCTTAATGAATCCGTGGCTGATTAAGCAATGTGCGTGGAGATGACTCAGACGCAGCCTGAAACGGGAGCAAGACCCTGGAGGTTCAAATCCCGGCTTTGTGCCCCGTGCCTGTCCACAACATGGAGCAATTTCATGCTCCCTTTCTGTGTCTTAGAACCCTGCTTTAGAAAGAGGGGTTGAAAATGGTGCCTGCCCTGGGGAAATGATGGTGTCGAGCCAAGGAAGGTCATTCTAGACTCTCTAAACCCTTGGCAAAGGTGGTCGCTTCTGCCCAAGTGTAAGGTTTGCATTTCCTCTTGGAGGCTCCCGGTCACTGATCTCTTTATTTACTTACCCATTCATTCAGGCAGTATTTGGAGGGTGGGTAGGAGCGGACCAGGCAAAGAGGAAGGAGAAAGGCACTCCAGGAGGGTAATAGCTTGTGCAATCCCGCAGGGCTGGAGGAGGGTGGCCCACAGAGGTGAGGACCTGCTATCCCCCCAAGACAGCAACCCCCACCCCCACGCACCTGACCCCGCTGCCTCCTGCGCACACGCGGAGAAACCGGGCTAGCCAAGAGGATGGAAGCTCGTGGTAAACAAGGGCTGTTAGGTTGTCCGTGGATTTTAATCATCCTTCTATCCCCACCGCACAGAAGCCCGAAAAACTGACGGTTGGCCACCACCCAACTCCAGGAGGCCGTCCACCCGGTGCCGTCAAGCATCTCCAGCAATTAGGCTCAGCGTGACAGTTGTTTCTGAGAGGAACAGCCCAGTGAATGGAGTTAATCTCCCTGATTTAAATCCATTAGTGCCTGTGATATACTGGTTCAGTCATTAAAAGCCACTTCACCTCACCCGGATCATGCCTATAGGGTCACGGGCTGACTCACAGTTAATAGTTGGGGAAGGCTTTAATGGAGGGGAGGCTTTGAAGAAGTACAGGGTGTGTTCCAAAGCTTGAAGGTTTAATGCATTTTTAATTAAATGTGCTTTAATAGGATTCAGCACCCACTATCATGTCACTGCAGACAGATTCATTATATTTGTTCAGTTAATTACGCGTGTGTTATTACCCAAGTGTAAACTTTGGTGACCTGGAAAGAAGCTTGACTTCGAGGGACACCCAAGAAGGGACACCCAAGCAAGTCTGCTGGTGACTTTCAGGATTAGATGAACTCATTCCCCACCCTTCAGTCTCCCTCTTTGCTCCTGTGCACCCACACCCAGACCCACCCATGTGGGCACCGGCGTACTCCCTCCGGGGCACAGCCAGGTGCATGTGTGGACATTCTCTCTCTCTGTCTCTCCTCTTTCAGAGAGAAACGGATGTAAGAGATAGTAAAGCCAGGGAAAAAGTATTCCCAGATCGGGCTCCATCCTGTTATCAGCTTCACACGGGGTGCTGAGTATTTTTGATCCTGAGGGTTCCTCTTCCACAAAGTGACAGTGACAGCAATACTAATGCGTAGGTTTCGAGGACGTGATGCCCTTTGAGAGATGCCAGGAGCCCCGCACATGTAACCCACCCCACGAGAAGGCACCCTGTCAGGGCTCTATTCTATCAGCTCAGGGCCCTGGATCCTTGCTGTCCCCCGAGTGTGGGCACGCTGACGGGACCTGGTTGGCTCACAACCAGTGCTCACAACCTGGTGCTCAGGTGAGCACTCAGTTCTGGCTTCCTGAGGACCTACTGTTACTAGGCACCCAGCTCAGGGTCCCTCACCCACGATTGCTTCTCTACCAGGTGAGTACCTACTTGTGGTTGGGAAACCGAGGCTTACCTAATGGATTTATTGCGTTTATTTGATTCTTACCGTGGGCCAGGTATGACCCCTCCCAGGGGTTGGGGATAGATAGGAAAATGAAACAGATGCAGCCCTTGCCCTGGCGCACATTTCTGCTCAGAAAGTTTCGGAGAGCTCACAAGGAAGTGCTGCCATTCCTGGGCCTTTGGTTTGCTCTCAGGTCCGATAACAGTGTAGCCGACCAGGAACCTCCCAGTGCAGTGGACTGAGCGTCCCTGACCATAATGTTGGTTCCAAGTTTGGGGCATGGTGAAGGTGATGGGGGGCACTTGGGAATGGGGTTCCATGTATGGATGCATAGAGAGGAGACCCTCAGGGATGTCTGGGATAAACATCTCAGCCCTTCATGTACTTACCTCGCTTGGGAGAATCTTATTCACGTGCAGATGCTGATTCTGTAGGATTGGGGATGGAGGGTGTGATTTAATTTTGTGTGTCACCTTGGCTAGGCCACAGTACCCAGTTCTCTGGTGAAACACCAGGGACCATGTCCCTGGGGACGTATTGGCTGGGTGGGATTCACATTGAAATCAGTGGACTTTGAAAAGAGCAGATTACCCTCCATGATGTGGGTGGGCCTCATACAGTCAGCAGAAGCCTTGAGAGAAAAGACTGATGTCCCCTGGGGAAGAAGGAATTCTGCCCCCTGAGGAGCTGCAATGTCAAATCTTTCCTGGGTCTGCGGTCTAACAACCTGCCCTGCGGACCTGGGACTTGCCAGCCCTCACTATTACGGGAACAAATTTCTTAAAATATTTCTTTCTCTCTCTCCCTGTAATATCTGTATCTATTTCTATCTGTAATATATTTGAATTTCAAGAATATATTTTTATCTTACTTTGTAATTTTAAAAATAGACAGGACACAGGTAAGCTAATTTTATTTTATTTTATTATTTTTAAAAATTATTTATTTATTTGCCAGAGAGAGAGAGAGGGGTAACACAAGCAGGGAGAGCAGCAGGCAGAAGGAGAAGCAGGCTCCTCGCTGAGCAGGGAGCCCGATGTGGGACTCGATCCCAGGACGCCGGGATCATGACCTGAGCTGAAGACAGATGCTTAACTGACGGAGCCACCCAGGCATCCCAGCTAATTTTAATAATATATTTTATTTAACAGAAATTATCCTGCCTGGTATTATTTAACATGTCATTGGTAAAAACATCTATGAACGAGATAGAGAGGTATACACGTAGCTATATGTGAACATATGTGAACATACGCACAGATATTTCGTGTGTGTAAGGTACAGACCTCTTGCATACACATAGAACTGTCTGTCTCTCTGGAGAACCCTGACTGACACAGGGAATGGGAGAGTCTACATTTTTTATAAGCTCCCAAGAGATGCCAGTCCTACTGGTCTGGGGACCAGACTCTGCCTCAGGTCATAGACAAAGATGATGTCTGCAAATGGAAACTCCATCCCATGAAAACTCTGGGCAAATCTCAGCGTTGCCCCCAAAGACCTTCAGAGGCTAGTTTTGGCTGGAGCTATTCTGCTACGTTCTCTTCAGCAGCTCATTTCTGCCTGACCATCTAAATGCAACCATTTGTCCAAGCTGGCGAGCCACCGGAGTCTCCAAGAACATGCCCTGGCTGCTTTCACCACCCGAGGTCGGTCTGCACTTGCATAAACACGGCTTTTCCCACATACTCTTGACTCAATGAGAGACAGCAGCTCCCAGTGCCAAACAGCTGGATGGAAGCTGAAACGGGAAGAATCAGATTTGGAGCCCAAGTTTCCCAGCAACCCAGATGTCTAGCATCCCACAGACACCATCCCGGGCCCCAGCAGCCTCTTGCCTTCCCTGACACCTCTTGAATGCCAGTGCAAGCTGGCGTCAGTGGGAGAGCTAGACAAAAATAATGAGATAATTCGCAGCCCTTGCAAATGCAATAGGGGGAAACCATTGGTTTGCAATGTGCTTTGTGGCCATGGCCGTGGCCGGCAGCAGGAGGCAGGGCAGCCAACCCAAATGAAAAAGGAGACTAGTGGGGCAGAGGAGAGGATCTCATCAGCAAATTGTTTTCCTCTTCCTCTCCAGCTGTCTGGCTGTGTGAAGGCGGCTGCCAGGATCAGGGGGAAGGGAGTGCCCCTCACACAGCCTGCCCCACCCTGGCACAGGCTGGAGGGACCTGTGATGACAAGTGCCTGGGGGAGGGGTGCAGCCCAGCAATGCCCAGTAGAAACAGAACACAAGGCGCACACGTTATTTTAAATGTTCTAGTAGCCGCATTTAAAAAGTCAAAAGAAATAGGCAAATTAATTCGACTAACATATTTTATTTAATAGAAAATACCCTAAATATTTTTATCTCAACATGTCATGGATATACACATGTATGAATGAGATATTTTACTTTGCCTTTTTTTCTTTGCATGAACTCTTCAAGATCTGGTACACCTCTAGCAGATCTGGATTTGGACAAGCCCCATTTCGCAGGCTTCTCAGCCATCTGTGCCCCAGGGGGTTCCCATACGGCCCCATGCTGTTCTGGATCTTTAACAACCAGCATCTTTAACAACCAGCACCATGGGCTCAAAGACCCTCAAGCAGGTATTTGCTGCTTGCCCTGCACTCGTTCCTAAAAACAGAAAAATGAAGGGGAAAAAAAGTGCGAAAAAATAATCTGGCTAATTAAAGATGCCAGGCAAATTGTGTCTGCTTAACGCTCACAGTAAAATGAATGATAACAGTGGTTCTGCTCAAGCAAGTACTAAATAAGCAAACTTTCTTTAAATAAACAGAAATTGAGTATATTTCAGGAACTTATTTACTCTATGGGTCACAGAAGAGGTTAAACAAAAATTTGTTTTAAAAATCCCAAAGGACACCATCTGTGCTCCCACCACATGTTGTTGGGAGAAGAGGAGGCTCTTGGGGCTGGGAGGTGGGGCAGCTGGTGAGAAACTGGGTTCCAGTGGACACCAGAGCCTCCATCTGCAATGGACGCTCTTGGCTCTCGTGGTCAAGGGCAAGCTCCGTGTGCAGATGAGCAGGGAGGTGAGATCCGGACCCGGAGGGACTTCAGGAGGTTGGATTTCTGGCGAGACTCCCGGCAGACACTGTGCAAACCCTCTGTTGTGGCTTGGGAAGAAGCTGTATCCCACACGTGTGAGTTGTTCACTTGTTGAGTTAGCTATTCATTCATTCATTCATTCATTCATTCTTCATTCCCTTACTCATGTATTTCTTCAGTTAGCTACTCACTCACTCACTCACTCACTCGTTCTTTCGTGCACGGTCTCAGGTTGGGTTCCCTGGAAAGCAGACAGGTTTATCGGGGAGTACTGTGCAGTCGGCACCTAGGGAAGGGAGAGGCCGAAGGAGGCCGGCAGCTGTGCACGGTCATAGTGGAGCCCCAGCCCACTCTGGGCAAGTTCCCAAGATGGATGAACCTCAGAGCTCCCCTGAGCTGGGTTCAGGGGCTAAGGCTTTATACGTACCCCTGTGCTAATCAATCATCAGATGTGGGCTACCCTGAGCAGGGGGCGTGAGGGAGGGCAAGGCGGCTTTCTTCCACCGAGAGCAGAGGGCTGTCTACTGGCAGGACAGCCATGTCTAAGGTAATGGGCTGGGTATTCCTGAATGGGGATTTGGAGGGCACGTCTTATAACCACCCCACACATCCTATAATATAGTACATATAGTCTGGTCTCTGGGCTTCACTCATTCATTTCCTCAGTCATTCATTTGTTCATTTTCAGAATTTATGCATGTCTCTTCTCTGCTTACAACTCTCCAATGACTCCTCTCGGCCCCTCAAGCCCCTCAAGCCCCTCGAGCCCCTCATTACCTGAGCCGTAGGCCCTCTGAGCCTTTGTTGGGGAAGACTCTCACCGTTGCTCATTGTGCTACGGTTTCTTCGTATCTTTTGAACATGGAGGTCTTTCCTGTCCTAAATCCTGCTCCCTGGGGTCTTGGCATGTCTGGTCCTCTTTCATCACTGGGGTCTCAGCTCCAGGCTTCCCTCCTCAGAAGAACCTTTGCAAATGGCCACATGTAGAGGTCTTCACCCTCCAGCCCGCTGCTCCTCTCTAAATTTCTCCTTTGGTTATTCTCTGTACACGCATGATCTGTCACTCTCTGAAATTACCTTGTTTGCTTACTTATTTGCTCATTCTCCTCTTCTCCACTGGAATGTAAGCTTTATGAGGCCAGGTCTGGTCTGAGTGTTTCTTCTTCCTAATCACACAAAGATTTGTAGAAGGAACAAGTGAATGACTCAGCAATTTGCTTACTAATTAAATTATTACTTATTCATTATTCATGTATGGACTCTCTTATTCATGTATTAATCAGTCCAGTCATTCATTTATTTGTTTACTCAATAAGCATTTTATATATCTATAAATATGTATTATATATACTTTTATATATTTAAATATTTAATATATTTATACATAAATAAATTACATATGTAAAATATAACATGGATGTTATACACATATATAAGTATGTATTATATATTATAATGAACACATATGAATGCATAACATATACATTTATATGTAAATATGTAAATATATATCACATTTACTATGAGCTTAATAAAGATATTCTTAGCAACATTATTGAAAACAGCAAAAACCACAAAAATTGTATGAAAAGAACAGACTAACCTTGAGCTTGTCCAACGTTAGGGGATGGCTAAGAAAATTACAGCACATCATGATAGAAAATGAAAAACCTTTTGCAAATAACACTTTTTTCTGACTTCGTGGTAGTGTACCAACAAGGAGCAAGGCCAATAGCTCCATGAGAAGTAGAGAAAAAGCAAGTTTGAAACAAAGTTATGTACAGTATGATTGCAATCATGTCAGATGAGTCTGCTTTGGGGTAAAGACTAGAAGCACCCATGCAATAGTAAATAGAATTAGTCTCGGGTACTGAGATGGCAGGGATGTTCATTTTTTTTTTCAAATATTTCCTTAGTATTCTGTCACATTTCTTAGTATGGGCCCAGCATGCTTCCGCTGCGCGACTCTGCTTCTGTCACATTTCTTAGTATGAAAAAGATGTTTCAGCGTTGTATGGTTCTCAAGGCACGCTGTGATGCATACATAACCTTGAGACCTGGTAAGAAGTACTATTTATAAAGTTTCTTCTGTGTCCCATGTTCAATATGCATTTTTTCACTTAATCCTCAAAATAGTCCTATAAGACAGGTTAGCATTGCATATGTGCGTGCTCGTGCACGTGTGCACGTGCGTGTGGTAGAAAGATGGCCCCAGGACCTGTGAATATGTTACCTGACACAGCAAAATGGACTCTGCTGACATGATTAGTCTAAGGATCTTGCAGTGCATTGATTATCCTGATTATCTGGGTAGGTCCCGTAGAATCATGAAGGTCCTCATAGGAGGGAGGCAGAAGGGTCAGCCCCAAAGATATGATGACAAAAGCAGAAGTTAGAGGGCTGCACGCCACCAAGCAAAGAGGGCAGGTAGCCTCCAGAAGCCATAAAGGAGAGAGAACAGATTCTCCTCCAGAGCCTCCAGAAGAAGGCCAACCCCCTTCAGACTTCTGATCTCCAGGACTGTAAGTGAATAAGTGGGGGGTGTTTTAAGCCTTTCGGTTTGGGGTCAGATTTTACTCCAGTAGAAAACAGTGGATAAATTGAAGCTCAGAAAGATATAATAACTTGTCCAAGGTCAATGGCACAGTTAACATTGACCCAGAAGTCATAAAAGCTTAACTCCTGCTCCCACTGGCACCTCTCTTTGGAGCATAACTGAGGCAGGAGCTCTTTGCTATGAACTATTCATAGTGTTCTATGGATTTGTAGGTACTTGGTTGCTGCCTTCAGTGTTAGGGGTTTAATTCTAAGGGTTAAGCATCCACATATAAATTTCCCCTCCTTCTTCCTTTCTTCCCCCTTTTTTTCTTCCTCCTTTTTCTCCCTTCCTTGCTTGCTTTCTTTCCTCCTTTATATTAACTGAGCACCTGCTATGTGCCAAGCTCTGTCCCAGATTCTGAGAATACACTGGAAATGAGGTAGACCAGATGCCTATGCTTAGGGACTTCTTGCTATAATTTTGCCCAGATCCTGCAAGTATCTAGAACTCGGTGGATAATCTGTGCTAAAGAAGTCAAGCTTCAGCTCTATTCCCATATAGAAGTGGGGAGCATTAAGGTTTGAAAGAACCAAATCTTCCTCTTCAATCAGGTCCTATTTCCCCAGGGGGATCCTGGAGAATAATGAAACTGTACTTCGAGAAGATGGGAGAGAAAACACCCAGATTTTCCCCTTCTGGGTCCTGCTCCTAAAAGCCTCTCCACAGATTTTCTGTCTCCCTGGGGTTTGGGAAGGATGGCAGGCTCACGTGTTCAGAATGTCGGAAAGGCTCAAACCAGGAAGGAATAGGAACAGGCCCTCCAGGTCAGGAAGTAGGGAAAGTCAAATCCAGAGTAGTGTGGGGGAGTGAACCCTGAATTGGGCGTCTGGTGTTTGAATGCCATCTCTGTCTCTCACTCGCTCCCCATGTGGCTTTGGGTTGGTCAGAGCACCACTCTGTACCTCAGTCTCCTTATCTGTTCCAAGGGATAATAGTATAACTTCAATCCCCTCTGTCCCAGGGTTAGTGATACAAAAGAGAAAATACTTGTAAAGGACCCCAGTACAGGGCTAGCTGATGGATGCTTATGCACTCTGGGGTGAGAGTGAGCAAACACATGGGAGCATTTGCAGCTTGTGGCAGCTGTAGAGGTGAAGTGGG
This sequence comes from Mellivora capensis, assembly GCA_004024625.1. Taxonomy (NCBI): domain Eukaryota; kingdom Metazoa; phylum Chordata; class Mammalia; order Carnivora; family Mustelidae; genus Mellivora; species Mellivora capensis. The sequence goes on from PISX010001075.1 coordinate 151,783, forward strand.
TACAGGTCTCTTTCTACCAGGAATAGCTCCAAATATGGGCATGTGGAGCTCTGGTTCTTTATCAGATTGTGTCTGCCTGTGCTGCTGTGCGCCTGTGTGTGCACACGTGTGCACACGGGATGGTACAGTGTTCAGTTACGCAGCACAAGGCAGCCTGAGACTCGAGTCCTAATTCTTCTCTCTGGACTTCAGTGTTCCTTTCGATAAAACCGTCGGTGGCCACAAACCGAGGGCTGTGCCCCATCTCGACCCCCCCCAGATGGGTTGTTTTCATCAGAGTGTTGAACATTTCTTTCAATAATTGCTTACATTTTAAAAAGTAGAGATTTTGCCTACAAAGTAAAAATCTAAGTTTTTTTATTCTTTTGGAACTCTTAAGGTCTGGGGGTCCTGGGCCTGTGCTCCAGACAGCCACACCTGTTTGGCTTGGTGCCGAGTACCAGCTTGTCCCCTGTGCTCTTGCTATGAACCACAGTCCCCACTGCTCCCAAATGTCTTACGCCCGGCCGACGGTGCCGCTTCACGGGCATGCCATCTGCCAGGCTCTGCGATGTCTGCCATCCCCAGGCTAGCAACATTTTGTTTCTCAGCAGCCAGACTCCAGGCACAGGGTCACTAGTCCTAAAGGGCAGACAGAGACCTACTGGGAGAGAGAAATTCTAAGAGACTCTAAGTGGCAAGTAAGGAATGCCAGAAAAATTCCACTTTCTTCTATGACTAGGGAACAGACGTCCCAGGAGCTAGATCTCTGGCAAGTCCTTTCCTTGGTGCCGGCCTCAGTTTCCCCATCTTAAAAAAGGTGCTGGGATGAGATGATCTCCAAGGCTTTTCCATTCTTCTGCTTTTTGATTCTCTCTCTCTTCCCTCCGCCACACATGTCTACACCCAAGTGCACACAGTAGATTACATGTTTTTTGTTTTTCCACCAGAGCCTGCAAACCCGATATTGCCCTTTCCAGAGTGTGGCCCAGCCACCAGGCTTCAGATGAGCTACCGGCTGGCATTGTGTAAGGGTAGGGAGTGGCTTTAGTCAGCTAATCTCCTCTCTTATCAGTGCTCTCCCCCAGGAGCAGACAACAACAAGAAACTGTTCTACAGGTAGCAGGAGCTCAGCTGGAGAAGGGCTCAGATCCCACCCGTTGAAGGCAGGAGGGAGGAGGGCACAACCCAGACTCTGTTCTCACCTCTGGCTAGGCCCACAGAGCTGTAGGAGCGAGCTCTCGGGGACCATCAAAATGGTTAAAGCAAGGTCAGGCTCTGATCCAGGATCCCTTGGAGGGGGAGCTCACTCACTGCCTCTAAACCATGAGGGCCCGTCTCTCACACTCCAGAGTTCTCCACAAAGAATGGAAGTGGGCATTCCAAATAATTTCGTATTCTGCTTTGTTATTATTATTATTTTTTTCAGGCCTCTTAGAAATGGAGTGTTTCGGGTGGGAGGAGTCTGGACCTATTACAAAAAAATACAGCACTGCCAAATCAGAGTTAAAATACTGGGACATTAATTTACATTGAACAATTCAGGCTATCGGCCAAGAATGTTACAATGTAATTCCATTGTGCTATTCAGAAGGCAATGAGTGAATTTATTAAAAAAATATTAAGTCTGGTTCAGAAACTGGACACATATTTAAATCTGGGAAGTGAGTCTGCTCCTCTTGTAGTCCGTTGTGACAGACAAATTGCCCTGTGTACGGATTAAGTCTAAATTGAGTCCCCCAGTGAATGAGCAGTTGGGTGTAAGGGCCACCAACCTAACCCGAACCTGGGAGAGGCCCAATTTCACTGCACTGATCTTGAGAAAACTCTATGAAATGGCTTCCACGTGATAATGACCTTGAAGTTGCTTCATTCAGAACCAGACTACAGTGGCTAACACCAGGCCAGGCCCCACCTACTTATACTGGTATCAGGCTGCCCTTCTTGCTTTTTTATTAAAATCCAAGTCCTCCTGGGAAGGGCTGCAAATAAGCAGCCACTAGTCACTCACCTTTTAGTGCAAATTATTTCATTGACCATTACTATGTGGCTGTCAGTCAAGAGCCCAGGGCACCAGCCACTGGTCGGGGAGGCTTGGCTGGGTTGGGTGAAGCAAGCCACAGACTCAGGGGATGGAAGATCTGGAATCTTCCTCCCCTTAGTAACTGTTAGCCCTGGGATAGTGAGCAGACCACCGCATTTCTCCTTCACGGGTCAAAGTGGAGATAATGTAGTCCTCAAACCATGACAACCCAATTCTAGATGTTGGGTGCATAAAAGAAATCAGTCTCCTCCCTCATAGTAGGTTGGGGATGCAGATAATCGAGAAGTAAATTATTTCCACCAGAAGGGAAGAGCACAAAACCAAGTATGGGATAAAGACCAGAGGTGGGGAAGCAGCCTCATTCGGTGACAAGGAAACTTCTCTTTGAAGAAAGGATGCTTAAGCTTAAGGAGAAAAGAAAGGGCCTTCCTGCCAGTGTATCCGGAGTAAGTGTTCTCGGTGGAAGAAACCACATGGACGGAGGCTCAGAGTGGGATGCGGTGGTGGGAGAAGCAGCAAGGCTGCCTGGTTGCCTGAGGGAGCTCCGGGGAGGGGGTCAGATGGGGCTACGGAGCGGGGCGGAGCCAGCATCATCCGGACCCCTGTTTCATGCTCAGGAATGTGCATTTTATTCTAAATGACTAGGAAGCTGCTGGAATGTTTTTATTTTTTATTTTTTTTTCATTTTTTAAATTTCTTTTCAGCGTGCTGGAGTGTTTTTAATACATGGGAAAGCATTTTCATTATTAGGTGAAAGTGTTCTATAAACTTGAAAGCACAAAGGCAAAGTACTATTATTATCATATGTGTGAATAACAACTTTTCATTGCACTGAAAGCTCTTCTGATTCTTCTTGATTATTCTGTTCCCTCAGTGAAAGCCGGCGGTCCTGGGATCCTGAGGCACAAGCTGTGAGGGGGCTCCGGGGCCACCTCTCAATGGGGGCCACCTTTTAGGCCATGGGGCTGCTCAAAGTCAGTGGTGTGTCCAGAGCCCGGGCACCAAGCCCCAGGCCGGCCACCATCTTTCCTGCTGTCCTGGTTTTCTCACCTGGCGAATGGGATGCAGGGACGGGCCGGGGAGTGTTGTGACAGATCTCATTCCTCACAGGGACATTGCCAGCTTTAGTCAATGCCTGGTAAGGTCTTTGAGCTCCTGGACCATCACACGGTGTTGCCTCTGAAGGAGAACCCAGCACATCCGTGGGGTGCCCTGGACAAGATGAGAGCCTTCCACGTGTATTCTGAAGGAACATGTATAGTCATGGCCTGCCGTTCTCCATTTGTTCTTTTAACAGTCTCATCAGCACCACACTTCTCCACCTCCCTGCCGGTTCCTTGTGTCTGAGGAGCAGCCTTCAGCGAGCTACCTTTGTGGTCCATCAGGATAGGCTGGATTCTGCCGCATAACATGAAAAGTCCCCTGTCTGGTGACTTCCGTCTTGCAGGTGCATTTCTTGCTTAAGCCGATGTGCAGCCCAAATAGGCAGGAGGCTCTGCTCAGGGTAGAGACAGGCGCTCGGGCCAACTGACGTGCCCTCTCAACATGGGATTCGGGGATCCCCTCAGGAAGGGTAGAGCCCGAGACTGGCCACAAGGACCTTGCACTGGAAAGGCCCCATCCACTTCTGCTCACATCTGGGTGTCCAGAACCAGATTCACGGCGCATCTCCAGGGTCGGTGGTAGGAGCGTCTCCAGCACCCTGAGATCCAGCACCCAGTACAGAGGCCTTCGGTGGAGAGTTTGGGAAGTGCTGCCCACCGATCTAAGCCAATCTGACCAGTTGTCAGTATCTCTTATTAAGCATCTGGGGGGCGGTCAGGAGGCTGGGGACTGCGTGTTGCCTCCCTAAGCTTCACCGTAACATGTGGTCTATTGAAGACACTTCTCGGGTTGAATTTTGTTACTCGTACATCATTTCAGAGGTAACGGGAAGAAAGAGTCCCCTAACAGCACACAGACACAAACAAGCATCAGTTCCTGTGAAAGAAGCAAAGCCCTAGCTCTTTGTGCTTTGGTCGTCCTGACAAGTCCTTCCCAGGACAGGTTCACTCGGTGGGGGACGCTACCTCGTCTTCTGGCAAATTAGTTGACCTTCTCGTGGAACCAGGCAAGAGTCCATGCTTATGAGGCAGAGCACTGGACAGAGAGGACCACACTGCCCATACCGTCGGGTCGGCCCCCCACATTTCTTGAGCTGCACTCACTTCACCAAAGGAAAATGAACCCCAATACCCTGTGTTCTAAACAGTCTGGTGCAGATTTGGTTGAGATTATTCGAAGCACCTGTGGGATGTGGATTCCCCAAAAGGTCCTTTGACTATTACTAACTGTTTTCCCCTGGGTATAGATACAGTTCATTCCCATATAAGAGATGGACACACTGAGGTACGTCCATACAAGGGAATACTATTCAGGAATACTATTCAGCAATAAAAAAGAACGGGTTTCCGATGCATGAATGACATGATGAGTCCCACAAAGATTATCCTGAGTGACAGAAGCCGACACAAGTGACCACTCCATTTATATGGGATGTCCGGAAGAAAAACACATCTGTGCAGACAGGTCAGAAATTAGGGGTTGCCTGTGGTGGCAGTGAGGGGTGAACAGTAAATATGCCTAAGGGGCATTATCAGGGTGCTGAAAATGTCCTAAAAACTGATGGACAGCTCTGTAGATTTACTAGAACATCACTGAATCGCACCCTTGAAACGAATTAAATGATACATAAAATGTGCCTCGGTAAAGCTATTTAAAAAGTAAAAATAATGAACTCACCCATACACTCACTCACCTCACTGCTTGGAGTGCATTTAAAATAAGTTATGGACAATATAACACAAAAAAAATGAAGTTTCTCTCCCCAGGCATTTTTCAATACCTCCATCTACCTGTTTGTGCTTTCAAAAGAACAAATTCATCCAGTCTGACGCCAAAGGGTTGGGGTTCCCCTGGAAGGCCTTCCAACAGGCCATCCAGGAAGTACAACAGTTCATAGCTGAGATCTCCCAGGGGGCACCCCTTCCTCCCAGACACACACCAGCAATAAGAAAGGTGGTTTATTATTATTATTATTATTTTTTAATTTATTTATTTGTCAGAGAGAGAGGGAGAGAGCGAGCGAGCACAGGCAGACAGAGTGGCAGGCAGAGGCAGAGGGAGAAGCAGGCTCCCTGCCAAGCAAGGAGCCCGATGTGGGACTCGATCCCAGGACGCTGGAATCATGACCTGAGCCAAAGGCAGCCGCTTAACCAACTGAGCCACCCAGGCGTCCCAGAAAGGGGGTTTAAAAGGAAAAAAGAAAAAAAGAAACTTGGTAGACCTTGGACTTGAAGTTGCTAACCGCTACTTTAGTCTCAGCTCCCATCTGTGAAAGGGGGCTAATCTGAGCTTCTTGTAGGCACAGCACAGGGCCGTAGCTGCTCATGGCAGAGGTCGTCATCCCCCGGGCTTCTGCAGAAAGGTGGTATTTCTCTATTAAGGATGGAGTCAGTGCCTCCGCGTCTACCCTGGGCCCTGTCTAAGGGACAGCAGTGCTTCTCCAGCTGAAGGAGGTCATGCTAACATGCACAGTCTGATTCCAGAGGTCCTAAGAGGTGCGGATGCCTGAGGACACGACTGTCCCTAAAGTTGCAAGGAGAACTTGCAGCCTTCATTTGGCAGGGACTTTAAACATCCCACCACTCCTGACTTCCCCACTGCATCTGATTGCCCTCCAGAATGACTTGGGAAGCACTGACGGCTGGCTTTGCCAGCAGGCCTCCTGAATCGGCATCTAGGGGAGAGCCATGGAACCCGAGAGTTCAAAACTTCCATGGGGTCTGGACTCCCTGGTTAAGACATGTCACAGGAGCTCGGGACATACCTGATTAGGAAGCAGGAAACCTGGCTTCTAGTGTCCTCTCTGCCACCTTGCGACCTTGGTGGGGGGATGTCTCCTCTCTGGGCCTCGATTTCCCCTTCTGAACCAACTTGGGTGGTGGGAGAGGTGTGCGCCCACCTCTTATCCCACCTCCTGGTCTGTGACTCTGTGAGCCCCAGAGCTCCTGGCCCGTTCCCAATTTCCAATTGGCCGTGGCATTTCTGTGACTCAGGGTGCAGGCCCAGCAGCTGGTGGGGGGGGGTGTATCCGGTGGGGGGAGCAGAGGGCGGGGTGCCGGGCTTTCCACCCCGCTGCCACTGGAGCCAGGCACCCAGCTCGAGCTATTGTACTCATGGGAGGTCTTAGCTGGTGAGGCCGCCAGGCTGACTGCTCAGGCGCCAGAGCTGTTTCATTATTCCATCAAAGTTCATTATGCTGGGGAGGAGACCAGTAATAAAACATGATTACAAGTGTCTCCAATGAGCACTTAAAGACATAATTCGTGGTATACATTCTGCTGCATCCCTGTTTGTGGTCACATAACGCACGGAGATTTGCACCTCTGATAGACTCCAGTCTTCGTGTTAATTGAAGTGAAAAAAAAAATGCCCGAAGCACTTGCTTCAATTTGTCTTGGGACTGAGTTTGGTTGTTTCATACGGAGGCACGATTTGCCGTTTTTTAAAGCACCCAGTTAATTACGTGTGTAAAAGGCAGGTACAGTGACACCAGCGACACGGAGGGACCAAATTAAAGCCAAGCATATCAGACGTTATTGGCAAAGGACTTGGGGAGAAATGGCTTTTCCTTCCCTCTTCCTTTCCCGTTACTGCCCAACACCGCCCCCATCACTCCCTCTGCCCCCCATTCCTGTCGACATCTCTTTTCTTCTAGCAGCTGGTGATGAGTGCCGGAAGGTAATAGATGATACTTTACATACCAAAGCGAACAAAATGGGACTCTGTGGCCTGTCCCATGTCATCTGGGTCAGTGTTGTCAACAGAATGAAGTCTTGATTGGCACTGACTCGCGGGTTTGAGCCCGGTTTTTTCAGGATGTGGGTTGGAGACCAAGAAGGCAGGACAGTGTGGCGAAGAGCTTTTGTACAGGGGGGCAGGATTCCCTGGGCTGTGGCCATATAAGTCCCTGTAGGTCACATCTCTCCCTGCGTCTGTCTCGGCCTCTACAGGTCTGGGGCAGCACCGGGCAAGGCCAAGGCTAGGGGTGTGAGGCCACTTGTTGGCTCTCCTTTTACCCCACCTCCCTGGGTGCCCTGGGGCCAGGCCCTTCCCCTCTGCGCGTCATGGTTTCTAGTCCTTGTTAAATGGGAAGTTTGGTCTAGGCAATGCCCCCCATTGTTGCCTAACCTTAAGAATCATGTGAGAAGCTTGTTAAAAACAGATGTCCTCAGCCCTGGAAGCAAGGATGTCAGATCAGAATTTTTCCAGGAGAGACCAGGGAATCAGTTTTCAGTAAACCTTCCTAGTCATCCAAGGCAGTTCAGAGGAAATTTTTGGATGTGTTAGATATTCACATCATTGATAAATGTCACGGTATAAATGGGCAACAGTAAAGTGTTTCTGTCCACTCTGCCCCCAAGCCACTAGGTTCCTGCTGCCGATCATCACCAGATTAATGGTTCTGTGTGTACGCACGTGCGTGTACTCTTCCAGAGAGATCTGTGATCTTCAAGCCAGAATGTACGTGTGTGTATACACGTGTGTGTGCGTGTGTGTGTATAGTTCTTTACCCTGTCCTTCTTTTTTCTTGTATAAAGGATAGAATACTGTACACACTGTTCTGTATCTTTATTTCTTTTTCTCATTCAATGCATCTTGGAGATCTTTTTATAACAGTTCCTGAAGCCAGTGATGTGCTGGAGCCAATAAAGACCTATCTCTTCTCAAGTCCAAGTTCAGTGACCTCATGTTGGGGACTTGAGGTTGGCCGTGGTAGAAGTGTTTTCCCCATGGACACATGCTACCCTCTGGCTGCCCCGTCTTGCCAGCCGGAGTGCGGGTTCTTACACGTTCAGCGGCACACTACTGCATAAGGGCGTCTTCCTGTCTTTAATGGCTGCCTTGTAATCTGTTGTATAGACGGATTCTATTTAATCAATCCCCTGTAGATAGACATTGGGTTGTTTCTGATCTTCTGCCAATGCCAACGATGCCGAAGTCAGTTGGTTTGTACGTACATCACTTCACATGCGTACGTGACTCAGAACTGGTTCTAGAAGTGGCCTGGCTGGGTCCAAAGTCTGTGAATCTGTGGTTTGGAATGGTGTTGACACATCGCCTCCGAGAGGGAGGGTTGTGCGAGTTGCCAATGGAGGATGAGAAAGATGCTCTCCTCACACCCTCCACATCATTAGCTTTTAAACTCTGTGTCTCAGGCTAATGAGCGTTTCCTCAGGATGAACGAGGCTGAGCTTCTGTTCATGTACTAAAGGGTCACTCACGGCTCCTTTTCTGTGACCCACTGATCATTTTGGTCAAGAGAGTTTGAAAAACCCAGTCTCGTTTCATCTTTTATCACACGGGGACCCCGAGGTGCTGAAAGTAGTAGACAGTTGACTTTGCCCCCACCACAGGAAATGGGAATGAAGGGATTCGGATCAGCAGGTATGGTGCCTTAAGATCACTGGGGGTGCTCCCATAGAGCCAGGTAACATGCCTACAGGTGCAGAATCACAGATGGTGTCAGGTGCTGGAGAACACACCAGAGGTCATGCTGTGGTGGCCCAGGGCTGGACCTCCCGGTGGACTCTTGGTCTGCTCCCTGGTTGGTTTTTTTTTTTCTTTTTAAATTTCAATTTAAAATAATCATCAAATTTCAAAACAAGAATATTTGACATACACATTCTTATTTTTGGTTTCCCTTGGAGGAAGCAAATGTTCTGGGGGGGACAGCTGTCCACATGTGTGTGGCAGCGTCTTTGTGATGGGGGCAGAGTTCATCACAGCCTTCACCGATCCTCAGGGTCCCCGGTGCTGCCACCACAGTCACCCACGGCATATCGTCACTCTTGGGTTCTCTTTTCCTTATACTGAAGAGAGAAGGGAAATATTTCTAGTGTCATTATCCCTGTCGAAACAGGAGGGTAAAAACTGGACATGGAGGGCGGCGTATTTAAAGATAAATCACAGTAGTGTCTTTCTTTTTTAAGATTTTATTTATTTACTTATTTATTTATTTGTCAGAGAGAGAGAGTGCGCGCGCTCACAAGCAGGCAGAGCGGCAGGCGGAGGCAGAGAGAGAGGCAGGCTCCCTGCCAAGCAAGGAGTCTGATGTGGGACTCGATCCCAGGACGCTGGGATCATGCCCTGAGCCGAAAGCAGCAGCTCAACCCACTGAGCCACCGAGGCGCCCCTAGTAGTGTCTTTCAAAGCAAAGAGTGTGTGTATGTGTTGACCTGTGGAAATGCAGGCGTGAGTGACGCCCCTGCAGGACCTGCAACTTAAGAGAATGTGAAACTATGGGAAGAAGCCATCAGCTTCCCTTATTAATATCTGCCTGACCATGGAAAGTTTTGGTGTGAGAGGTTTCCTATCCTGATCTCAGAAATCAGCAAGGGTGTTTTCACAGAGATGGCTCCAGAACGTCCAAATCAGAGAGGTTTAGAGACGGCCCGCTGGTTGGAAGTGGGGCCTGGAGAGTGGTTTTGCGCTCATTACCCAAGCATGCTGGTTTTACCTAGATTTTCCTTTTATCAAGAACTACTTTGGGGGCGTCTGGGTGGCTCAGTGGGTTAAGCATCTACCTTCAGCCCAGGTCAAGATCCTAGGGTCCTGGGATCGAGCCCCGGGTCTGCCTCCCTGCTCAGCGGGGAGCCTGCTTCCCCCTCTCCCTCTGCATCTCCCCTTGCTTGTGCTCTCTCCCTCTCTCAAATAAATAATAAATAAAAATATTTAAAAAACAATGGCTTGGGGAAGATGTTAGAGATGGGGAAAGAGGATAAGTGTGAGACACCCCACCTGGTGATTTGGTGTTTCCATTTCTAATACCTGTGAACCTGGGTTGTCGGCCAGGGTCCTGCAGGAGACTATTCATAGACTCGAGCCTTCAGAAGCTGTGCTCCTGGATCTCCAGAGTGTGGTCCAGATGGGCCCTCGTTCTGGCTGGCTTTGCTCTGATCTCCTTGGTGACAGGTGAGACCTCAAATCAGCTTATCCTCTAATGGAGAAAAGCCTTAACTCCATGGGGCCCAGCCAGGCTTCCAAGGGCCCAGTATGGGCATGACCAGGAGAGCAGACATCCTGGGCCCTCCCAGAGTCTCCGTGGGCAAGCAGGTGATGCTGGCTCCAGGTAGAGTATGTTAAGGCATTTGAACCATACAAACAAGTGGTAGTACCCAAAACACTGGGATCAAACCTGTGAGGAGCCTTCTGCCGGACTGTAAGGAGATGGTGAAGAAAGCTGGAACGATGGGGGTACTGAGGGAATGGCGGCTGCCTTTCCTCACACTGAGCTGGCAGACATCATGGTTCCTGTGGCCACAGTAACTCCAGACTTCCTTATTTCCTCCTCCAGTGTGTTTCCAGAAGGCCAGTAGCTGTAATGGTGGCCATTTATTAAACACTCACTGTATTCCAGAGACCATGCTAAGCCTCACACCAGCCTGCTGCTGACCGACGGCTCTGCATTTAGCCCCATGGGACAGATGGGGACAAAGAAGCTTTGGAAGATGAGGTCCCTGCCCAAGGCCTCGGTGCTGAGGAGTGTGTGCCAGGGCGGGAACACGACCTGGTCCCAAACCACATGCTCTGAATCACCTCGTTTCATGGCAGAAGTAGCTGATGGTGGTCTGCATGCCAAGTTCTTTGGCACAAGTAGCCCATGGTGGTCTCCGTGCCGAGTTCTTTGTAGATAGGTTTTTCTTGGCATTTTAATATGAATTGTTTGCCAATGCTTAAAAATCAGAAGACTTCACCTAAAAATGGGGGTGGCGGACCTGACATCACAAAGCCGATAGACACCTATCCTGGTATAAAGCAAAGAAGGAGAGGGCAGGAAGAGGAAACAGTCTCTTGATTGAATGGTGACAAAGGAACCCAGGCCCAACCTTTCTTGCCTCATGGACCAACCTTCCCGCACCGGAGCCAGCCTCTGCCCTCTGACTGTGTTCAGGGGTGAGCCTCAGAACCCCGTTATTTGGTTCAGGGAAGATGATTCCCCCATCTTACTGCTTTTCTCTCCCGCTAGGAAAATTACAAGGCTGTTTATATCTGGATGATGAAAACATCTGTGAATTAAGTTCATCACGTGGTGATTTAGCTGGTGTTTTAGCACATTTCTTCCTATTCCTTCCATGTGGAGTGTTGATATCCCATAGCACCCCACTTTGACTTAGGTCTAAGACCCCCCCTAGCGGGAGGGAGCGTTGGTCTCTGTGAACTTAAACCAGTGTCAGACTTGCATATGAAGTTTACCATTTCCTACCTGTGTGATCTTGGCCATGGTATTTCATCTCTCTGTGCTTTAGTTTCCTCATCTATAGAACAGGATAGACCTTCCTCCAGGGTGCAGTGGGTGTTGGATACAACAGAGGGCTCAAGTGTCTGGCACGATGCCAGGAACAGGCACCAGGGAGGCATCTTGTGACCTCTGGCAGGAATGGGCAGAAGGTTTTGCCTACAGGCCAACTCTGATGGGTTGATGTGGCTGCTGGGAACATTCTGTCTAATTTTTCAGGACCATGTTTAGGCTCATGGGAAAGAGGGCTGTGATGTCTCTCTGGCAAGGTGGGTAGGGAGGGTGAGCAGCAAATGATAAGTTTATATTGTGCCTGAATTTCTAAAATTACTTTAGAGAAAGCATTCCTCTCTCCATTTGAATTCCTTTCAGAGTCTGAAAGGAGAGAAGGCCACCTCTTGGAAGAACGCGTGTTCCTTAGCCCAAGTCCAAGAAGCCAAACAGAGAAGGTGGTGTGTCAGAGAGACTGGATTCCAGGGAGACCCAAGGCTGTGCATCTGAGACAAGTGTGCAAGCAGACGGAGAGCCCAGATAATGGGCTCACTGGTTGACGGATGTGTGTGGGATCAAGGTGATTCCTTGTGAATCTCCTGGGTGTGGCCTCCTTTGTCATTGATATTCTACGCCCCTCCACCAGGGGCAGGGGTGGGCCTGGGAGGGTACTTTGCTTGGTGGGCACTCCTGGAGGGGGCATGAGGAGCACTTTAGGAAAGAGGGCGAAGAAGTCCAGTTCAACGCAACTCCTCCCCCACCTTTCATCCCATCTTGAGTTCCACAAAGGCTTGGGTGCTTCCTCTCCTATTGCCCTCTGAGATGAGGAGCCATCAGTTCAGAGGGATGGAAGCTAAATGTTTCCGACTCATTTACGGTTGGGTCAGCAAAACCAGGCACTGGTGGGGAGAAGACCTCCCAGGAAGTTATATAAGCTTCCTCGTGGAACTGAGAATCCTTGTTCTGGCCGGGCTTAACCCAATCAGCTGGGGCTGCCCTTTGATTCTAAAGATAGAGCAGAGATGGGGGTTGGGGGATCCCCGTCCCCATTCCAGTCCTCTCTGGTCTTAATTACACAAATCCCACCCTCCGGAAACAGAAATCCTAATTAATAGTAACTGAAGGAGGACAGAGATCTAGAGACCCATGTGCCTTATCTCGGTAATTTCAGAAGAGACGTGGAAAAAAAAAATGGATCCTGAACAACTATTTGTCTAATAAACAGCCCTCAGCCCCACCCCTTCCATTTCCTGCAAAGAAAGCTCTGTTGCAGTTAATCTGTCTTGGCTCCACTCGGAGGACATTATCATTTTTATCGGCCTCATAAATCGCCTTTCCAGATTACCCAAAAATATACATCGCCCCACTGTAATTATTCCAGACCCCCGCCTTCTCCTTTTTCATTTTGATCCCAGGTAAACCCAGTCATTACCCGCATCAGTGTGGCTTCCCAAAACGTCAAGATTAAAACGGACCATGGAGACTTATGCAAGACTGAGTCAGCCAAGCAATTTGAACCAATAAATATCAAAGTCGTGTCTAAGCAGAGAACAATTCATTTGATACCACATCTGTCAACAGGCCTGTGGAGGATTTTCCTTCCTGGGGCTCCTCCCTGGCGGCCAAGCTTGCTCTTCTTCCAGGTACAATGGAGGAGCTGGATTTGGCCTCCCAGGAGGAAGGGGCCCTGTGCCCAGGAAAGCACTGGATGCTGGGACTGGGTGTGGGGGTGGGTGTGGGGGTGGGGTTCAGGGGCCAAGCTGCCTGCTCTCCACCCACTATCAAAAGGGCTTGCTCTAATGTCTCAACTGGGCAAGTGCACTCTGCAATTAGCAATTCTTTTTTATTGGCTGATGTGGGCCTCTGGCCAAGAGGAGCTGGGATTGAATCAATATTCCTTTTATTATGTCATCATAGCCAAATGAATTATGAAAACAAAAGTTCAATCTGAAGCTGCCAATGCTAATTACTGGGTAGGATGTGGAGGCACAATAAACAAAGGGCTCCCTGTCCAGGTGGGAGTTGGAGGAGGTGCCCTGTCGCTGGGTCTGGGGGCTGCCAGGCCCACCTCTGCCTCTCCCTGCAAGCCCCAGACTCCCAGAGGTAACTTGGAAGGGGTCTAGCCCGCTCTCGGATGCCAAGTTTAAACCAGCCTGATACAATTCAACTCAAGCAGCATTTACTGAGCATCTACTGGGTACCGACGGGTATGTTTTCCGCACACGTCCACGGTCTCTACATACTGCCGTCTCTAGAGTCTCCCAGGAAAGAGGGTGGTGTATCTTTAGACTCTGACATGAGCTTCAAAGCACAGCTCAGGTGCTATATATGGTGGAAACTGGGCTTCTCTGATCACTGGGCTTCCTTGTTTGTAAACTGGGGATAACAAGATGCATGTTAGAGATTCGAGGAGGACCGCCTGGGAAAATATTTGCCAAATATTGGGCATGAAGCAACAAATGTGAGTAATTCTTTTCCTGTTCCCTTCTCCTCCCCTTCTTCTTCATTTTGTTACTATTACTATTTTGTTACTCTTACACTCCCCTTTACCATCCCAGTCCTTCCTTGAGCATCCCTAATGCCCAGGGCAGGACTCGCTGACACATTGTTAGTTCATTGTATGCTCGGTGAATGGGAGGCAAGAAGGAAGGGAACTGGCCTTGGCAATGTGGAGGTTATAAAGGAAAATTCACATCAGGGTCTTGAACCCCAGAGCCGACAGCCTCCTAGGAACCAGACACAAAGCCAGTTAACTGTAAAATAATAAGTGGAGGGAAGAGCACAGCGTGTTTTCATGGAGAATGGGTGCCTCTACCCACCTCCCTGCTTCTGTCTTGGAGAACCGCGTTGGAAGAATCAGACTCCTCCCTTTGTGAGAAAGTCATCGTCTTCTCCTCGAGTGGAGCAGAGCAGTGATGGCTGCAAAGCCAGATGTGCTCTCTCTAGCATGTCACAGGTGGTAGGGGGTGGGGTGGTCAGGGAGGGGTGGAGGGGGCTGGGGACAAACCGTCACAGCCCCTCTCTGTGCAAAGAACATCTCTCAGACTTTTCCAGTGATCTTCTCGATACATCCCAGATTACTAAGAGTGATGAAACGGCTCCCCGAGATCACATGATGTAACATGTGCCCTGGGGGGCTGAGTTCTCACTTGGTCACATGATTTTAGGAAAGTCACTTTCCTTCTAGAAGCTTTGGCTTTCTCGTCTGGAAGATGGGAACGGTAATAGCGCGGGCTCACACACACGTGCACTATGAATCTCAGGACAGCTGGGTTTTGCCTCCAGTGCTCCCTCTGGGCCTCCTCAGAGCCTCTAGGCCATCGGGGTGGGGGAAGCCTGGCCCCATGAGATTCATCTTTGTCCTATGTCCTGACTCCTGTGCCTGGTGCTGTGCTCGGTCTGCAATGAATGGCAGGTCCGTCTTTGTTAAATGCAGCAAAATAGTTGTAATAACAAAGTCTTATACCATGAGCAACACCCTCTACACCATTTTCCTTTCCCTGGGTCATGGCAAACCTCTGTGGTTTCCACAGCAAGTCAGGGCTGCTAACCTGGGTCAGGTGCCTTGCCTGCCCTTCTGTCCTTCGGGAAGAAAGAGGAAAGCCAACCCTTCAGCTCCCCACAGCAGCATGACGCCAGACATCTCCAGACTCCCCAGGCCCCCGTTTGTGTCAGGAGACAAGGGTTCCTCAGCTGATTTTTGGGGGGGGGGGGCTCATTACCAAAGGCAGAGTCATCAGGGTCCTAGCTGTTAGCTGGCAGGAGGAAAATGGCTTTGATTTCCCATTTCCATCCTGGTACTGTGTGGCCCCGGCATCGATCGAATTAGTTAAGTTTCACTGAACCCCGGATTGGAAGCGTTCCAAAGGGAAAGGTCTGCTGGAGGTGGCGGGAACGGAGTGTGGGAGAAGCAGGCTCCCATGGAACATGGAAGGAGGAGAAATGGAGGCATTGCATTTTCCGTTTTTCTACTAAGGAAACAGCCTCTGCATTTATGGGACCAAGATCAGCTTCACGGGTTTGTAAACATCCCAGGCACACAGCTTAGGTTGAATGCCCCAAGGCCACTGCCTTGCAATGCTTAATTGTTTTATTTTTGAGTCTGTGCTTTGTAGGGAAAGCCTGACAGGACAATGGAACGGGTCCTGGAGACTCAACACCTGGTCTCACCTCCCATTACCCACACCCCTCGGGGGGCTGGGGGGAGGTTCTCAGCTGCCCACTTCCTGCTCCACCCAGTGACGGCTGTCATCCTTGCACCCGCCAGGGGCCTGGGCACAGCAGAGAGAGCTGGGGTTGGATGCACGTGACCCATCAGATGAGTTGCAGGGAAGGGTGCTGGCATTTCCTAGGGTTTGCACTCATTCTACAATTATGTCCATGCCCAAGTCACTGTGACATTAAATGGCAAATAAAAAAACCACCTTGATGTTTTGAAAGAGAGTATATGGGAAAAAGGAAGAGGTTTTTCTCTGCTTTTTGAGCAAGACCCTGCTTTTTTATTTTGCACTGGGCCCTCAAAATTATGGACTTGGCCCTGAGACGACTTCAGTGGGGCTGGAGACAAAGGGAAGCCATGGGTATTTCAATTCATCCCCATTATATGGGCCATTAATGGCTGGTGGTCAGGTCTAGGGCCAAACCAGTGGGTACCAGCATGGGCCTTGCCCTCAGCCTCTGCTCCCACCTGCTGTGTGATCTTAGACAAGTTACTTGGCTTCTCTGAGAGTTTGTTCTCTTATCTGTAAAGTGAAGGTAATAATAGGGTTGTCAGGAACATTCACTGAGAACATATAGATAAGAACTCTTGGCAAGGTGCCTGGCACAGAGTGAGTGCTTAAGTAGATCTGAATTATTATTGTTTCATCATTGTCATTTGCCACCTGTGTGACCTTGGACACATTATCACCATGTGAACACACCTCACATTGTGCCTTTTACACTCCAGGGTCTCAAAAATCAATAGTACACTCGTATATACGGTCAATTTAATTTTCTACAAGGGCGCCAAAACTATACAAGGGGGAGATGCCATCCACGGATGGTGTTAGGAAAACTGGGAATCCAGATGCAGAAGAATGAAGTTGGGCCCCTACCACACACCATGCAAAATTTAATTAAAAATGGAGGTCTGTACTTAAAAGCTAAAACTCAGAAGAAAACACAGGAAGACATTCTCATGAGCTTGGATTTGACAGTGATTTCTTGGATATGTTATCAGAAGCACAGGCAACAAAGGACAAAATAGATGGGGCCTTATCAAAATTATAAATTTTGTGCACCTGGCGTACCTGGGTGGCTCGGTTAAATGTCTGCCTTCAAATCAGGTCATGATCCCAGGGTCCTGGGATGGAGCCCCACATAAGACTTCCTGCTCAGTGGGAAGCCTGCTTCCCCCTCTCCCACTCCCCCTGCTGTGTTCGCTCTTTTGCTGTGTCTTTCCCTGTCAAATAAATAAATAAAATCTTTGAAAGATAAAAAAATAAATAAAAAATTAAAACTCTGTACATCAAAGGATACTGTTAAGAATATGAAAAGACAGCTCCTAGGATGGGAGAAAATCCTATCTGATAAAAGACTAATATCCAGAATGTAACATACAACTCAACAACAAAACAACAAACAACCCAACTCAAAAGTGGACAAAGCCTGGAGCAGGCCTTTCTCCAAAGAAGATACACAGATGGCCAACGTGCACATGAAAAGACGCTTGGCTTATCGTCAGGGAAATGCAAATCCAGACTGCAATAAGTTACCACTTCACGCCCATTATGATGGTTCTAATTTTAAATATTTAAAAGAAAAGAAGTCAGAAAAAAGGAAGTGTTGGCAAGGATGTAGAAAAATGGGAAGCCTTGTTCAGGGCCAATGAGAACGTAAAATGGTGAGGCCCCTCTGGGAAATAATTTGGCAGTTATTCAAAAAGTTAAACGGTGGGTTCAGCAATTTCCTTCCCGGGGATGGACCCCCACGAGTTAAAAGCAGGGGCTCACACACGTCCTTGCACACCAAAGTCCATCTCTGCACTACCCACCGCAGCTGAAGGATAGACATGGCTCCGGTGTTTACGAAGAGATGGATAGACAGACGAGATGTGGTCTATACGCAAAAGGGGGTGATTGCTGGTTAAAAAGGAAGGATATTCTGACATGCTACAGGCATGGGTGAAACTTGGGAACAAGATGCTGGTAGAAAAAGCCAAATGTAAAAGGACCGATACTGTCCCAAGGCTGGGTCTATTGAGGAATCCAACACACAGAGACAGAAAACAGAGATGGTATCAGGGGCTGGGGGAGATGGGAATGGGGAGTTATTATTTAAGAGATAGAGAGTTTCCCTTTCAGTTGATGAAATTCTGGCAATGGATAGTCGGGAAGGTTGCACATTGTGAAGTAAGTACCCTTAAAAATGGCTAAAATGGGAAGTGCTAATTAATGTATATTTTACCACGATAAAAAAGTTAGTGGTTAATTCCTAATTTCCCTGAGCCTCAGTCTCCCCACCTGTAAAATAGCAGTAAGAATGTGTGCCTTGTTCGTTCTGAGGCTCAAAGAATCAAGATAGGACGAAGAATCCTGGATACATCCATGGACAATTACAGGTCAGGCAGTGGTGTTCTGCTCCCAGCCCTAGCACACCATTGCAACCAAATCTGAGGCCTTGGCTTCACCAAGGCAGAGCTGGCTGTTGATTGAGAGACCTGAGGCTAACACAGGCAAGTCCTTTTGGAACCGGGACTTTTCATTTTTGGGATATTGTTTATCTTGGAACATTCATCACAGTGAGTTCCTCCTCAGTCAAAAAAGGGCAATGAGTTTGGGAAATCATTAGCATCTCAAGGCTCTGAGAAGTCCTGTAATTTAAAAGGCCCATTTAATGATAGCTGAACGTGAGATCTTTCAAAACTTCTTGGAGTGTAAGTCCTTTTTTCCCATGAGACATTCACAGACTACTTTAAGAGAAATGTTTGTCAAGACGCATTCAAAGGTGAAAGACCAAGTAGGCCTGTGAGTAAAGACACATGGCCAAGCCGTGGAAACAGACACACCCATATTTCTGTGATTTCTCGCCCTTCACTCACTGCATTCATTGGAGATCAGTTACATTGCCCGAAGCGGCTCAGGATTCCCTGTGTTCACTTACTCATGCATTCAGCCAACCTTGACTGCATACCTACCCCGTGCAGGGGCTGGGACACAGACAAGAGCCCCCACCACCCAGCCATCAGGGCACTCACAGCCGAGGTGGGCCTACTTTCTGTTGCACTCTATTCTGCATTCCAGGGTGGAAGGGGCTATTTGGAAACCTGCTTTTGAACTGTGGCAGCACCAAGAATGGGGTTTCTGAAGTCACCAGAGATGCCCCAACCCTGCCACCATTGGGGGGAGCAAAAATGCCCCTGGAAAGACAGCTCCATGTTTCTTCATTTCTCCAGGGATCCAAGAAAGCAGAACTTCTGAATGGATTTTCTAGGTATTCGAGGCGGCGACTTCAAACTAGCAGCCCTCACGTCAGTCTGTTTAACTTAACGCAGCATCTTTAAGAAATGAGCTGTCCGTGAAAGAAAGGCTTCACATTAAAATTTGAATTTCCATTATCATTTTTATTATTTTTTTAATGACTGGACCATCTGATATCTTTGAGCCCATATTCTAGTTGCTGCAGCTATCTGGAGCTTACGGTCTCCCTCAATTTCCCTAGTTCCTACTTGCCTCCTTCACTAATTTTTGCTTTATTCTGTGCCTTTTCTTTCTCTCTCTCTCTCTCTCTCTCTTTTTTAAAGATTTATTTATTTCAGAGAGAGAGAGAGAATGAGAGTGGGGGTGATAGCAAGCAGACTCCCTGCTGAGCACGGAGCCCAAGGTCGGGCTCTATCTCATGACCCCGAGATCATGACCTGAGCTGAAACCAGGACTTGGTTGCTCAACAGAGTGAGCCACCAAGGCGTCCCTATTGTGTGCATTTTCTATCTGGAATAAACATTTGAGTTTATAGTCTCTGTTAAAGATGTTGCACTCTCCCCCTCCCCAAATTGTTCCTAAAATGTAACATGTATAAATATAAATATATATAACATATGTTATATATATATAAATATATATTTATATACATATGTTATATATATGCTATATGTGTATTTGTGTATATATATATATGCATGTATGTTATATATATATAACATACATAGGCACTTCTCTCTTGGGTCCCCTCTGAGAAGACACATCGTAATATGTGCTTATGATGAAAACGTGGACTGTCCTCCCAGTTGCCCTGTCTGGGACTTCTTGACCACCGCTATCGGTTTTCCCTATATAGCTCTCCCGACTCGGATTTCCCTGTGCCTGTAGCATAGCCAGTTATTTTGAAAACAACCAGTTACTGTTACCCAGTGCTTTTAGAAAACCAGCGGTAACATTTACCCAAAGTTTTCTGTGGGTGACACACCTCTCTTGCTTTCCAAACAATCAGCTGTAACAGGGACCAGCTATTTTCCCAAATAGCTGGTTGTTTCAAAAATTTTTCAAAATAGCTGGTGGTTTCACTGAATTTGCCCTTCATTTTTCACTTGCCAGGGTTTGCAGATCTCCCATCAGTGGGGAATGAAGTTGGGATTACTTCTCCAGTGACTGCAAGATCAGGAGGGGACGCGGTGGAGGGACCGGCTTGTGCTATGGCAGGCATACTAACGTGCCGGGTCCCTGAGGGCATCCTCGCCACCTCCTGTCCCCCCGACACCTGCCCCTCTCAGGCTTTCTGAGCCTCAGTTTCTCATCTCCACTGTGCAGATAGAAAGGGCTGTAAAATGGCATCTTGGTCTCTGAGAGAGCATCTTGTCCAAAGGGCAGGATGTTGGATTGTCCAACTAGAAACTGACGCACAGAGAGATTATGAGACTTAACTAGCCCAAAGGCACACAGGGGGGGAACAGAACTAACGCGTTCTCCTAATCTCCCTCCCAGTCAGTGTTTCTTCCTTGATGCTGCTGTTTTCCAGGCATCAGGAATTCAAGGAACTCTTTCATAACTTCTGCCGAGTGATATGAGGCCCTTGATCATTTTTAGAAATCAATTCACTATTTTTACATGAAACTTCGTATCATTACCATAGACGGAAGGCCATGATCATTTTACATGGACAGAAGGTAATTGTATAAATAAAGACATTAAAACACAGAATTGTTGTGAAATGCTGGCTTCATCCTGTCGCTTGCCAGTCTTCTGTTAACAGGAAGGTTAGCAGTTGCTAAGAAAGGAGATAGCCAGGTGAGTGCCTCACAGAACCCCTTTCCTTGATCTAAGGAGGAGAACTGGGAGAAAATAAAAAAAGGAAATAGCTTTCCCCTGGAAAGGTCCATGTCCTTTAATGTCACATGTGTGCTCCCAGCGCCCACGATATCAATTTCTGGGCCTCCACATGCCCCCAAGTTTGGCTCCATGGACAGCACCCCCAGTGCATGGCAGACTGGCAAGCTTTCTGTTGACATTATTATTATTATTATTATTATTACTATTATTATTATAACTATGACCATTGTCATTACACAAAGCAACCATCTTCGGGACTGTATCTGTCAACTTCTCCCTCGAGGTCTGAACCACATCCGAGGACTTGCCCAGCATTGTGAAGGCTTAGACCAGAAAGGAAGCTAAAAGCCAAAACCAAAGAGCCAAAACAAAACAAAACAACAACAAATGGAAATCACCCCCATACCATCCAATCTGAGGCAAAGCCGGAACTCTTTCCCTGAATCCAGAGGTGGAGCTGTGAAGACCACAATCCTGTCTGAAGACACCTGTGGGCCAGGCTGATCTGCGTCTTCGTGGTTCTCCAATCGCTCTCCTCCTTCCCTGTGAACTTTGTGTCCTACCCAGTAATTAGTACTGGCAGCCTTAGATTGGCTCTTTTGTTTTCATAATTCATTTACTTTTGATGATATCATAAGGAGCATATAAATTTCAACCCCCTCCCCTTAATGTCCTGGCCCCATGCCCACATCCACTAATACAAAGACGCTAATTGCTCCTCACTCTTGTGCCAGGCACTTTGAAAACATCTTTGGCTAATGGATGGAATTAACCTTGTTTAACGTACAAATCAGCAGTCTAATTTGCCATGAATCCCGACTCTGTGGCTCCATATACTGTGGCTGGGAGGAAATGACTTCCTACTCTCCCCTAGCCATACTGGGAAAGAAAGCCGGTGATGCCGATGCCGGCATTAGACACACCTCCTCCCCTTGGGTTCCTCCTCCTCCCTCCTGTGGCACTTGAGCTGTGATCTTTTCATGGGGGATCCCCCTTGAGGGAACGGCAGCCCCTACGGGCACTGCCAATCAGGCCCTCCTAGAGCCCACCAAACAGAAAGGCTCCCCGACCAAATGAAGAGGCTTGAACCACATGATTTGTTAAGTCCATTGAGAGCAGAAGGTGAGATGCGAGAAGAGAGAGAAGGGGCAGTGGTTGGTCATGGAAGAAAGCATGTGAATCCTAGGCTGTGCGATGCTTCTCTGTCCTGGCTCTCTGCCCGGGCAGCCTACCTCGCTGACAGTAAGGTTACGAAAAGACCAGAAGTGCAGGTGGGCACTTGCTCTCTTCCGATTTGCACTTTGTTCACCCCCCAGCCTTATTTCTCCGTTTCTCTTGTTCTCAGTAAAGCATAATTGGATGTTCTTAGCTCATGGTGGAAACTCACGTAACAGATCTCCATGCTGAGCCAGAAGTGGCCATGGGGAGATCTGGAGAGAGTGTTCCAGGGGAAAGAGAGAAATGCTCCTGATCCACCTAGCTGCCTGAATCACAACCCGTCAAGTCTCAGACCTCCCCCGGCGCCGACCACCTTGGCCGTGGCCACTAAACGGCTGTGGCTGAGAGTAAGGTTTGTGGGGTGGGGGGGTGGTCACATGGACCTGGGTTAGAATCCGGCAGTGTGTGTGACCCGCGACAGCTGACTTCCCTGTCTGAACTTCTGTTTGCTCAGCAGGAAAAGGGAAATGAGAACCATTTTGTGGGAATTTGAGAAAATGCACTTGAAGAGGCCCTTACACAGGGTAGGGACCATCTTCTTACAACAGATATGCCTTGAGCGCTTATTATGTGTCAGGTGTGGTGTTGGTAGCTGAGGACTGTGCTGGAATAAGCCAGAATAACCCTGGCTCTGTATCTGCCCTCCAGGGAGCTTATATCTTCTTGGGGAGGCAGATATTAAATAGACAAATATACCGTTATCACCAATGCTGAATGAGTACTGCAGTGAGAACAGGGCCTTATGCAATGTGGCCCAGCCGGGAGGGTGGGTGGGAAGGATTCCCTGGGCAAGGAGGAGCAAGGGGAAGCCAGAAGAAGGAGGCTTTCGGGTGCTTCCTGCCAGGGAGGACAGCAGGTGCAAAGATTCCAGACTAGAGGGGGCGGGTGGCACAAAGGGGCATTGAGCAAGATGGAGGAGATGGCAGGAGGTGAGGCTAAGAGGCAGATGGGGCCCAACTTGGCCATGGCCTTGCCACCCCATTAAGGAGGCTAACTTTTGCAGTGAGTGCAATAGGCATCACTCACTGGCTTAACCAGGGAATCAGACAGGAAGCAATTGTGGTCTTTAATTGTTGTGGAGAGAAATCACCTCGGTGCAATGGCAGACTCCAAGTACACCTTCAGGCAGGACCGCCCAGAGACCACCTCGCAGAGAGGCTCCTGAGCCCACGGTTTATTGAGGGTATGTAAATCCTGCTGTGAGAAGCCAGGGGAGGGAGAGGGTGTAGGCTAGCCTAGCGGATGCCGGTGAGGGGGTGGACAGAAATGTCCCATGTCTGCAGAGTTCCCATGTCCCTTGTATCTCTATGCTACATCAGTTCCTGTCGACCTTCCCTGCTGATGAGTCTCTGGGTGGAAGTAGCAGGCAGGTCCTTCCATTACCGAGAAGGATCATGGGTGGATTCATTCTCTTCTAGTTCTTCTGTGGTTGTATCTTTCCTTCAGTCCCCCCTGTCACTTGGACAACTTCTGTGATGAGGTTGCAGAAGCGTCCTTCCCCAGATGACACAACTATTTTTGGCACCTCTATCTGAATATTTGGTTTTGGTCCCTGGCTCACATGCATTGTTTCTCTGAACAAGGCTTACTGATTCACTGTGTCCAGGTACTGAGGATGGGCCAGGGGTCAAAGCTAAGTCCTGCCCCCCAGAGCTTACATTCTAGAAGGTGAAGGCTCATAAAGATCCAATGAAAAGTAAATATATAGTATGTCTCATGGTGATAACATTAAAGCAAAGCAGGGGAGAGAAATGGGGCAATCCCTCAAGGAAGTAGGATTGCTGGTTGTTTTTTTTTTTTTTAACTACATTGGGGAAACCTGCAAGGAGGAGTTGCTATGTAAATTGGGGGAACTGAGTGAGGACCCAATGCTTATCTTGGGAAGGAGTGTTTCAGACAGAGATAAAAGCATGTGCAAAGGCCCTGAGCAAGCAGGGAATAGCTTGGCAGGATATGAGTATCAGGAAGGGGCCAGTGTGGCTGGAGTGGAGGGAGGGAAGAGTCAAGACTCTAGAGGCCCTGTATATGGAAAAGTCACTGGGGGCGGGGGTCATCATCTAATGGACCATGTAGAGAGATCCTCCATTGCTGTGGGGAGCCTGGGTGGGAGCAGGGAGAGCAATTAGGAGGCTGTACAGATAGCCCGAGTTCCAGGTAGTTCAGGTCTTTGAAAGTTAAGGGGAACCTGTGAAAGAGGCATGACCCTGTGCCAGTGCCGAACCCCTATCTGTTAAATATAATCACATCCAGGCCATTTTGATACAAAGGAAGTAAAGCCCAGGGGAAAATGACTCACTAAACATTACTCAGCAAATTAAAGGCAGATTTCCTGACTACCCATCATATAACTGCTTCTGGAAACAGAATCTCTCAAACATAAGATATCTCCACCAGTGTGTTCTACTGTCAGGGTGGCTTTATGTTTTGTTTCTATTGTAGAAAGGACAGAGTGAACCAAATGTTGACTTCCTAGGTTGTCATTGGTCGGATAGAATGCAGATGTCATGGTTCTGGCAGACATCGCATTCAGCTAGTGGAGCCAGCCGCCTTCTGCATGTGTGGGATTCCCAGACCACTTCCCATGTAAGGAGAGGCCCCAGTTGGGGCCAGGACCCTGTGGTCCTGAGAGCTCATGGTCCTCTCCTTATACTCTCCTGCTGTGAATGCCCCTTGTGGCATCCTTCTCTGGCCTGGTCATCCCCCTCAGTTACCTCTTCCTCTACATTATGACAGAAATAAGGGCCGGATGTCAGGGTCTGACCACTAAGGCTTTGGATCTTACACACAAATCAAAAACATGGGCTCCATGTCTGATGACACCTTCGGTGAGGACAAAATGAGAGGACACAGCACGGGGGACAGCACACTGCCGAGTGCCTGTCATGGCGCCGACGCCTATTCTGTGATAGCTGTTCACCGAAGCCTTAGATTTAACATGTCCCGTCCTTGAGACCCTGTGCCAGGTTTTGACGAATACATTCCACAAAATCAGTAGTGGAGGAGGAATGTGGAAAGAGTCTCTTGCCAAATTGTTTGGAAAGTTCTGGAAAGCCATCCACAAACTCGATGGCCTCTCCACGTGGCTCAAGTGGAGGCCAGCCACCAGAGGCTGGGTGATGGTTAGCGTCCTGGAGAACTTTTCCCCAGTTGAGGGACAGCTTTCAATAGCCGGGACCTCTGCCCACACTTACGTGGGAGGCCAGCATCTAGGGCCTTTCTGCTGAGTCCCCAGATACACTCACATGGTAGCCACTCCATCCCAGGACTACCCACCCAAGCCAGCTAGAAATGCAGCTTGCCGGCCCAGGCCATCCCTGACCTCCTGCAGCTGCAGTGTGACCCAGACAGATCCACGGACATAGGATGCATTCAGTCACCAGTCACTGAAGAAGCAAATGAATGTCTCAAAGAGCTTGTAGATCACCAAGCTTAGCTTATAGAGACAGATGGAGGGGACGGGGTGGGGAAGCACTGACATGTAGGCTCCTACCAGCAACCATGTATTTCATATAAAATTTTCTAAATCTACGATTCCTTCTGCCAGGGGCTGTGCTAAGAGCTGTCTATGCCTCCTGCTGACAAAGAGGGCTGTCTCCAGCCACTGCCGCCAGCACCTCGGCCTGCACCTGCCAGCCTCTACCCCCAGCCCAGACCCCTCTCCCTGAAGGTTCCAAGGTGGCCAAGGACACACCAAGGCTGCAGACTGAGGCTCTAGGGTACCTTTGCAGCACACTCAGGGGCACCAGAAGCTGGTGAGAGATGGCAGCCTCTCCCTCCAATCTGCAGGGAGGAGGCATGCTGGGAAAGGAAGGGAAGCCAATGCAAATCCTGAGGTCGGAGGCTGTTTCAAAGTTATTTGCAAGGCTGGCTTGTTGGGCTCAAAAAACAGTTTTTTCTTTTTCTTTTCTTTTTTTTTTTTTTTGTAAAGAATAGATTTAGATTTACCAAAAAAGTTGTGAAGATAGTACAGAATGTTCTCATATACTCCACACCCAGTTTCCTCTATTACTAGCATCTTACGTGAGCATGGTACGTTTGTCACAGTAAATGAACTGATGTTGATACGTTGCTATCAGCTAAAGCCTTATTCAAATTTCTTCAGATTTTGCCCAATGCCTCATTTTGCTGTTCCAGGATCCCATCCAGGCTACCTCATTGTAATTAGTCATCCTGTCTCCTTAGGCTGTGACAGTTGCTCAGACTTTTATTTTTTATTTATTTTTCAAAAATTTATTTATTTTAGAGAGAGAGTGCATGTGTGAGTAAAGGCGGAGCAAAGGGAGAAAAATCTCGAGCAGACTCCCCACTGAGCTCAGAGCTGGGCACAGGGCTCAATCCCATGACCGTGAGATCACGACCTGAGCCAAAACCAAGAGTCAGGTGCTTAACTGATTGAGCCACCCAGGTGCCCCAGTTACAAAGACTTTTACAATGTATGATTGTACATCAATTTGGCTTTTACAATGTATGATTGTACATCATTTCGGCATTGTATCATACATACAATGTATGATAAGCTGGATAGTTTTGAGGAGTGCTGGTTAGGTATTTCATAGAATGTTCTTTAATTGGGATTTAGCTGACGTTTTTCTCAAAATGACACTGGAATTCTGGGTTTGGGGGAGGAAGACTACAGAAGTAAGGTGTCACTCCCATCAATTTTTATCAAGTATACATACTATCAACATGACTATTCACTGTTGATATTGACCCTGATCACCTGGCTGAGTAGTTCGTCAGGTTTCTCCACTATGAAGTGACTTTCCTTCTCCCTGTTTCTGTACTGTCCTCTTGGGAGGATGTCCCTATGTGCAATTTTTATGTAATGGAGCTGGGAAGTCTTATTTAAGTACATAAATTATTTGGAATCCTTTTGTATGGGAGGGTTGTCTCGTGTCCTCACATATTTATTCAGTAATTTATTTACATCAGTATTAATTCATGGGTATTTACCTTTGGTTATAAGCCAAGACTGCTTTATTTTGTTCCTCAGATTGGTCTAGGCTTGACTGTTGGGAGCTCTTTCAGTTGGCTTCTTTAACATATCATCATTTTGTTTATTTATTTCTTTTTAAGCAATCCCTTACTTTTTGGCACTACAAAATGTTTCAGGCTCATCTTATAGATTTCCTGACCCAGTCCCAGATCAGCCATTTCTCTAGGGATCTCCCATTCCTTTTATTGAAGAATGGTACTAGAAACCAAAATCTCGGTGTTGGGTGTGCTCATTGCTATAGAAGGGCCATTGCTTCTAGGTCCTCTCAGCTGAGAGAGAAAGGAAAGCTATGTGTGTAGAGTAACTCACATATATTCACATCTATAAATATTCTCTCTATATCTGTCTGTATTTATATGGAGCTAAGCATGAGTTCATAGTGATGCCTCCACCTCCTGTCCATTATTCTATGGGTCATTCTAGTCTTTTCCTCTTGGCTGGTGGTAACTTCCTACTCCAATAGTGACAAACATGGCTACCACCAACAACTACCCATTTACTTAATTGTCCAATGTAGATATGCATGTAGAGTGGTTTCAGAATTGTTCACCTGCCCCACCCCGCAAGAGGAAACAACTTTATGAACCAGAGTACAGTACTTCTGTGTGGTTCCTTCTGCATTTAGTCTTGCAGACTTGACAGTTTCTACAGCTGTCTTCATCACCACCCCTTTCCAGAAGGCTGTTTCATGCAATTAGCATACAGTTAGATGATTTTGTCACAACCCATATTCTATCCTAAGATTCCCCAATCTCCTAAATGACTTTTTAAGGATTTGCTTCAATTCGGGTTCACTCTTTTCCGTTAGGAAGTCCTATAGACTTTGACAAATGAATTGCCTCATGTATCCATCCTTAAATTATCACACAAAATAATTTCACCGCCCTAAAATTATCCCTGTGCTTCATCTGTCCCTGGGAACCACTGATCTGCTTATTGTTTATATAGCTTGCCTTTTCTGTAATGTCCTATAAATGGAACCACACAGTATATAACCTTTTTATACTGGTTTCTTTCATGAATAAATATGCATTTAAGATTTATTCATGTCTTGGGGCACCTGGATGGCTCAGCCGGTTAAGTGTCTGCCTTTGGCTCAGGTCATGATCCCAGGGTCCTGTATCGAGCCCCTCGTGGGACTCCCTGCTCAGCAGAGTGTCCACTTTTCCGTCTCTCTCTGCCACTCCCCTGGCTTGTGCTCTCTCTATCTCAAATAAATAAATAAAACCTTAAAAGATTTATTCATGTCTTTGCATGATTTTGTAGCTAATTTCTTTTTATCATCGACTAATATTCCATTGTCTGGATGACTATAATTTGTTTATTCATTTACTTACTGAAGGACATCTTGGCTGCTTCCAACTCTTGGCAATTATAAATAGAACTGTTATAAACACATACGGGCTGGTTTCGGTGTGGACATAAGTTTTCAGAGCAGTTGGGTAAATGCCTAGGAGTATAACTGCTAGATCTTATAAATCACCACTTTTAATCTCTTTGCTCTGACAGAACATTGACATACATAAAGCACTTCTTTCTCCTCTATCACAGTTAATTTCGTCTGCAAATGAGCCCTGTGAGGTAGGTGTACCAAACAGAGGTCTTAGTTCAGGTACCAGAAACTGATACTTAGGAACTCAAACGACAAAGGACTGGCTAGCTCCTGGGAGCCCATAGCATCAATGGCAAAACTGGAGAAGGGGGCCTGGAAAATGGGTGGCCAACGTAACAAGTGGTGGCAAGACTCCAAAGATTTTTTTTTGGAAATACTCTGGTTAATGTATTGCTTCCATTGGCCACCGGATGGCGCTGATGATACCGTCAGAATTGATCTTCCTTAAAATTCAAAGTCCTAGGCAGGAACAACTGGTTAACCCAAATGGCCTCTGAGGATTGATCTCAAGGGTCTTACAATAAAGTGAAGGGAGAGCAAATACACACTATCCATGACCCTACTCACCCTCCTAGGAGGTGATGGGGCCACAAAGTGGAAAGAGTCCCTAAAAGACCATGTAGAGTCATTCTGTCCACCGAACATCAGGACAGTGGTGTAAGCAAGAAAATTTCTATGGTGATGAGCCATTATGTGCTGGGGTCTATGTGTTGCAGATGCTCAGATTATCCTAACTCTACAAGGGGCCAGATCATGGGGGACCTTGACCAGGCTTATGAGATTATACTCTATGCTGGATACAGTGGAGAGCTGCGGGAGGGTTTTAAAATGGGGAATCAGAAGTCGGGCTCAAAATGTGGGCAGAAATACCTTGTAGGGGCTTGGTCTTTAGAGAAAAATTCAAAGCCGAGGTTCTAGAGTTAGGGTCTAAAATCACAGTAAGAGCAGGAGTCCGGCTGTCCTGTTTATCTTAGGGTTTCTCATGATTTATTTTTTGGGGTTGAAATAAGATCTTTAGATGGCTATTGAGTTGCCCAGCTATGAAGCTTGATGAGAACAGGTATGCCACCCAGTGTAATAGACTGAAAAGTGACCCCTCAAAGATAGCAAGTCCTAATGCCTGGACCTATCAATCTTACCTTATCAGGCAAAAGGGATCTTTGCAGATATGATTAAATTAAGGATTTGGGGATGAAGAGATTATCCTAGACGATCCAGGTGAGTCCTAAATGCAATCCCAACATCCTAAGAGAGAGGAAGAGGGAAATTTGATAGACAGAGGAGGAGACAATGTGAAGCTGAGTCCCATGGCCACAGGCCACGGACTGCTAGCAGCTGCGAGAAGCTGAAAGAGACAAGGAGTGGATTCTCCCCTAAAGCCTCTGGAGTCTTTGATTTCGGCCCAGTCATACTAATTTCAGACTTGTGGCCTTCGAGACAAAGAGCGAATGACTTCTGGTAGTTTGAAGTTACCTAGTTCGTGGTAATATGTTATAGCAACCCTAAGAAATGAATATACCCAGGAAATTACTACTAGGGAAGGGTTAAAGTGAGTACAATAGAAAGAGGGAGTGTTTTGGATAAAAGTAGACCTAGAATCAAATTCTACCTGGTAAGTAAGACCTTGGACAATAATATTAACACAGGCTTGGTCATATGTAGCCACTCCCTGTCCCGTGCCAAGGCAGACATGGCTAGTCGATATCAGCATTGGTTCCCAGATAGGGCTCAGAATACATTCCAACTCAACTGTCTTGGCGTCACATCTCAACTGAGGTGTGAAATTACACTCAGTGATCATTCCTGTAATAACATTAACCATCATCCACTGGATACCTACCATATACCACATATTTTAAATATCCTATTTCATTCTCCTATCATACCAAAGAGACTGTTCCTTTTTTTTTTTAAGATTGTATTTATTTATTTGTGCGTGCACACGAGAGAGATGAAGATAGCGACAGAGAGCATGAGCCAGGAGGAGAGGGAGAAGCAGACTCCCTGCTGAGTAGGGAGCCCAACTCTGGGCTCGATCCCAGGACCCCCGAGACTGTGACTTGAGCAGAAGGTAGATGCTTAATGGACTGAACCACCCAGGTGCCCCAAGACAGTTCTCTTCTTTGCCCTGGTTTATAGGCAAGGAAATTGAAGTTAAGTATCATTTCTAATTGCACAAAGCTAGTAAGTAGCAGATCTGTTACTCAAATCCAGGTCTTTGCTGATGCCAAGTGCCATTCCACCATGATGTACAACCAGTCTCTTGGATTTTGAAGCCTCAGTTTACCCCTCTGTAAAATGGGAGTGCCGATCTTCACCTTAAAGAGCATATGTGAGGACTCAGTGAGATCACAAGTAAAGGCAGGGAACCTAGGAGACTGGCTGGCACAAAGTCTGCCCTGGGAAAATGTTAGGCCACAGGAGGCTGGGCCGGACCAGAGGTCAGGCCAAGGTCTGTCCAGGCTACAACCAGGGCCTGGTAGTGGTGGGAAAGCTCAGCCCACACCGTGATACATCTCCACCCCACCATCTGGCCTTTCATCTCTAGAGGGACCACACCTAGAGAGGGAAGAACGGTTGGATCATCATGACTTAGGACAGAGTACTCTATAATGTCATCTTGAGCCACGTGTCTCTCCAGGACAAGGAATTACAAAACAAAAATTTTTTAAAGAGTTTATTTATTTGTTTGAGAGAGAGCATACACCAGCAGAGGCAGGGGCAGAGGGGGAAGGAGAACCAGACTTCCTGCTGAGCAGGGAGCCAGACGCAGGGCTTGATCCCAGACCCTGAGATCGTGACCTAAGCCACCCAGGTGTCCCAAGACCAATAGTCTTTGAACCAGGGTCTAACTAAGGATGTGGGGAGGAGACCCAAACAGTCTGGAGAGGAATAGCGCTCTGACATGTTCTCCCTGAGCCCTCTGGGGACTCTTGTCCTATTTTCGGGAGGCAGATTGAATCAGAGGAAGAAGAAGGGGTTTTAGCACTAGACAAAGTGCCCATGTGTTTAGACCCTGGCCTTCCTAACTGCTGGCTGCATTGTCTTGGAGGAGTTCCCTTATTTCTCTGAGCCTCAGTTATCTCATCTGTAAAATGGACATATGAACCCCCACATCCCAATATGCCGTGAAGATCTAATGCGTTAGTGCAGGAGCTCAGTAAAGATCAATCCCCTTCATCTTACCTGTTTCTGGCCCAACCTCCCCTGCTGAGCACCCTGCCCCCCACCGCAGAAACTTTGCACCTGGTTCCAGTGGCAAGTGAGGCGTCCGTTGAGAAGGGCGGTCGAGTCCTGAGCAAGCAGAGTGTTGCCCAAGAGGAAAGAAGCATAAGCCAGCAGGGCTCCTGGACCAGCTTGGGTCCTAAGAGTTACAGCTCTCTCTCTGGGGCAGTGGATGGGAAACGTTTCAGGCAGATGCTTGTAAACCTAGTCTCAAGCCGAGAAAATATAAACTGCGTCTTCCGAGGGAAAAAGTGGAGCCATTAGAGAAAATCTCCCTTTCTATTTTGGTGTCAACAAGTTAGGAAAGGTAGGCTCTTGGCATCAGAAAACTCTGCTTGGGCCGCTCCTTTATCACGCTCATCTTTCAGCAAATAATTACTCGCCCTCCAGGCACCCTCATCTGAACCTTTTAATTACACTATTGTTGGGTTTGATGTCAACTGAACAATAAATCAAACTGAGCAGAATGTCTGATGGAAAAAGTGCTGGGGAGCGAGTGGTAGGAAGCACATGCAGAAAGGAAGCCTGCAGAATGGGGGCTTGCTCTCTCTTTTCCTAAGCTTTGCCTCCAAACAAGCTTCCCTTTCTCTGCTAATTCTGTTAAGTTTGGGACTGCGATCTGGGCCCTGCGTGATCCACATCCTCCTGCCTCTAAGACGGGGGAAACTACATTTATCATTTCTTTCCCAGAGGCCTTGAGAGGGTTCAGTTAATGAAGGACTGTAAAATACTAGCAAATATATGGATAACGAGCAATTTCTCATAAACTTTTTTCATATGGCAATTGGCCCCCTTTTCCGCGAGACTTTCTGCTGCCATCAAAAGCCAAGCACCCCATCGGGGAAAGAAAGAGGGCAGTGTTTATTTTAATATTTTGTTTTATTTATTTTATTTTTATTTCATTCCGTCTCTTTCCATTTCATTCTATCTTATTTTACGTTATTGGGGGAGGCGGAGTAGGTGGTTGTGGAAGGAGGAGGGCAAGGCCTGGACAAACGCTGAATTCATTTCAGTGGCTTCTAATAGAGGCAGCTCTGCTCCACGCCAG
Organism: Mellivora capensis; assembly: GCA_004024625.1. Classification (NCBI taxonomy): domain Eukaryota; kingdom Metazoa; phylum Chordata; class Mammalia; order Carnivora; family Mustelidae; genus Mellivora; species Mellivora capensis. The sequence continues at coordinate 184,322 of PISX010001075.1, forward strand.
CCGGCCTGTGGCGCTCACACCCTGATGGGGTCGACAGGAGCTCACTCTGATCTGTCACAGGACAGCGGGTAATGACAGAGGCCTTGGAAGGCACAGAGGAGAGAGTGACCAGCTCTGCGTGCCACATGGTTCCTCCCCTGGCTAATTTTTCCTAACCCCAAGTATATACACTGAGCCAAAATCTAGTGGGAAACAGTTCCTTCAGCATTTTCAGATTAGTTTAAAAACTATACCCTGGCAGGGGCTGGGGGGTGGACAGATGAAGGTACAGCCTCGGCCTCAAGGAATCCCCTGAAGTTTGGGGAGAAGGATGTGAAACAGATCACGGTGCAAGCTGGTGAGTGCAATTTTGTGGGATGCGTCAAGGGTGTTTAGCAATACCAGTAACTGAGTGGGAAGCATCACAGGCACCAAAGTGACCCTGAGTCCTTTAGCCCCAGAAAACAAGATGACTCAATATGCCAGTAATGGTACTTTCCTTTTTAAACCGAAAGTTTATTGAATGGTGGTTATGGATCAGGCACTGTGCTAACTACTTTTCTATTAGCTCATTTTGCCCTTACAGACATTCATGGGGGTCATAAAAAATCGGAAAGTGACTCAATGTCGTATGTCATCAGGGAAATGCAAATTAAAACAACAAAGGGATACAAATCTTTTAGTGGGACCAAAATCCAGAACGCTGACACTGCCAGATGCTGACAAGGGTGTGGAGCAAAAGGAAGGGTCATTTATTGCTGGTGAGAATGCAAAAGAATGCACACTTTGGAAGCGGGTTTGGGGGTTTCTTACAATACTAAACCTCCTCTTAACATATGATCCAGTGATCACATACCTTGGTATTTACCCAAAGGAGTTGAATACTTATGTCTACACAACCAGCTACCCGCGGTGGCTTATGGGAGCTGTATTCAGTATTGCCTAAGCCTGGAAGCAACCGAGATGTCCTTCAGTGGGTGAGTGGGTAAGTAAACTGTCCTTCAGTGGGTGAGTGGGTAAGCAAACTGTGGCTCATCCAGACAGTGGAATATTTGCAGCGCTGAGAAGAAATGAGCTATTAAGTTACGGAAAGACATGGAGGAAACTTAAATGCATGTTATTAGGCAAAAGACGCTAACCTGCAAAAGCGACCTGCTGTATAATTCCAACTCTCTGACATCCTGGAAAAGGCGGAACTATGGAGACAGTAGAAAGATCAGTGGTGGCTGTGGTGTGGGGTGGGGGAGATGAACAGCGGAGCAGAGGGGCTGTTTAGGGCCGTGAACTACTCTAGATGATACTGACAGTGGCTATCCATAGAATTTGTCCAAACTCATGGACTGCGTACCACGAAGTGTGACTCATAATGTAAATTACAGGCTCTCTGTGATAATGATGCCCCCCATGCAGGTTCATGGATTGTAACAAATGTCCTGCTTTGGTGGGGGAAATCAACAGTGAGAGAGGTTTGGGGATGGGTCAAAGGGTACGTGGGAACTCTGTACTTCTGCTCAGTTTCGCTGGGAATCTAAAACTGCTCTAAAAAATAAGGCAATGAGGATGTACTAACCAGTCGTGTGTGCTGCGGCTGACTGGGTTTCAGGCTTTGGACTTTGAGTCCTCATGACAGGCCTTGGGAGTAGCTGTGTGATCACCGTCTCCTTACGCCACCAAGCAGTGGAGGCTTTCAAGGATTTAGGATGGAACTTGTCCAAGTTTCCAAGCAGGAGCTAGATCCTGCTAGATCTGACTCAGGCTGACCTGAACTTAGAATCCGTGTCACTAAACCACTGGGCTAGACCCTTACCCTAAAGTCCAGAAGTAGCTATCATCTCATTTTTAGTTCAGTCTGTGCCTGGTCCAAACAACACTGGTATAACTACTTCTTTCTTCCTTCCTTCCTTCCTTTCTTTCTTTCTCTCTCTCTCTCTCTTTCTTTCTTTTTCATCCATTACTTTGGTCAACAGGTGTTTCACTGTGCTCTGCAGTGGGCCCTCATTTTCACTGTTCTGAGAAGCAGAGACCTTGAAATACCTGTTTTGCCCTTCGTGGCTCTGGCCTCATGGAGAGGAACAGGTGGGAAGCCCTTGGATTTGAACCAGTCTGCGCAATGACCTACCCCCTTATACATGACCTACTGGATCATTTAGAAGTATGGCAAAGTCCCCTTAGTGAAATGGCATGGTGCCAAAGAATACCGGGAAATTAAAATATATATAACGTATGAAGCCACACCTGGCACAGTTGCAAACCAATGAACCATCAATTCTAAATGAAGCTGCACATTTGCCCTGAAGGTCTCATCCCTGGCTGAGCTGAGGCAAGTCCTGGGGTACACGGGGGAGGGGCAGGGGAAAGAGCAGGGTAGAGGAAATTCTTCCCCTCTGCCCCTCAAGTAGCCGAGTTTGGGGTCTGGATTTGCCAGATCAAAGCTCTAATTCTCCCTTTATTTAAGCTAGTGAGAGGCAGCCAGCTGCGTAAACCCACAGTTTAAATCAGTGTCATCTGGGAAGACACTTAAATACATAAACTGGGACAAGAAATTGACTTTGAAGCCCATATGAGGCTCTAATAGGCTCTGTATAGTTATTGACAGTTACTTGGATGTTTTTATCTCTTCCTCTCCCTATATTATGTAGAGTTTTGCTATCCAGTGTCAATATACCCAGACGGCCTAAGTCAACTGAACTTAGGCTGTGTGACTTGGGGATAATTACTTAACCTTTCTGGACATCCATTTCCTCATCTGCAAAATTAGGAGAGCAATGACCCTCTTAGGGACATGGTAAGGATTAAATAATTTGATCAAGTGCTGAGATTATTACCCTTTCTGGTACACTGGGAAAACACAGATCAAGTACCTACATTTTTGTTCCTGAGTGCCCCAGAAAAGAAGACAGAAGGCTGGGCTTACCGTAGCCGTGTAGGAGCCAAGGCATAGCCGGCTGTCCGTGTTGTATAACTGGGCTGGGGGGGGGGTGGTGGGTAGAAGGAAGTCACTGAGTCTGGTGGTTCCAGTGTTTTGCTTGTAATTCTAATGATTTCCACAAGGAGGGACCACGATTGTTCATCTTTTGTTCCTCCAAATTCTAGTGCAGATTCCTGCACAGAGTCTATGCTCAACAGATACCTCAAGTAAAATGAAGTTCAACTCTAGCCTTTAGTGTCTTTGGGCTGGGCCCACATTCGGTCTGTTTTTACATTCCCACGGTGCTTTGCACCAAGTCGGAGACCAGCACGTGCTTGCCAAATGAATGAATGAATGAATGAGCGAATGAATGAATTTGGTGACCTGCTGTGGGATGGAGGCCATGACCTTCAGGGGCACTGCAGGTGTAAGAACAGAAATTAATAGCACATTGCACTCCAGTGAGCAGATCACGTATGTCGGTAATCTAACTCCTCTGTATGTGGGTATCTCTCCACTTATGAATGGTGTTCAGTCGGACAGCAGAAAGAGGAAGGGGTGTAGTTGTGACATTGGACACACTTGGGTCCACATTCAACCTCTCCTCTTCACAGGATCTCTAACTTTGAAGTGATTTGGTTTCTTCACCTACAAAGATGGAATAATAAGAGATATTTCATAGACCCTGAGGATTAAATAAGACCCTTCTCTTGGTAATGCATAGAAGCCTTTCTTCTTGGCAAGTGCATTTCCTAAAAGGCCTTGGTTGCCTAAGCCTGGGCTGAAGGTGGGACGCAACAATGGCCAGACGCGGGCCAGAAGCTCGCTGTGTGGGGAAGGAGATGGGTGTGCAGAGAACTCATTCTGACTCTGGCCAGCATGAAGGGCCCTTTGTTTTCCATTCTGTGACCCACCATCCATGGCAAGTGCTATTGACTTCATAGCAAGATTTTATGGAAAGTATAAGACTATGTGACATATTTGTATTCTCATATCAGAGAGGAAAAAATATGGAAATAGTTTCTCGTAGCAAGGGAAAAAAATTTCATACATCTTACAGTAGATTGACACAGGGCTGAGGAAATGGAAAAAGCTTGCAACCTTGAGCTTGGGGAACTGTCAGCCTGGAGTAGACCTTGTGGGGTGGCTTTGGAATTAGTAGATAGAGAAGGATTAGTAGGGAGGAGAGGGGCAGCTTGAACCCAGGCCTGGAGGTGAGAACTGGCAAAGAAACGCAGAGGGTGGGGAAGTGGGCTGTGGGTAGAGGTTGTTCTGTGTACTTGTGGTCACAGAGGTGTCAAAGCCTCTGGAAAAAGCCAGAAATCCCTGAGTTCAAATCTCAGTTCTGCTACTCACTGGTAAGGCTGGGCAAGCCAGAAGTCCTTAGAGCTGCTGTCTCTCTGTGTACGATGGGAACAAGACCCTTACTTCCGGTTGAGGCAGGGATTATGCAGAAAAAACTGTGCCTGCGCCCACGATAGGGTCTGACAGAGGAGGTGGGAGCTTTGTGTTAGAACCCTTCCTGTTTTGACTCCGTCTGCCCCCACCGCTCAGTAATCAGGAATCTTCAAAATGGCCATGCAGGAACCTGAGCTATAGGAGGTGGAGGTGGTCACCCCAGCAGGAAGTTAGGAGGGGGCATTTTATAGTTCTCCCTTGGCTGAACCCAAAGACCGGGGTCCTGGGATGAGGGCCAAGAGTAAGGAGGGACGTGGGCTTATGCACCATGGGGTGTGGTCTTCAGCATGAGACAGGGGATGTCCCAGATTCATGGACTAAAGGGATGCCATTCACATAGATACTTGTTCTTGTTGTTGTTGTTGTTTTTAAGATTATTTATTTATTTGACAGAGAAAGACACAGTGAGAGAGGGAACACAAGCAGGGGGAGTGGGAGAGAGAGAAGTAGACTTCCCGCCAACCCTGGAGCCCGATAGGGACTCGATTCCAGGACCCTGGGATCATGACCTGAGCCAAAAGCAGATGGTTAATGACTGAGCCACCCAGGACCCCACATAGATACTTCTATATGCCTTGTACCCCTCATTTTCGAGACCATCATGATCCCATCCCTTCCCCCATTCTTTGTCTTCTGGATCCCAGGCACCTTTCCACCCCACCTTGCTTTGCCAAAATCGTCAGATACTGCTGTCATGTGGACTAGGCAGGCTGCCAGCTGGCCGGCACTTACACAATACATGGCGCCTACTTGAAGTGTCTCGGAGACTCACCACTCCGTCAGGACCTGGGGGCAGAGAGTAATTATCACTCTCTTACCTCGTTCTCCTCCTTTTTCTCTCCTCCTCCTCTTCTCCTTCTTCTTCTTCCTCTTCCTCCTCTTCTTCTCCTTCTTTTCCTCCTTCTCCTTCCTTCTCTTCTTCTTTGCTTTGTAAAGATACCGTGAGAACTGGTATTTTCCTCTGATCTCCCACCTCCTCACTCCTTAAAGGGACAAATGAATCAAAATGTTTAATACCATTCAGCTCACAGTAGATTCCTGATGTGACAAAAGTGTGCTGCAGAATGTCTCCATCCAGTGGGGTTCCAAGGAGGCCACATGCCAGGCTGTGTTCCCTGAATGAGTTCTGGGTCATGTATCTTGCATGACCTACTGGTTATGGAGTCAAAGATTCTAAACGGCAGTGTGTCTTCCTGGGTTACAAACTGAGACTGTTTTCCAGAACCATAGTCATTCCACCCTATATTGTCCTCGGCAAAGGTGGACAGCATACTGCTTGCCCTTCAACAGCATATATTCTAGAGGCTTCTGAGAATACAATTTCCTGAGGTTCACAAACATTTATGTGTGTGCAGAAGGAGTCAAGTTGAGGAAGGGTGGGGTTATTTGAGAAGCTCACCCCAGTTAGGTTCCTCAAGATTATGAACATGGATTGATCTGAGAGGGCGGGAAAGACCCCTTCACCATCCGGAAGTTGGATTTGGGACGCCTGGGTGGCTCAGTTGGTTGAGCGGCTGCCTTCGGCTCAGGTCATGATCCCAGCTTCCTGGGATAGAGTCCCGCGTCGGGCTCCTTGCTCGGCAGGGAGCCTGCTTCTCCCTCTGCCTCTGCCTGCCACTCTGCCTATGCTCGCTCCCTCTCTCTCCCTCTCTCTGACAAATAAATAAATAAAATCTTAAAAAAAAAAAGTTGGATCAGAACATATCTCCCATTTCTCTAACACTTGTTTTTCTTCTTTTTAAAGGATAGTAACATGCCCTTAGGGAAGGCCATGTCACAACAACACATTTTTTCAAACATTACTCACTGTAGTTCAATTCTGGTAAAACAGGACACATTTGAGAGTGAAAGTGGGTACTATTAATAATTACATTGGGACAATAAATGTAAGCCTGGGGAGACAAGGACACAAGGTCACCCCACTTCTCCAGCATCTTCACACAGCTGGAGGGAGCAGTCCTCTCATGGGGAGACGGACCAGCTGTCACAAAGTTCGTCCTGTGCTAAAGTCTGTGTGTCATGCTTGGACGTGAGCCATAGCTCCTCCTTACTCAGAATCTGTTTGTTCTTGGTTTTCTCCAGCAGTGAATAAGATAGATGATGAAAGGTGCTGGGCCCAGGCAGTCACAGCAGTGACACAAGACCGACAGTCTAAGGATTGTCCCCAAAAGTGAAGTCTGGAGAGAACTTCCGGTGCTTAGGAAAAATGCTGTGTAGCTTCATAGATTCTTATATCTAAAATGATGACTTGGGTTCATCAAGAAAATGAAAATTTATTCTATAGCCATTTTGTTGGTCGTCTTCATTGGCCTAGAGATTCAGAATTAAAGATGAAGAAGGCACTGTAATGGACTTCAAGGACCTTATAGTCTGGAGCAGAAAACCGATGAGAAAAAATAACAATAATGCAGTGAAATGTGTGTAGTAACAGAAGGGTGGGCATAGCTTTCAGGAAACAGGGTTTATCCTGCCTGAAGTGACGGAGGGCTTCCGGGAGGAGGTGACATTGGAACTGTGCTTTGAGGTATATTCAGGCAGCAAAGAATGGACAGAGGGGGTTCTTGGGCAGAGTAAGCAGCAAGAGCAAGGGGACTAAGGTGCTTAGTGAAGATCCTTTATCACCAGTGGAAGGACCTTCTGTTTGCAGGATCTGGAACCAGAGATAAGCTGAGGACGCCTTGTGGTATGTCTGAAGGTTTAAAAGCTATTCACCAAGTTAACTGACTATTGAATAAAATATTTCTATCCAAAGTATACAAAATGTGAGCGTATTTTATCAAAAATATAACGTAAGTGGAAAAAGTTAAACAATTAAAACTATTTTTCTTATAGATGTTTTCTGAAAAAATTTCTTCTAAGGTATTCAAAGTTATCCCTTAAAGTGAAAAAGCAAAATATAAATTATAATTAATGAGTATCAAACACTTGAATAGAAACTACTTTTGGGGCACCTGGGTGGCTCAGTCGTTAAGCATCTGCCTTTGACTCGGGTCATGATCCCAGGGTCCTGGCCTCGAGCCCTACATCAGGCTCCCTGCTCAGCAGGAAGCCTGCTTCTCCCTCTCCCACTCTCCCTGCTTGTATTCCCTCTCTCGCTGTGTCTCTCTCTGTCAAATAAATGAATAAAATCTTTAAAAAATTATTTGGGAGTAGATTAAAAATATTATTTATTTAATGGTCAGTGTACACGATTTTTTAAAATTGAGGTCAAAGTCATGTAACGTACCATTGGCCAGGTTAGCCATTTTTAAGTGGCATTAAGCACATTCACACTGTTGTGCAACCATCACCTCCGTCCATCTCCAGAACTTTTGCAACTTACAAAACAGAAACTGTCTTCACTAAATCTTAACTCCCCAGCCCCTCCCCCAGCCCCCTGGGAATCGCATTCTGCTTTCCGTCTCTATGAACTTGAGAGCTCTAGGTGCCTCATAAAATACCTAGGAATCATACAGTAGTACCGGGCCTTCTGTGACTGACATTCTGAGTGAGCAGAATGTCAAGGTTCACCATACGATAACATGTTTCAGAATTTCCTTCCTTACAAAGGAGAAGTTTTAAACATGTACAGTATTTCCACACTTGCACATTTTTCAAAAACGTCCCACGGTCCGTCCAGCTACTAAAACAGTCAGTAGCATGCTTCAGGCATGTTAGGTCTGTACGAATTGGAGTACAGGCCAATTGCTGGTACTGTGACAGTCCTCAGCCTTCCTGTGCAGCTGTGGCGAACTCAATGTCAATTCATGTCTTGGGGTGCCTGGGTAGCCCCGTGGGTTGAGCATCCAATTCTTGATTTCGGCTCCGGTCATGATCTCAGCGTCCTGAGATCATCCCTGCATTGGGCCCCTCATTGGGCGTGGAGCCTGATGAAGATTCTCTCTCTCCCTCTGCCCCCTTACTCCCTCCACCCCTGCTAGCTTTTGCTCTCTCTCGCTTCAAATTAAACTTCAGAAAAAAAAAATTATGACATGGTCTGAAACCCCTCCTGGAAAGTGAAGAGAGGTAATAAAAGGAGAAATGTGGCATCCTTGTGAAACCACCCATTCCTACTCTCTGGGAGGGACTAAGCTAGTTGATGAACTTGACATTTCTCCCACCCACATCCTCCCGTGGCCTGCATACTCTCTGCTCGAGGATGAAGCAGTGGCTCCAGCGTCTGGGTGGACCAAGGCACAGGTCTTCCTTGCATTTGAACAAGCCTGTGCTTGTTTCATAGACAGAAGACAAAAGATGTGGAGAAGCCTTTTGCAGGGGCCCAGATGCTGTTAGCAGTGCTGGGGAGGTTTAGGGCCATTGATGGTGTTGGGCACCCGGTCCTCAGAGACTGAACACCCATGTGATTTTTAGTGAAGGTATTTTTTTGTATGATTTTGACATGTCTTATCCTCTGAAGGCTAGAGCCCAGAGCAGCTCAGAGCCTTCCCTGGGTCCAAGGGACCAGAAGCAGCAAGTGTTGTCTTGGGAGGATTAGTGGGTACTCCTCCTCCTTCTCTCCATCAGCCTCTCCCAGCCGCACCAGATAAATTTACAATCCAAGGAAAAGTAGGGGGCTTGCTTGAAGATAGGGCTTCAAACATGGTGCCCAGCATTCCTTGCAGCCCATCTCCAGCTGATTCCTAGACCATCTGGGGATAATGAACTGTTTTGAGGACAGGCAATGGTGGTCACCCACGTCCCCCTTCTCCCTGAAAATCTGGTAAATCTTAGCCTAATTTCTCTCCTTCTAGGGCCTGTAGAAGTCCAGAGCTCTATCTCAAGGGGCTTACCCATTCATCTCCTTCTCCGGAGTATTCACTTCCCAGAGTTTTTGTCACTTTGGATGCTGTCTCCATTCTGTGCCATGTCCTTCCCAACCCCAATTTTTTAATTCCTCGAAGAAAACAGCAATCTCAAACAAATAGGCAGTCTGTACTGGAATGGTACCCCAGGAAAATTTATGAAAAATTTTGCTTGTTTATGGAGCAGGGAGACAATGCTTATATTCATGAAAGTGCAAAAACTTCAAATGCAATGGTAAATTTCATCGCTCCTAAAACACCCTTTGGCCCCTCGAGTCCCTGAGGGTGTTTCTGTGACCTGTCACCTCACTGAGTCCCCGGCATTCTCAATATTACTGACTTGGACTGTTCCTCCCCGCTTCATTCTTCTCCCTGCACTCTCTTCCTTTTAAAGCAACACATTCTCTCCTTGTCTTACACAGAATAAAATCCCATTGTTTCTGACCCCAACACACACACACACACACACACACACACACACACCTCTTTACACTTTATTCTGGCTTTCGATGTGCCAATTTCATCCCACCCCCACCCAGGAGGTGTTCCCTCCAAACGCAATTCCATCCCTTGGAAGAATTCTGATGTCAATGTTAGGAAGATAACAATCTTTTTTTCTATCCAATACAGAACTATGGAGGGAGATTTTCTATTGCCTGAACAACCTCAAGAAGGGACTCAAGAAGGAAATGGTTCTGTAGGACCGGCCACGGATTGCAAAGCATTGTTGACTGCCCGGGGCAGCAACAGCCTTGTGACTGGAATGGGCCCCATCAGCTGGCGCCAAACAAGAACCTCTTCGGAGATTTTTCTGCTTCTCCAGTCACATGGGTTCCAAGTACAGATGCTCTAGAGGAGATTGAAAATCAAATACATTAGGTTTTTGTCATTTGGGGGGGATTCCTTGAGAATCGGAAAGGAGCATCACAAGGGAACACAAGTAACAAATGACCATGGACCTATCCTCGGGGGTTCCTCCACCTCTGCTAATGGGACCAGGTGTTAGTTGGCTGACTGGTAGGGCCAGAAGGAAAAGGAAGCAGAGCTACTCTCAGATTGATTGTCACACTTGGCAGGGGAATTCTTTTTTTCCAGAAGAGTCATTCAGATGCCTGATATGTTATGCAGATAAAAATAGAAATTCTCCAGCTGAAGCAAAGAGTTAGGGACCGCTGAGAGCTTATGGTCTCTTAGAGCCCTTTGACCCTCCTGCCCCTGCCATTAAGCCGAACCAGCTCTGCAAATCCTGAGCTTATACAAAACAATTATTTGTAGGACATTCTGTGTGCCAGGCTTTGGGGTGAGCCCTGGAGTGACAGCAGCAAATAAGGCAGATGCCTTTAGCCTTCGCAGAGCCGTCAATCCAGTGGCAAAGACCATTTCCCACCTCTTCTACACGGTCTGCAAAGTCTTTTTTTTTTTTTTTAAGCTTTCTTTTTTATTTAGCCTTCGCAGAGCCGTCAATCCAGTGGCAAAGACCATTTCCCACCTCTTCTACACGGTCTGCAAAGTCTTTTTTTTTTTTTTAAGCTTTCTATTTTATTACTACCTTGAATGGAGCCTTTTCCCTGCTATTCTTTTTTTGGAAGTATAGTTGACACACAATGTTATATTGTTTGTAGGTGTACAACCCAGTGATTCACAATTCTGTACAACACAAGGTCTTTTATAAAGAATCTAGAATGAACTTAAGTCAGGCTCATGGAAACCCAAAAGATCCTGGGGCTACTTTACTTATCTTGTGAAGAAAGTCAAAGGACTCCTAATGACACAGCCATTCTCTGAGGGTGAGGAAAACATTTCAGAGTTGGGTCCTGCCAAGGGCGGATAGCAGTCGCTTTGGTCAGAAGGCAGGACTCCCTCACGTCTCACACCCTGTCACTAAGCATCCAGGCAAAGGAGGACAAGAAGGAACAGGTCTATTTCTCCCTTCATTTGACCACTCATTCGGTGGGTCAATATTTTCTATCAACTTCATCTCCTGTGCTGGAGGCTCAGGCTGGTGGGGACAGAGAAGTAAAAGGATTGTAGTAGAGTGTAATCAGTACTTCAATAGAGACAAACTGAGGTGCCCTGAGAACACTTTAGAGAGAAGGACCGATGCCTGGCAGGAGACTAGCAAATGCCAAGGAAGGGAATGCTGCAAGCTTCTAGTTCTTCTCCAGCTCCTTCCAAGAGAGGTGGTATCTGTGTGTGCCCACTCAAGTTAGATCAGGCCCTCAGTCCTCCGTGGCTTCTAGAGTCCGCGTCCTGTGCCACACCTCCCGCGTAATTAGGAAAGCCCTTGAGGTCAATTACCTGCCAATGCCTTATGCGTTAGTCAGCTGCCCCCAGCGCTGACCATTTGTAAGCTAAGCTTCCTGGTTGGGGACTTGGGTCAGAGTGTACTGACCCAGCACTGGACAAGGGAAGTCGGTGGGGAGGAGGGGCAGGAGGAGGAGCGGGGTCTGAGGGTCTCGAATGGGACCCTTAGTAGAGCACATGGGAGGGGACTTGGTTCAGGTCTGGGTGGGGGCTGTGAGGACCACAGGCTGGGAGGCAGACGGCCCAGGCTTGGTGCCTCTTTGTCTGCTGAGTTACTCCAGGAAAACCTCTGCACCTCACTGAGCTGTCATTCCCCTCCCCCCACACCTCTCCCTTTTCCCCTGGTCCTACTTCTTCTTCTTCTTCTTTTTTTATTTTTAAATCCTTGAGTTTATCATGGAATAATTAATATCCTAGTTTTATGAAGCACAGATTTATATACTTCATGGTAAGAATGGAATCACCAGATTGACTACCTGAGTTACAGTCAGCACGGAATGGAGGCTCTTGATATCGTCGCCTAAGGACAGCAGCCCTTGAAATACGCCCCTGGGAATCCCATCAATACTTTTGAAGATCCTTAGGGGTGTGGTGGAGTCTCAGAAAAGGCAAAGGTATTTCCAACCCTTATGTTACAGAGCAGCAGACTGGTGCGAGGAGAGCTTGAAGCAAAGCCAGAACAGGGGTGTAAATTACCCAAGCCCCGCCCTGGGATCTCTGCTCTGCGAAGCAGTCTTCCTCCTGCCTCCCCTCTCTAATCTGTGTACTGGAAACAAGTTTCTGCTGGAGGGTCTGGGCAAGGGGAGCCAGAATCTACGGCGTTGTCCACTTAGGTGCTCCATTTTAAAAATGACAAGTACTGTAAAACTTGAATTTTTCCAGCTCTGAATATTCCCACCGCACAATTTAATAAACTGGGAAGCATGGCGGTGGGTTGATGAAAGTAATATCTGTATTTTACATCTCTAAACATTGCCCTATGCAGGGAGGTGGGCATCGACTGCCTGATCTGCCCTGTTCTCTCCTCTCTTCGGGGTAAGCACAGTCCATCACGTCCAGTCACCACCCATTCATCTTCCACTTATCTGCCCCCATCGCACGTGCGACCCTGACCCAAGGACCAGCCAGAATCCCTCCAGGAAGACTCCTTTCTTCCTTTCTTTCTTTCTTTCCTTCTTTCTTCCTTCCTTCCTTCCTTCCTTCCTTCCTTCCTTCCTTCCTTCCTTCCTTTTCTAAACCCCAAACTTCAGAAATCAGTATCTTGACGCTCACGGTCAGGAAAGCATACCAAATTGTGCAGCCTTATCAATAAGGTCATTCCCTTTTGAATCTCAATATGACTTTTTTTTTTCAATGCATTTGCCTTCTGGGTCTTTGAATAATAAAACCCCACTCCCAGAAACTGCCTTTTCCACAATACTTGACTTTTTTTTTTCTTTTCCTTTTTTTTCCTGAGTAGCTAGCAATGTCATATATAGTTAGGTTCATTGTTTCTGTTTGTGTTCAATGTTAGGGTACTATTTCATCTTTTTTTATTTCATTTTGTTTTGGGGACTTAAAGAACATGGTTTATTAAATGGTTCACTCAGATTCCCTTTCCTATCCCTTCAGTTTACTGTTCATACTCGCTTCTTGTAGTTAAACAGGGTTTTTTGTTTTGTTTTGTTTTAGTTCCTGGCCCTTCTTGTTGTGTCTCTTAAAAAAAAAGCATATGCATGTTTTCACTGAGTGATATATCCCACAGGTTGGTACATACCAGATCACAGAGGTTTTCCACGTAAGTCGTGCACTGTGTACACACACAGTGTCTACTTAGCCGGGCACCTCTAGTCGGACATGTAGGGGCCTCATGGTTTGCCCTCAATAATGCTGCAATGAACCACCTGCTCATTTGCTTTTTTGTATTGCTGACAACTCCTGGGAGATTTTGAATGACCATCAAGAGGAATACTGTTAACAGGATATAAGTCTGAAGCTGTCAGAAACTCCGAGCCATCACTTGTTTCAGAAAGTTGGTCTACAGGGAGAAATGATGCCATCTGCCCCCAGAGAAGGGCTCGGAGAGAGTTCTGGAGAGTAACTAGAGTCTCTGGTTTTATTTGCTTATTTTATTTTAATTTATTTTTTTCAGAGATTTTATCTTTTTAGAGAAGTTTTCGGTTCCCAGCAAAATTGAAAGGAAGGTTCAGAGAGTTCCCATTTCCCCCTCCTTTATACACCCATAGCTTCCTTCATGATCAATGCCCCACAGTGCAGTACCTTTGTGGCAGAGGATGAACCTATACTCATGTGTCATAACCACTCAAAGCCCATAGTTTATGCTACTGTTCACTCTTGGGGTTGTACCTTCTGTGGGTTCCAGGGTTAGGATGTAGACTCATAGACAGCCACCACTCCACCCACTACTCTCCCATCTCCAGGGATCAGCAGACCAAGCACTGAATCCAGGCTGCCCAACCCCACGGCCAGAGCCCTTTCTAACTAATCACTGCGGGCTCCAACAGGAAGAGGGACTCAGAGTCACAAAACTGGGGGTTACCCAAACCCCTTTTCATAATCTCTTCTCTTTTAATTTACCACTGCTGAGACAAGGGCCCCGATAAAAATAAATGATTCTCCCTAAATCTCATTGGTTGTTCTTCGCCAGGATCGTCTATAATCTTGGCATGCCATCTGAAAAAAATCAACATTAATTCCAGAAGTTCCTGAGCTCTCTTTCTTCCGGGCTGGGGTGGGAGGGACACCTGGAGCCAGCTTATTAACTCATTCTAGAGGCTCCCAGGATTTTATCACTATTATTTATTATTGGTGGAGGGAGAAGTGTCCCTTTGTCGAGAATCACAGTGTTCTACATTGTGAAGCAGCTAGCTCTACACTTGATGGATTGTTGATTACACTTTATTAAAGTCCATTACAATTTCCAGCATTTGTCATACAAAAATATCTTCTAACAAATACCAGCTTGTTAGAGGCTGGCTGTTGGGAACTGACTTGGTCTTGTTTTGCTCCTACCTCTTCAAGTCCAACCCTAGCACCCAATCAAACGTTGACAATCAAAACCCCTTACAAGTTTCCTAAGAGATTCGAAACAGGTGGGGACAGCACGGTCCACTGCAGTGGCACCCAGAGAACATGAAATATATCAAAACCCACTCCCATGGCGCAGACTTGCTTCCCATTAAGAAAACTGGACAAGAAGCAGAGCTAAATGAGCCATCTCTTTTTGTGCAAACCATTACCAGCTAAATGATTCAAAAAAAAAAAAAATCCAGAGCAGCCCCTGTTGAGCTCACATAATAATCAAAAGCAGGCTGGTTGAAGTGTTGGTGGTTATACAGGGCCTGGTGCAGAAATCTTGATCAAAGCCTCTTGGCATCTGAAGTCATCAGTAATTCGACAGCTTATTTGGGTGAAAAGAGCTCCTTTCTGGCTGTCCCACCTCAAGCCCACCCCAGAGAGGGGCGCGACTCAAGCAAACAAGGCCTCTGGCAAATCAAGGCACCTCTTCTCAAGATGTGATACGAAACACGAGACAGGACAGCCGCCGGACGGCGATATCAGGTTCCACCAGGGGAGCCTGTGTGTACGTTACACATGCTATTAGCATGTATGTCATCTGTTCTGGCCAGGTGGGAGCATCCCTCACGGAGCCCTGAGCTGTGGCCTCTGACCCAGATGAAACTGCCAAGCAGCTCTCCCAGGGAGCTGTTGCCCATCTAGGAAAGGGGAGGTGACCACTTAAGCAATGGGAGAGTCTGATGCTAACGGTCAGTCTGGCTAATGATGATTTCATAAAATCTTTCCTGATATGCACTTGGGTCAAGCCTTGGCTGGTTCTTGGGGGCATGGAGGTGAATATTCACAACCCCTGCCCTTTAAGAGTTCATAGTCTAGTTGCAAAGATAGAATACCAAAGTACAATTATAATTCAGGCTAGTAAATAGCGTGAAAGGGAAGACCAAGGGATAGAAGAACTCCAAGAGGGTCCTGACTCAGTGCTGGGAAGATAGAGAGAACCACCTGGAAGTGACAATACCCAAGCAGACACATGTTTGGGAAGGCAAACGGAGAGAATGAAGCACATATTCTTTCTAAACATGGTCTCCAAAATGGTCCTTTTTATAATGTTTCAAGGTAGTAAATTTTGGCAAAATAATTATTAAGACTATAATAACAAGATATTAGTAGGAGAAATGTGTAATGTATGGTTGATGCATCAGTGGTCAGACTGTGATATGCATAGAAAATGTGACAAAGGGTAGAATATTATTTTATGTTTACTTTCTCACTAATCAGTGGTACTGCCTTATGCGCTTTTGTTCCACGCCGAGAAATGCACCTTCTAAATTCAGAATCTGGTTATATTTTTATTTCTCAAATGAGGAGGTTAGGAGGTGAAGAGGAGTGGAGACAAGGAGTAAGAGAAGAGAGGATGAATTAAGCTGAGGGACTGGTGTGTGCAAAGGCACTGGGGTAGGAAGGTACAAAACAGGCTTGAGGAATCCTCAACACATCAGTTTGACTGGAACAAAAATTTTGTTTAAGGAAATCCTGAGGAAAAAATGTTCAAAAGAGAGAGTGGAAAAAAAGTTTAAAAAATTAGAGAGAGAGAATGAGATTGGGACCTGTTGTAGAGGTCCTTTGGTATCAAGCCAAAGAATTTGGGTTGGGTTTTCTTTAGAGAGAAATGAGAAACATAGCTTTCAAGCAAGGAGATAAACTACAAATTGTGCTTTATGAACTTGACAGCGAATTCAACCTTGTTCTAGGTTTTAAGAGAGATACAAAATTTGAGTACATGGCCATATCCCTGGAAGAGATAAAAATTTTGGTTGGGAGAGACAAGGCATATACATAGCATCATTTAGAGAGTGATTACAAGTTCACATTAACAAGTATGTCCTAGCCTTGTCTTATACTAGTGGTTAGTCCCAAGGCTCCAAGTCACTTTGACTTCTTGAGCTTCAGTTTCCAGATTTTTGAAATGGGCATCCTTCTCCTGACCTCACTCAATCATTGTAGGCAATCAATGGGATAATCCATGTGGAAGCACCTGGTTGTGCTTTCCAAATTACAGATTCGAGGAAAACAGAACTTCTGTGTTAGAAATTTTCTCATCTTTGATGCATCAAAGAAGTATATTCTGGGCATAGGATGCAGGGGACCTACTGACTTGACAGATAGAAACTGGAGGCCCCCCAACTCTTCAAAGGCAAAGCCCAGTGTGAACCATCTAGAAGAAAGCCTCATTTGGAATACCTAAACTTATTGGTTTTCAGAGTGTGATTTATACTTATTCCCAGTTGTACAAGAAGGGAAACAACTCCTGAGATGGGAAAACAAAACCAGAAACATTTGCCCAGCTCACTGTTGGCATAGTCAGTGTAACTTCACATATGCTAATAACAGTGTTATGGTTCAGAGGGTCTCCTGAGGAGTTCTGTGAACACCTAAAGGACCCAAGGACATCACAGCCAATTACAAGTGCAGGCATTTACTGCAGGACAACTTCCTTTTAGGCACCGTACTCAGGCCTGGGGAGATAAAGTTGAAGGGTCTGAAATTGAGTAATTATGTCCTTGCCTTAAAGAAATTTACAACCCAATGAAAGAAGAAAGTGGAAGTAGGAATGTAAACAAGTAATCTTAATGCAAGGCAGACTGTTAAGAAAAGAGCTGAAATTCTACAAATTTTATTTTATTTGTGTGATGTGTGCTAAATATTATTTCAGAACCCAAATATAAACACACAAATGATAGCTGTACTCACTTTGATTGGGAGAGTCGGGGTGAATAATGAATTATTGTTGAAATGTCTAAGGCCATATATTAGGTTAATGAGCACAACTGAATAAATTATTTTATTTTATTATAATAATTTTTTAAAGATTAATTTATTTATTTTACATAGAGAGAGAAAGTGCAAGCAGGAGGGGCAGAGAGAGAGGGACAAGAACCTCAAGCAGACTCCATGCTGAGCACAAGCCCAATGCAGGACTCGATCTCATGACCCTGAGATCACAATCTGAACCAAAACCAAGAGTTGGATGTTTAACCCACTAAGACACCCAGGCACCCCTGAACAAACTATTTTAAGTCGAGACAGTTCCATAGGTTTATTATATATAAAATGGAGATACGTAAGGCAGATGTCGAAAAGTTCATTCAACAAAAATTTTCTTTTGAGAGAACATTGCATTCATTTGGAAGAAACACCTTGATATCTTGTTTAGGTCAGAAAGTGAGACTCTGGGGGATGTTTGAGTAACAAATGCAAAGTCCCTGGGTGGACACTAAGGAGGAGAGAGAACAGAGCTTGCTGGGTGTGGTGCCCAGTGTAAGGCAGAGAGAGAGACCCCCCCCTCATAGGGAGTGGAAGTTTGAGGAAGAGGGACCCTGGAGAAGTAGGGATGACTTCCAACCATTGGTGAACACTTGTCCTGGTCAGAATCCCCCTGGAAATCCTGCAGGAAGGGAGGGAATGCTTGAGGTGAGTGCTTCACCATGGAAACTGGTCAAGATGTGCTCAGAGTGAGGTAGGGGGAGGACATAAGCCCTGGGAGTATAGACGGTTCAGAAAGACATGGTGCTGAGGGTTTGATCCGTTTGGATCCCAGGAGCTGGAGGAAGCCTGTCTGGCATCTGAGCTACAGGTATAAACCCTCATGATGTGAACCTTAGAGAAAGGAAGAAATTAAGTCCAACTGAGAAATAGGATTCCCTCTTCAGAGGGGCAGGAACAAACACCAAGGGTTCGAATTCACCCTGTAGTGTCCTCACTTGGGGTAGGATGAAGTAGGCTCACCATTCCCACGATTCACGTGTTCTTTCTGCAAATCTTTGTGTTTGAATGTCCCAGGAGCCGTGTGTTTGCTTAAGTCCGTGACCATCTAAAGGATACGTGCCTTTAAAGGCAGTTGTGTTAATTCTTAGAATTTCGTTTAAGGAAATAACTAAGAATGCTCAAAAAACTCAGCTGTATGGCTGTTTATTGCAGTACTATTTGTAAAAAGAAAAATTTTGGAAATAATCTGGACGACCAACAATGGAGAACCGTTAAACAAATTATGACACATGCAAAAAATGAAATATTGTGTGGCCGCTGAAAACCATAACATACAGGGCTGTATTTATTGACATGGGGTAGTGCCCACAATATAATATTACAGAAAAAAAATAACCAAGAAACTGCAATTATGGTCAGACTTGTATAAAAAAATGTAGTGTATATACATTACCCTAGAGAAAGGCTGAGAAGGATGTACATCGCCAAGCAAACAGTGATCACTTCAGGCTGGGGGGTTGGGGTCGTTTTCCCTCGATTCTTCATGATTTTCTGTGTCGCCTGCATGGGTTCCACAATGTATGTATGTACAATCATATAAATTCATAAAGCAATTTCCACTCCTGGACCAAAAATCAAAATAAAAGGTTATATATCTTATAATACATATCCTATAATATAATCATATCTATACTATATATTATATAATTTTTGTTAAATATTTAAAAGTATATACTTGCTTACGTAGAAAGAGGTCTGGAGTAAAGCTCACAAGGAGTTAGGAGTTGTTACCTTGGAGTGGGTGGGATCAAGGACTGTTTACAATTCATTAATTTGGGCTTAGCTCTATTTTGAAAATGTTCGACAATGGAAGTGTTGTTTATACAATGGGACAGCGGGGAGACCTGACAGTGGAGTGATTCTTCTCCACGGTTCCTGGGGATGAGCCAGTCCTTTTTCAGAACTCCCACCTCTAAGACCGTCAGAGGCGAAAGGATGATATTGAAAAGTTGCCACATCCAGATTCAGCCATGAGAAGGGAAGGGGTCTAAAAGGAGCACTTTGAGGTAGAGGGCCTGTGTGTGATTCCTGCTTCTGCTTTTTCTTGTTCTAGGGCTTAACCTCTCTGTGCCTCAGTTTTCTCAGCTATAAATTGGACATGATAATAGTTGCCACCGCAGAGCTCTGAGAGGCTCAGGGAAGATTTAACCCGCTCTGGTCCGTGTTCTCCCATTTCATGTAAGAAGCTATGAGAGCTCTGTGGGATTAAGCTACTTGCCCAGGGTCACATAGCCACAGATAATGGAGCCCGGCTTCCAAATGACCCCAGGCTCAGTGTCCCCCACCCTCCACAAAGATGAGGAGTCCACCAGGCCATATTTTTATTATAAAATACCAGATTCTACCGAGGCAAGCAGAAAAGAATGAGGAAGCCTCTCTCCCGATAGCATTCAGCTCATAGTGTATATTCGGTCTCCCATGCGTCATGCTCTTTCTAGCCCCGTCTCCTCTCATTTTCTGGGTTTGGGTACCTTCAGGAGGCTGAATGAGGTCTCTTAAATTGGTGTGGATATGGCCAAAAAGGAAGGAATAGGGAAAAAAACAACAGCAGCAACAACAACCTGAGACGTTGTTTGCGGGGAGATGCATGTGATGAAATGTGTGGTCCAGGCATAGAACGGCAGCTGCGGTGGGGTTGGTGGGGGCGGGGAGGGAGTAGCCAAGAGAAAGTGCCGTGGGGAGCTGGACACTCAGTCTGGCCGGCAGCACAGACGTAGAGCCAAGGCATCTGGTGCCATGGGGACCCTGCATCTTTGTCCCCAGCCCTCCCTGCACATTGGGCAATCCCGTGCTCACCCCTCGGGTTGCGTCTCCCTGGCCCAGAGACGGAGCCTGAAGGAGGATGACAGGTGGATTTTATTTTCACACTCATTTTTCTGGACCAAACTCTAGAAATGAAGAAGAACTGGCTCCAGTGAACCCAGAAACAGTAGATGGACTTGAACCCACACAGCGCTGGTGTTAGCCCCAGGTCACGTCATTCCACCTTCAGAGGGTAAAGATCTCCTGGGGCAGCAGGAGAAGTGGGGAGAACACAGCCCCCTGGAGACAAACACAGACCCTACCTCCCGGTCCCTGGGCCCTTTGCCGGTCGTGGTTAAGAGCGTGGAGTCTGGAAAGATGTCAGGGCTGGAATCCTTGTTCCCCCACTTAGCAGCTAAATCCAAGCTTCAGAGTCTCCATCTGTAAAAGGAAGGTGATAATGGCACGTACTTGCCCAGTTGGAGCCGCTCAGGAATGGGCTGCTGCATGCAGAACTCCGTCATGGCCCTAGACGCTCAAAAGTAATCATGGTTCCCATTGTTCACTTAACTTCTCTGAGGCTCATTTTCCTTATCTCTGAAATGGCTAATAATGCCCGCCCCTCGGAGTTGACCTAAGGCTTGGATGAGACAACTACGAACGTGCAGATGCTTTGTAAACACAAAATTTCCCTTCTGTGGACCAGGCTTATCTCCAGATATCTCTCACGACTGTGGGTGGTAGTCTGCGCTCAGCCAGTGGAAGCCCCTGGCGCACAGTAGGTATTGACTTAAGAAGCAACAGCAAGTTCTTGGCTAGGTCTGTTGGGGCCAGATAGACGGCAGGATTCTGAATAGCTTTCTATAAATAGGCAAACTGGTTATTTCATGCAGAACAAATAAGCAAATGTCTTTGATTGTTTCCTCAGCAACAGCACTGAGGGCCTGAAATTATCCAGAGAATCACCTTGAATTTCTGTTGCTCTTGGTTTGTGTTGACTGAGACAGAAACCCCCATCTAACCGGGGCTGGAAGAAAGGGCCATCCCTAGTGGTGGGTCTCTGGGCAGCTGCGGGAGCAAGGGACATCAGGTACACCCCAGAAGCCAGTGGGGGACTGGACAGAGGCTTCTGTGGGCTGTTGGGGACACCATCTGGTGTGATCGCTTTTTCAAAGGGACCAGAGAGCGTGCCCCCGGGGAGCCGACCTCCCAGGAGCTCTGGATCTGGAGCGGGGAAAGCTACTTCTGGCCAGACCTGTGCCAGACCAGCTCTGCCTGAGCACCAAGGGTGCAGGTGTGAGGACGGAACGGGGTGGGGGAGTACTTCTGCCTGACGTAACATTATCTCCTGTCCTTCTTCCCGCAGAGCAGGGCTCTGGGCATAATAGAAACAATGATAACAAACTAATTTCTATTGTTTGCCAGGCTCTGTGCTGACCACTTTATAACCCAAAGTCCCCTTAGTTTCCACAATCACCCCAAATGATGGTATGGCTGAGTGAGCTCTATTTTAGAGATGAGGAAACAAGCTCAGATACCCTTCCCGTGCTCCAGCGCTTAGGTTCCAACCTCCGTGATCAAGGTGACTTTTCTGAGCACGGCATTCAAGGCCCTGCATATTCTCCCCCAGCCCTATTTGTATTTTCACGAAGGCTATGTCTGCCCATCACTCGGCTGTTCTCACAAGCGCCTGGCTGGGCTGGTCTTTCTCCCTTTGTGCATTAGCTTTCCTTGTCTGGAACGCACCCCATGCTCCCCCACCACCCCTGTGTTCCAATCTGCCTTTCAGGAAGTTAGCATGTGAGGGCCCCTCCTAGAGGCCAGGTACTTTCTCTACAAAACAACGCAGTGATTAGCATTATCATACTGATTTCAAGGCAGAGGAGACTGAGGCCCTTAATGGCAAAACAACTAACAACAAAGTCACAGAAGTTGGAGCTGGAGCCCGATGTCTTCTCTACATCAAGGTGTTTCTCCTGAGCTTGGGATCTCCTTCTCTGAGAAGCTTTCCTTGACCTCTCTGGTTGGATTAGGCACAGGAATGTGCTGGAGCCTGCCCTTACGGGCCTGTGAGAGCCAATTATTAAATTGTTGGGAATTTTGCAAGCCGGTTGTTAAACACAGCAATTATTAAGGATTAAATTATAAACACTTATAATTAAATAAATTATATTAAAAACAAAGGTCACAAATAGTCAAAACTCATCACTTCCTAATTATTTTATTACATTTTACTATTATCTCTGTTCTTAAGATTATTTACACCCATCGTATCTGTGTGGTGGAAATTCTACATAATGGTGCATTACTGCCCATCCCTACATGACGTTGTGTTGGTAGCTTTGAAAGCAGCATGGCTGGAGCATTTATACCATGGAAATCGGCAAACGCTACCAATCGAGGCTCGGTTTATTGTTGCGTTGATTGTCTAGACTTAAGAAAGTGATGGAGAGGGTGCCTGGGTAGTTCAGTCGTTAAGGGTCTGCCTTCGGCTTAGGTCATGATCCCAGGACCCTGGGATCGAGTCTCAAATCAAGCTACCTGCTCAGCGGGGAGCCTTCTTCTCCCACTCCTACTCCCCCTGCTTGTGTTCCACACCCCACCCCCCCATCAAATAAAAAAATAAAATCTTTAAAAAAAGAAAGAGAAAGTGATGGAGAATCTACTAATAATGCAGCTTAAACTTACAAACATGTCATGGCTGTAGCCTGACATTGTGCATAGCACATCCCCCACCCCAATTGAAGAAACATCCCTCCAGTATTTGAAAATTAGCAACCAACTTAGCAAAGACAGTGCTCGAATCATGGACAACAAGTAGGGTTCCAACATGATCCATATTGTTTGGTTTTCATCCTAACTGTTAATGTCAGTGAAAATAGAATTGCCCTCCAAGGATCCGTTGTTAAACTCCGCAGCCTTCCACGGATGGGTGCCCCCCTCGGGGCTGTCAGAGTCAGCTGCCTTTCTCTCCATAGGGGCCCTTGCCCCAGAGCTCTGGAACTCCCCACCTGTGTCTACATCCCCCTTGCTCCTCTTGAGAGCAGGGGTTGAGTTTTTCTCTTTTCTTCAGTTCTTGGGATAGAAACTCCCTAACTGTTGAATAAACGAATGCGTGCATGTGTGACTGAATGAATAAAGAATGAACCCTATCCCTCCAACCAGTCGCCCTCAAGAAAAAATGCTTTGAAGGTACTTGTGAATGCATATGGTACTCCTCTACTTACCATATATTGCTGAGTACCTACTACAGGCCACCTGCGTGAATACTGACTCCCATTGTGATGAAGATCACCAAAATGGAAAGGATCAAAAATTTCCAAACTCAGAGACTTTTCTGGCTCATGTTCAAAACAGTATCCAAACTCATTTATTACTCAGAGGAAAGTAAAGTGACCAACGCCAATGTCTTCCCTCCCCTACAAGGACCTCAGATGAGTCTCAGGAAAAACCGATGGGATTCTTATTGAGGGACATTGTCATTCTGTGGCTGAGGAACTAGAGGTAAAGAAGACCCTTGGTTGCGTCCCGATTCCCCACAGATGTCTTTGAAAGCAGCCATCCCCAGTGACAAGGGGGAGGTGATTTTCCTGAAGAAAAGAGCTGGTTTCTTCTTTCCAGAAGAAAGAGCTGGTTTCTGTTGTCCAAGCCACGCTTGTGTATCTAGGAGTGTCATCTTCTGGCTAGTGAGTAAGGAAGAAGAAAGAACAGCTCAACATAACTGACAACACGAGATCCAGGACATCAGAACGCGCCACCAAAGCCCCTTGTGACAGAGGCCCGTGGTAAACCCCCACTTCTCTCGTCCCCTTCCTGTTTTCACGTGACTCAAACTTCAAGCCCGTCTTAGCAGATAAACAATGTAACATCTATCCCATCATAGCACTAATACAAAGACAGGTGGGCTTACATTTACTGAGCAAATGGTGAGTCACCAAATGAATACGAGAAAAGAAGTCATTAGCACGACGGTCCCCTGTAGAAGGCGGCTGTGTTCGTATTTGGAAATGTGGGCACTTTCCCTGGCTAAGTGGGCATGATAGTGGTCACAGTCACCTTGAGACCTCCCCCAATATGTGTCTTTATTCCTTAAAAAGAAGAGGCGTGGGGGTGTGTGTGCGGTGGGGAAATCAGTTGCTTCAACTTGAAAGTCAGTGCTAAAGGAGGCATTAGAAAAGGCTTTCTTGTGGCTCGGAGCCCTGATTACCACAATTAAAGTCCAAGGTGTGGTGCTATTTGCTCAGCGAGCTCTGACACATGAAAGCAAATGATTCAGGCAAGGAAAATAATTATACATTAATTTGTGTTTGGCAACTGTTTTATTCCTTTGGCCCACAAAGCAAAGATAAAAGGTGACATTGTTGAAAGTGTTTTATCTGCCTTCAATGGGGTTGCCATGGGCTGCTTTTGGAGACAGTCCTCCTTGGTTGGGCATTTGCCTGGCATGATGGGGCTGCCTTTTGTGCTCCATGGCTGTGGCAGGCCAGGGGGAGCAGAGGCAAGGTACAATCTTGGTTGCTTACTGCCCTGACCTCTTTGTTCGCAGGTTTCCTGTAGAGTTGGCTAAGTGGAAAGGAAAAGGCACCCTCTGCAGAGAGGGGCTCCAGTCCCCATCCGGGGAGGGGGGGGGGCAGTTATCCGTATCACAGTTTTGCATTTTGCCAGGGAATAAAGAGGCAGACCAGCCAGGACCACCAACCCAGCTGGCTGCGGAGGCAGGCAAGGGTGGGGTGAGGGATTTGGGGAGGGAGTGTGTGTTTATGAGTAAAGCTGCACAGGCAGGCAGCTGTGCCAGGAAGAAATGCAGGCTCCATGTGGCCAAATAGTCTGGACTTTTACAAGGGAAGTAAGAAAATCTGAATTTTTTAAAATGAAATTTTTCAGTTTTTGAATGTTGGCTTATTTTAAATTAAAATAATGTCTTCAGGCTTCAGCTGGCCTCCAGTGTGAGCCTCTGATAAGCAGCGGGGGTGGGAAACATTGGCTTCTAGAGTTAGAAAGATCTGGGTTCTGAGCTCAGTTCCATCCCTTACCAGCTGGGTGACTGTGGATAAGTTACTTAACCTCTCTGGGCATTGAGTTCCTGTTCGCAAAAAAGAGTAACGATTCTACCCTTTCTAAGAGCTATTGTGGGCATGAAGTGGGATGATGCAGGCAAGACACAAGGTCTTTGCACAGCCCCTAGCTGACAATGAGCACTAAATAAATGTCAGTGATTACAACTATTTATAATTGAACCATAAGAGGGTGATTAAATGTCATTGTCCTTGGCTGGCCTGAGGTTGAATTGGATGTCTGGAATGTAGTAGCTATTCTCCAGATAAACAGATAATTGTTAAATGAATGAAGGAATGAATGGGGATGCCAGCTACAGGCCAGAAGGAGCAACTCATGCACCATTGTCTCTTCTTGACGATGCCCTTGGTATGTTTGTGCCAAAGGCTTAGCCTCCTTGGACTTCACCTTTGTCATTGTAAAATGGACTGGCTGTCCCTCTCTAGCCAGATCCAAGGGATGATTTCCTGCTCACTGACAGGATCTTTCCAGGACTCTCAGCAAAGGTTAGGGCTGACCAGTAAGGACTTGACCACCTGACTCTGGGAGGGGAAGCAGTCTTACCATTGGGATTGTTCCTGATTGAAGGAGGACTTGTCCTTCCATTGCCCTGTCCCACATCAACTATCTGTTCTTCTCTCTTCTGCTCTTTGCATCAGCAGGCTGATCTGGAAGACAGGCTCCCTGGCCCGTTGTCTTGCCCTATCATTTCATCATGCGGAGCCCAGCTGGAGATTGAAGGAAGGAGAGAAAGGGGGTGGTAGTATTTTTTCACCATTTATTCTCCATTCTTCCCCACCCCATTTTGTTGCAGGGGGCCCCTTCTGCATAACTTTCTCTCCAGGTTTCAGGAACTGCTGCCTCCCCTCATCCTTTTGGTGTCAGGACATAGCTACCCCAGTATTGGACTTGACCTTGCCACACCTTTGGTTCTGATTGATCCTCAGGGGCCCCGGTGAGTATGTCAGCTGGTTTCTGCTAGGACCTGAAGCCTGTAACAGGAAATGCTCTTCACCATCCAATCTGTGAAAAATGAAGAAGGCCTCCAAGTGCTCCCTTAGAGAACCCAGTCTTGGGGGTCAGACAATGGGCTGCAGCTCAAAACCCGTAGGCTGTTTACTGGCTCTGTGAACTTGGACAAGTCCTATCATGATTCTGACTTACTTCCAGATGTGTGGGCAGAGATGCCCCCACTGTCTTCCAGGGTATCGGTGGGCCTGAGCTGGGCCTCCTGGGCAGCCCTGCGCTGTCTTGACTGGCCACAGAGGCTCAGGGAGGCTCTTCCATGCCTTTCATTGCCTCTTTTTTTTCTTCTTTCAGTTCCTTTTCCCCCTACTTACAGGCAAGAGATTTTATCTTATTTTATTTTACTGTATTTATTTATTCAATTTATATTTTTGATGTAGGCTCCACACCCAACACAGAGCCCAGTACAAGGCCCAAACCCATGACCCCGAGATCAAGACCTGAGCTGAGACCAACAGTCAGACACTTAATGCTCTGAGCCATTCAGGTGGCTTTATTTTATTTTATTTTTTAACTGTTTTACTTTTGTTAGACTGTGCCTAAGAAAAATGGTTCCCAGTGATGGAGAGCAGCTCACAACATTCTTTCCAACCAACAGCTCACAAACATTCTTTTGGACCTCCCAGTGGTCACAGATGGCTATTATGGCAGGAGGACATTATAGATCCCAAGCACTGTAAAGTAAAAATTGAATGTTGTTCAAATTATTCTTGAGAATCTTTTAAAAACTTAAAAAAAAAAAGGAAAAAATCACCCAACAATTTTGATAGATCTGGTTTGGGAGATACATATTATATATTGAATGTACACAACAATGTGTACGACTTTATTAACTTTATTAACGACTAGATATGCAAAATAGCATTTTACAGTGTTTTCCATTAAAGAAAGAGAGAAAGACAGCACATGTGGTTGATTCTGTGGGAAGCCAAGACTCCTAAGTGACAGCCAAACTGATTGTGGATGAAGACATGGAGGTTCAGAGAGGTCAAGCAATATGCCCAGGGGCCCACAGCTAATAAATGATGAAATTCAAATCCAGGTGTATCTAACTCCAAAATCTATGTTTGTTTGTTTGTTTGTTTGTTTTTTTCCCATGCCATAATGTCTGGATATGTGAGTTGGAATAAATCAGCAGAGAAACAGAAACTCAAAACCAGTGTCACCAAATGACTTTCAGAATTATTATGTGGGAGATAGTTTTAAATGCTGGGTTTGTTGGGGTGCCTGGGGGGCTCAGTCGGTGAGGCGTCTGCCTTTGGCTCAGGTCATGATCCCAGAGGCCTGGGATCGAGCCCCACATCGGGCTCCCTGCTCAGCGGGGAGCCTGCTTCCCCCTCTCCCTCTGCCACCACCCCTGCTTATGCTTGCTCACTCTCTTTCTCTCTCAAATAAATAAAATTGTAAAACAAACAAATAAATGAATAAATAAGTAAATACTGTGTCTGCTGCTTTTTTTCACTCTGGTCTCCTGGCTGTGTGGAGCCCTAGCCCCTCTGTGGCGAGACCCAGCACCCTGAGCTTGGTCCGGAGGGTGCTGGCACTGACTCCTCCCTCCTGGCCCAGGAGAAGTAGCCCAGGATGGAGGCTCCACTGCTTGGCAAGCAAGGTAAAGGGTTTTTTTTGTTTGTTTGTTTGTTTGTTTGTTTGTTGGCCACTGATGAATGGTGATAATTGTTGGGAGATTAATTTAAGATTCTCAGATGAAGGATACTACCAAAGTGCCAGGCACAGAGAGAAAAGGGGAGGGAGTGAGGGAGGCAAGGGCCCTGACCAGGCTGGCATTCTCCCCGCGGCTCCAGTGCTGACTCAGACCCTGACCTTGGGCAAGTCATTTAACTTCTTTATGTCGATTTTCCTCATCTGTAAAATCAGCCTAATGATGGCTTCTTTTCCAAACCACTTTGATTCTCAGATGAAAGCATCCATAAAAGTGCATAGGATTGCTATTAATTGGGCCATTATTATTTTTATTATTAAATAGATTAAGTCCACTAAACTTTAACTATGTTTTGACTTCCACGTGACAGGCAGGATGAGCAGTTAACAATCAGAAGACAGGCTTCTCTGATGTCGCCCTTTGCAGGAGGCTGGCAGACAGGCATTTCCTTCAACGAGGTCAGCTGGCCCGGGCAGGCACGGCCTGTGCTGGGCATGCTTGGCTACTGCTACCTCCGCCTCCCTCTTTAGATGAAACGTGTCCGACCAAGTAGAGGCAATGCTCTCAGCCATTGGAAAGAACCGGAAACAGAAATGCCTGGGTCCTCAGCCTCAGGTGTATGATTTTACTGGCAAATTGGGGAACCCCTTTGCACATCAGCTTGAATAATGGCAACTGACATCATCCCACCAGCCTCGAGGCCAGGCTCAGGAGAGAGAGCGACGTATGGGTGTCAATGCTGTTACCAGACCCATTGCGGCCATTGTTCTGTCTGTGACAAGGACTCGGGGTAGGAGAGTCATCCTTGAGCCTACAGCCCACTTCTACTGCTGCTGGAAGACACAGACAATACTATCTTCCTTCCAGGATTGTGGGGATTAAATAATTTGTATGAATCCCTAACCTGGTCCCCAGACCAAAGCATTCACTCACCGGACTGACAGGTATTACTATCAGAGAGTAAGCATTTGGTGAATAGCAAATGTGAATTTGCCCCTTAATTGAAGGGCTAAAGAACGTCTTTCTAGATTTATGACACATACATCTTACAAAAATATAAAAATAGCTCTTCTCTTTTTTTTTCAGATTTATTTATTTATTTTAGAGAGAGAGGGAGAGAGTGCATGTGTGCATGAGGGGAGGGGCAGAGAGAGAGAGAATCTCAAGTGGACTCCATGCTGAGCGTGGAGCCTGACCCGGAACTTGATCTCATGACCCTGAGATCATGACCTGAGCCAAAATCAAGAGTCAGATGCTCCACCGACTGAGCCACCCAGGCATCCCAGCTCTACCTTCTTCTTCATGCAGCAACTGAAATTGGTAAGTAACTGACACTCAGTGAGAAGATGGCCCAGTAAGTACGAAGGACAAATCCACGTTGCCCAGAGTTCTCCTACCTGGGGTAACTACTGGGAAGCCTGGACAGCGTATGTGTCTCCCACCTGTGGACAGATTGGTCCCTCACCATGCTGGCTAGGTAATGTTGCAGATCGTAAGGTCCAAAAGGGAACATTTAGTGGCCAGGAACCCTGGTTTCTAAAGGACAAAACTTGAGTGTGAGACTCCGTGTGCCACTGAGTATCTGTGCTACGTGTTCTTTGGTGCTGAGTTTTCTCCGTTAGACTATGAAGACATTCGACAGAGTTTCCAGAAGGGTGGAGCATGGACACATGTGAATTTCTTTTTTAAACTGGAGTGTAGTTGATGTACAATTTTCCGTTAGTTTCAGGTGTACAATACAATATAGCGATTTGGCAAACGTTTTAATTTTCTAGTCAATAGTTCTGGTTATTTATTAGAAGTGCATAAACTAGAACAGATGCCTGCATTAGAAAAATCTACAGCTGGCAAATCAAATCTGTGATCTCCTGAATATATGTTGAAAGGCATACATCTGAATTAGAAAGTGAGTTGATTTAGAGTGAACCGTAAGTAGACAGCAGTGCAGGTGGCATTCAGATACAGCGGTCATCTCCGAGTGGCTGGCAATGACTGTGCGTGGGAAACGCTGGACCAAATGATCTCTAGATTATTCCCAGCTCTACACTTCTTTGAAGGGACTGGCAGCTCTGTCTACCTGTCCCTGACGACACTCATAACTGCCCCAAGTTTTTCACCCAATGGTTCAAGTTGTCCAAAACTTTCTCTCTGCACCATAGTTGGGACCTGCCCTCCTGCCACAAGCTGGCTGATCCGTGCCTGGAGCAAGAGTGAATGAGAAGGGTCCAAGAAGCCTTTTCAAGCTCTTCCAGATCCTGTAGGCATTTACTGAGCACCTGCTGTATGCCAGTTGAAGCATCAGATACTTGTTCATGACCCGTCTCTTTCAATCCTAGGGGAACCCTGTGAAATTTTCCCTGCACCCTTGTCACCAGCGGGGTCTCGGCCAGCCATGTAGCCACTAGAGCCCTTTTAATCTTCCGTGAAATGGAGATAAGGAAATCTGCCTTGTGCGTTTCTCTGAATTAGCATCAGGATGAAAAGAGATTGCGTAGGTAAAGTATCTTGGAAAATATGAAGTCCTCCGCAAAGATAAAGAAAGAAAAAGAAGACCACCAGAAACCTCTTTCCCTCCTTTTCTTTTTAAAAAAATTCATCTGTGCCATTAGATTATGACCTAAGACATCATTTTAATTGTCACAAGTCTCATTTCTTCATGGCAAACTCTAATTTGCCACATTCCTGCTCAGATTGAATCCCTTACTTCTTCTATGACGAATCAGTAGGTGATTAAATGCTAAGCCCCAGGGTCTGATAAGCCCGAGTTGGAGCTCCAACTCTGTCCCTCGGGGTAGTGCATCCTGGGCAAGCTGCTGGACCCTTTTGGCTCTCTCCCTCCTCTGTGATACATTGGAGGATGATAGGAGTCATGGGGAAGATGGAATGAGCTCAAACAGCGAAAGCAGTGGGCACAGTGCCTGACTCACAGCTTCCATAATGTGTGCAGTCTATCAGATTATCTGCTCTATGAGCTATGATTATTATTCCCACTTAAGGGCTGGAGAAACTGAGGCTCGGAGAGGTAAAACCACTTGTCAAGGCTACACAGCTAGGAAGCAGCAGGGTAGAGATTTGAAACCACTTCTAACTCGGGATTGTTTACAGTGTGCATGATGCCTGTCCTTGGGAAGGGAGGAGGTGTTCTCGAGAGAGAGAGAGAGAGAGAGAGAGAGAGAAGGTGCTTCTAAACAGGATCACATATAATCATCTCTTTCTTTTGTACACAGCTTTCTGATTTCAATGGCCTTTTCATTCATTATCTCATAAAGTGTGGTCACCGCCAAACCTGGATTATACTTGAGGCTCCTCTTTCCAGAGTGTCAATTCTTCCTAAAACATCCAGTTTCATAATTTGCAGCCTGAAAATCAGGGCATGTCATTTGACCCAGCACTTAGACATCATCGGACAGCAGATACTGCAGAGTATTTGAAATTAGACTGTCCTGGAAAACTTGTCTGCTTTGGTTTCTGCACAGAAATATTTCATCTGCTCGTATGTCCTCCTCATCCATGTCCCCTAGAGTCCCCCAGTAAGTTCTCAGATGACCATCTCTGCGGATTTGTGATCCCCACTCTCTTTAGGGGGCCATAGCCACAGCTGGTACCGGGGCACCTGCTGCTGGGCACAGCTGAGAGGTGGGATGACAAGGCCTGAGAGTGAGACCTGATGCCGGAAGCTTCGTGCACAGGGGCCACCGGCATGTGCCTTGTCACTTCCATGATAACCTGGGCTGGGACCCCGCAGAGCTGCTCGCCAGCTGGTCTTGTTCCCCTCAGCTTTTCTGAGCCAGAATTTCTCTACCAGTGAGATTGTCTTCATCTTCAAGGGTTTCTGTGAAGATGAAATGAGATAGTCCGTGTAAAAAAAAATTCAGCTCACTTAGCTAATAGTAAAAGTAAGGGCTCAATGGGCAGTCCGAATGATCGATCACTTGAGCTTCCCCTCCTGGGGGGGAGGCAGACTCCTTTGTTGATGCCCAGGTTGAAATCCAATCGGGTCGTGTCTGTAGCTAGTTCCTGGGCTCTAGGAATTATCCTGCCTCCTCCGTGTTTTCCTGCAGCAACAAAACCTGCAAACGGCGATCTGCATAGGTCCCCGTGGGATTTTCCCCAGCGATTACCACCTCATTTTCTTGTTTTCAAGGGGCCCATTAACTTTCTTCAGTTTTTGAACGTGTCTGGAATCAGAACAGGTCTTAAAATCTATGGGTGCCTTTAAAATAGCAGTAAATCTTTTTTATTTCTTTTCCTCCAGAAAAGCTGTTGAATCATCAGTGGTAACCCGGACTGGGCAAAAAGATGAAGTTCCCACTTCTGGATCGCTTCCCACCGGGAGTTTGTTGAATGTGGGAGTGGGGCAC